>OZ020613.1:48044249-48476462 GCA_963971575.1 Liopterus haemorrhoidalis
ACAAGCGATACATTTTTACCAATATTTAATATAACGTAGTGCCTATGAGATTATTGAGCCAGAAATTAAGTCTCAAGAAGTCCTCGGACTACATAAGTTTAAGAACCCCTTATGTAGTCGATTCAATGGCTGGTTTGGCGCTTTTTCTTCGCAATCCTAACGAATTTCTGCGTCGATACATAACCGTTGATGAAACATGGATTCACTTCTACACTCGAGACAAAGGAACAGTCGAAATAGTATGTTTCAGGGGGCAATCCGGATCCAAAGAATGCGAAAAAGGTGATAGCCACGTTTTTTTGTGATGCACGCGGAATAATACACATTGACTACTTGGAACAAAGACGATAAGAACGATAAGTGGACAGTATTATGCGTTGTAATTGGACCGGTTGAAAAAAGAAATCAAAAAAAGACTCCCACACTTGGCCAAGAAGAAAGTGCTCATCCATCAAGACAATGCACGGGTGCACACTTGTGCAGTTTCGATGACGAAAATGCATGAATAACACTTCAAATTGTTGCTTAATTAACTGTATTCACCAGATTTGAACTTAGGCAACTTTTTCCTGTTTCCAAACATGAAGAAATGGCTCGCCGGAAAAAGATTCACGTCGATAGAGGTCATCGCAGAAACAGTTTATTTTGAGGGCCATCCGGAATCTTAATTCGTAGATGGCTTGAAAAAGTTGAAGAAACGCTGGGCGAAGTGTATCGAGCTAAAAGGACACTATGTTGAGAAATAAAAATGAATTAACCCAAAATAATGAGTTTTTCTATTTTTTTGTCAGGACTTATTGACCTACCCTCGTACTTTTACTGACCTGTATGTGAGACAGCTGCCTTCTCCAAGTCATCTCCTTCACATTCACTTGTGTCCACAGGTTCAGACTTGATAAAAGTTTTCTCTATGGTCGTGTTATCATGATATACGTCATCTGTAATTCCTTCTCGAATTCCTGGAATAAACACCCATCTATATTAATAAAATTGTAGGCTGTATCTGCTTTTTAGGGTTTTGTAGGTATGACCAAAAAACCCTTATACCGTCATTTTGTCGTCTGTCTGTCTGTCTGTTCGGTAAAAATTGTAGCCAAACGGCTAAACCTAGAGAGTTGAAATTTGGCATGCTTATACAACTCTTTGGCCCGCACATAGAAAAAATACTAAAACATCTCCCCGTAAAAATTATATAGACAAACATCTGCTCATCGAAAAAAAAAATTTGTTTTTAAATTTTCAGTGGGGTATCAAATGAAGGCCCTTAGTACTTGGATTAACGATCAAAATTTTATTTTTGCAAAATAAATTATTTTGACGCGATTTTTGCCAAAATTGTGCGAAAAAAAAATTGTCCCACACCCTGTAGCCCAGATGGTTTAAACTAAAAATCTGAAAAAATTCTAAGTAAGTACATTTGTGTGAACCGGAATAGTACAACAGGAATTTATGATTATGTTTTCGGAAAATAACGCATTTTTTGTTTCTTGCTTGACCATGTAAAATATTTAATAACTTATCTAACACAGTGAACCAGCATGCTTACATAGTGTAATGGCTAGCATGCTCGCGTTCTAATTTGCAAACTAAGGTTCGCTCCGCTCTCGAGGCAAATTTATTTTTTCTATGGATTTATGGATATGTATACAGGAATTACAGATATGTACAAAACAATTATGGATATGTCAAGACGAATTACAGATATGTTCAGTGGTAAAAAATTGTAAACATACTAACTCATTTTCACATATCTGTAATTCGAACTGACATATCCATAATTGAATTTAAAATATCTAAAATTAAATTTCAGATATCTTTAGTTCGAACTGACATATCCTTAATTGGCGGAATTTTAGATATCTTAAATTCAATTATGGATATGTGGATGGCAATTCAAGATATCTGAAATTGAATTATGGATATGTGAATTAAAATTAGAAATATTACGAAACGCAGGCAAATGATAAAACGGCTTCCCATACACACATATAGCCGTTTTTCCACAATTTCTACGGTACAGTTAAATAAACGGCAGACAGACAGATCCATGAGTGAGAGTATAAGGGTTTTTTGGTTATACAGAAGAAACCCTAAAAATATTCAATGGTAACACAAACATCAGTTAATCTATCTCCACTGACCAGTATTTGCGACAGCTGTACTCTCCAATTCTTTTTCAAATTCACTGGTATCCACAGGTTCAGACTTGATGTAAATCTCTTCTATTTTGGTAATATCATGATATACACCATCTGGAACTTCGTCTTTGATTCCTGCAATAGATCAAGATCATAGTAAAATAAATTAATTGCTTACCTTACCAAATATGTAATTTTCACTAGTCAATCATATTTGAAATTCACCGAATAAACCGTGACAAAACATGAATTATTATTATTAAGTGGGAGTTGATTGTAAATGTGCTTATTACTGACCATTCATCCATTCAGCCGTGTGCTCTATTTCAGTTTTCACTTCATGTTCATCAGTAACTTCTGTTTTAATAACAACACTGTCTATCGTATCATTCATATTCATATTTTGAAACAAAATCCTTCCAAATTTATAAAAAAGTAAAATTACTTTTACTTTTTCCAGCTGTATTTATAAACCTCTTGATGTAACTATCCGTGCGAATGTAAGTCGCACGTACGTCCAACAGAGTCCATTCAAACCGTTTGCTAAAATCAATTGGGCTCAACAGCGCTATGAAGTGACGCCAAGCGGACTATAACTGAACTAAGCGAAACGAGTAATAGTTTATTGTTTACATCTGGTTTACATGTGTTTTCTCGTGTAGTTTGTATTGCTTTTAAAAGTTAGTGTTGCAGTTTGTTTGTTATATTAACTTTTGATAGCAATTATTATTCTTTTTTATATTACTTTAT
Organism: Liopterus haemorrhoidalis; assembly: GCA_963971575.1. Taxonomy (NCBI): domain Eukaryota; kingdom Metazoa; phylum Arthropoda; class Insecta; order Coleoptera; family Dytiscidae; genus Liopterus; species Liopterus haemorrhoidalis. The sequence goes on from OZ020613.1 coordinate 48,047,138, forward strand.
GTTATAATGAGTTATTATAACACAAACTGGTGTGTGTTTGGCTGTCACTCTAGAAAAGGAAGTAACAAAAATATTTACTTCCACTATTTTCCAAATGAGAAACAATTTGTGAACTGTTAATAAATTTGGTGCTGTGGAAGTGATAATAACAAACTAGTATTTATTAAACAAATTAAATAAAAAACAAACACTAAATTATAAAAATCCTTCTCGAACATAATTAAATATCTACCCGGGTAATTTTAATGCAGAATTAGGGCAAGCGGTCTCAAATTCTGTACGCAGCTTTTCTAATACATTTTCACTGAATTTTCAGTGCCTGCTTTTGTTTTTAATCAATTTATTTAGGCAAGGAGTTTCTAACAGAGGTTTCGGTTCATACTGTTGTAAGACAGGTTTCTTAAAAGTAGACCACAGGCATTTTAAATCTGTGCTGGTTAATATTTCCATACTCAATATATTGTTTCTGGAACAAAAAGTAAAACCAACAGAAACCACACAAAAAAAAGATAAATCAAATATTTCACAATCAATCAATGCCCTGATCTTGGCTTCTTTCATTTTGGTTTGTTAACCACCTGGCACAAAATAATAGGATAGCTGAAATGTGTTTGCATGTCCTTCCTGCTTTACATGTGCAGGACATATTTAAAACTTCAACATCATTACTAAATTTTAATTTCCCAGTGACTTCGTGAGGTGGTGTTCTCAAACTGCTTGTTTGTAAACATAACCCACATATGTCGACATGCTCATCATTTTTGTCCAAAATTCCGCACAACATAAGATTTCCGGCGTTTAACAACTCTTCTCCTTCAACTACACACCTAGAAGAAGGTGTTGCACTTAAAAAAATTAAATAATTTAATAAGGATAGCTGTTTATTATCCATTGCAAATCGATGATTTAACATGTAAACAAATATGGACAACTTTCACATTACTCGTTTCAATCAGCTGTTCACAGCGCTCGTAGCGCCGCCATCGGGCATTGTTGTATCCAATTGGTGAATTGTAATTCCTGACAGATGTACATTCCGTTAAACAGAATTGCCAAATCTTAAGTTAAATTATTTACTTTGTTTAAACCTTATTTTTATATGTACTTCTATAATTTATTTCTTTTAATGTCTACGTAAAAAACTCATTATAATTTAAATCGGTCTCTCCACCAAACTTAGGTGAACCCTTAATTTTATATTGAGAACTGACACGCTCGAATACGCAATCTGGTGGTCAAATATTGTACAAGCCGCTCTAGTACTGTTTGAACCAATTACATATGTTCTAGTGTTTAATTTTTGTTAGAATGTCGACAGAAATTGTGAAAAACTATAAAAGCAGAAAAATTGTAGTGTTAGTTGCTGCCATTCAAGACAGGACAAAGATAGGCATACTTTTTTTTCTTTTCATAAGAAAAATGGAGGGAAAGTTAATATTAAGTCCAGAATGGGAAAATATTTGTTTATGTGCAGGAGGAAGGCGTGGGAATATATTTTAAGTTACAGCAAAAAAGTAACTGATACTATGCGAATCTGTTCATTGCATTTGTCGCAGAAAAACAAAACAGCCCTTAAATGCTTGCACCTGTTTTACAGCTGCAAGTTGCATATTTTTTAGTTTCCCTTGTCCAACTAATTTAATTTTATTTCATGAGGCAATGAACATAATGCCTTTGTTTGCAATCAGAATGCATATATTGTAAAAACAGATGATTGACACACAGCTTCTCATGTACCAAATAAAATTACGTGCACGGCATTTAACACCTGCTCAGCTACCAATTACACTTCAATAAATCTACTGAAATTAAACTTTAAATACTGTAATTTGATGCCCGCTTTCCGTTATACACCTTGATACATATATAGCGCTTAAAAACACAAACATTTACTCGCATTTTAATAAAATAAAAATGGACTGTGCTTAAATTAACCTGTTCGCTGTGATCAAATTGACGGCTGAGTACTAGAGTCAACAGCAATATTGCCTTGGATCACAGCGCCGCCACCGGTAATGTCACTTCTCAATTGCTCTTATGGTAAATGGGAGCAGTGTTGCCAAATGTTGTTTAATTGTCAAATTTCATGTTCTTTTATTGTTAATTCATTGAAACCGTATGGAAAAAGTATCGGAAGCTCGTATTAATCAGATAACATGGTTCAAATATGAATAACTATTTGTAGAATACCGTGTCTTCACAGATCAGTGCGGTTTTTAATCGGCAACGTCGCCAAGAACGGAAAAGAGTCATTGAAAGAACACATTAGAAAGTATGAAAAAGAACTACTATTTTTGCCCTGTACTGCATTTTTACGTTTGAACGGATTATAGAACATACACATTCCCGACTAAAATAACCGAAACGGCGCCACTATCGCCTTCTGAACTTTTAACACGAAAAAGGATACTTATCTGTCAACGTATATGTATAGAGTTGGTTTATAATCAGCTTTTAATCAAATTTATATCTTCTTGCGGTATACAATATATTTGAATTATAATTTTGTAATCAAAAAGTGTACACATATAAATAGATGTAAATCCATTTTATGATAAAAATTTTGTTTATAAATGATTTTTTTCAGAGGTTCTAATGCTAGTAGAATGTATGGTCATGTGCGTAAAAATAGCAGTGGTTTAACCCTTTCGCTGCTCCAACCGTATATACTCGTAAATAAAAGTGTGGCCCGATACGCTCCGAGCGAGTTAACTCGCGCCGTGTTTTAAATTGTTCCCTGCTCAACACGACTATTCTCGCTTGGTTCCCCAACCAGTTCAAGTACCTGCGAGCACGTTGCGTTGGTATACGTTGCTGTGCCGTTCAATTCAGTTAGATAGGGTCTTACGTTCAGTATATCTACTTATTTATATTGATTTTTTATAAATATATATGGCAAGTATATTATAGTTTATTCCAGTTTGGTATACAGAACTAGATTACTAACTCTTTGTAAGTTTCATAGTAAGTATAGCATATAAATAAATATGTAAACAAATATTTTTTTAAATAAAATCTTTTTGATTGTATTTTTGTATTCATTCACTCACATTACATTTTTTCCTAACATTAGTCATATCGTCACCATCATTCATCCTTACATGTCATGAAAACTTACACAAAAAGTTCACGCCAACTGCTCTACACGAATAAACTCGCAATCACCGAAATATGTGCGCACAGCGAGCACGAAATCTCAAGGCGTATTGCGCAGTGAAAGGGTTAATGGAAATGGTAAAATTGTATTTATTTTTTTTTAAAGTTATTTATTCATGTAGTTGCATTACATTTATAGTATATGTAATAAGTCTATAATATATTTAAGCTGGCAGTATTGAAATTTTTAAATAAATATGTAAGTTGCCCCTTAAACAAACCAAAAACATCATTTTTCTAGTGTTCGTAAAAATAGCAGTGTCCATAAGTTTTCTCATGTTTTACTGAACTAGCTTACCAAACAGTTTTATTCTTTAATTAATTTTTGAGTATATCTTCCTTAGTTTTTAGTAAAAATAGGTAGGGCTAAACATTGCACACAAGAGAAAAGTCAGTTGATTTTACAAATGTTGATTTCTGGTAAAACTTTAAAAACTTAAAAATTTATTCAGAGCGTGCTAAGATGCTCCGCTAAAGTGGTATCTAACGCCAGAAAGTGGACTCTAGAACCTGAAAATCGGGGTCGGACACCTAAAACTTCGCCGACAATAGTTAAAATTTGTAAAATGTGCAAAGTTAAACCCTTTTATTACTTCTACACAAATAAAAAACAAATTAGATATGCCAAGGTCTACATCAACTGTAAGAAAACGCCTTATAAAAGCAAATCTGAAAGCTAGAAGAGCAAGAAAAACTCCGCTCTTAAACAAGAGACAACGGGAAAATAGAATTCAATTTGCCAAAGAACACCAACTTTGGCCACAGCCAAAATAGCGCAATATTCTTGGTCTGATGAAACAAAAATGACCAATAATTTGATAGCTTTATAACTCAAAGATGGATGTTCATTTTCTTGCGATTTCCAAAATTGAGACAATGATTGCATTTTATATCGACACCAGATTGACAGAAGAAGACAACTCAATCAGCTTTTCTTTTTCACGAGGATCAAGTGCACATGACTTTATATCTTCCAAGAATAGATTATTAATCCAGAGGTAACCTTTACGAGGATCCTCATTTTCAGGGAAATAATTATTAAAAAATCAGCTAACGCTCTTACATGTTGACTTATTATATTGAATATAACTTTCTGGTTGACATCAGCAGAAAATTCTTCCAAAAGTGGAAACATTTCTATATCTTCCTCTTGTAAGCGACTATTCCAAAGAGCAAGCTTCTTTCTGAACGTATCCATTTTATTTCTTAAATTAAAAATATTTGTATATGGCCCCTGCAGAGAAATATCAACTTCATTTGGCAGACTGAATATGTCCGCCATGTAAGCAAGTTTTGCCAACACTCAAATGCACAGTAAAATCTAGAAACACGATCTAAAGAAGTATGAAAAATAGCCGCGAGAGGCGTTGTATTGGGGCTAGTAAATATTAAATAAATCATGGTTCGGACAAAAATTCGGTTCTGCGTAGACTAAAAAAATATGCTATATACTCTTGAACAGAATGTGCATATATATGATTCGGTAGAAATATTTCGCGGACCAGCAGGACCACGGGTTGAAGAACACTGGTATAGATGATGTTCAGGTCCAGCAGACTGTACATGACCCTGGTTTATGATGACTATTCTAGTTTGGTTGTCTTTTTCGAATTCGTCGGTAATTTTTTCGAGTAGTACCAGTTTTGTGGCAGATTTCTTGGAATGTTTTAAATTACTACAAACAATGATACAATATTTTCCAAAGCTGTGAAATCAAATCACGTCCAGTATAAGTTTTTCGGGTACAAATTCTCTCTTTCACAAGATTTTTAAACGTTAATTTGATACTATCAAGAATTATTGTGGAGAATGTATTCGTTTATGTCTAATGAGAAGTGATGACACTGAAAATGTTCTTTCACACTGATTACATTTGAATGGTTTCTCTCCGGAGTGTATTCGTCTGTGGTTAATGAGACTTGATGACTGTACAAATGCTTTGTCACACTGATCACATTTGAATGGTTTCTCTCCGGAATGTATTCGTCTGTGATTACTGAGATTTGTTAATTGTGTAAATGCTTTATCACACTGATCACATTTGAATGGTTTCACTCCTGAATGTATTCGTTTGTGAGTGTTGAGATTTGATGACTTTGAAAATGTTTTATAACATTGATTACATTTGAACGGTTTCTCTCCTGAATGTATTCGTTTGTGACTAATAAGACTTGATGGATGTGAAAATGCTTTATCACAGTGATCACATTTAAATGGTTTCTCTCCAGAATGTGTTCGTTTATGATAAATGAGATGAGATGATTCAGAAAATACTTTATCACATTCATCGCATTTGAACGGGTTCTGTTCAGAATGCATTCGTTTGTGTCTGATGAGATTTTCTGACCGTGCATATGTTTTACCACACTGCTCACATTTAAAAGGATTCTCTCCACAGTGTGTTTGCTTGTGAATAGTGAGAACTGATAACCGTGTATATGCTTTATCACACTGATCACATTTGAATGGTTTATCACCCGAATGTATTCGTTTGTGTCTAATGAGTACAGATAAATTTGAAAATGCTTTACCACACTGTTCACATTTGAATGGTTTCTCTCCAGAATGAGTTCGTTTGTGAATAGTGAGAACTGGTAACCGTGTATAAGCTTTATCACACTGATCACATTTGAATGGTTTCTCACCAGTATGTTTCCGTTTGTGAAGAGTGAGAGCGGATGATCGTGTATACGCTTTATCACACTGTTCACATTTGAATCTTCTCTCTTCAGAATTCTTCTGTCCAGAATATGATTTTTTATGTGCAGGAGGGGCGCCAGCTAGTTTCTTAAGTATATTGTATTCATCTGATGTTGTGAATTGTTTGATCCTTCTTATTGATACTGACACATCTGGATTACTGCAAGATGTTCCTCTATCTGCAAATTCATTCACAATAACGAGACACATAATGAGAGATTAAAACAGACCTAAAAGGTTAACAGTAAATCCTGATTTATAATAGATGCATAACATACCCATATGTTACGCGTATGTATGCATGGCGGCATAATAAAAAATAATAATGCACTTTTTTAACATTAATAAAGATAATATAAATAATATTGCTGCAGCAATACCATATTCTTTACGATAACTTCTCGTTTTATGGAAACAAAACGTGAAAAATACCGACATGCCATTGGTTAACATAACCGCGCCTGTTCATGCAATTTCATTTCAGCTGTGTTATGCTACCATGCAATGCGCGTATGCAATGCTTCTGTTATAAACCAAGTTTAATAGATACTGAATGGCCCTGATAATAATTTTAAAACGAGTTTCGAATATTTATAACTGACCGTATCGTCACACGCCAACAGAAATGTGGATCTTACTTAAGAGAAATTTTCTAGAAGATAAAAAAACATAGATTTAGCTTTGAGCTGTTTGCTGTGGTGAATTTAACCAATAATCAGTAAGTCAATTAAAGTAAGTTTTATTTTTTCTCGTCATGATTATCCACAGCTTTGAAAAACTTTTTCAATAATCTAGTATTAATGCGGACACCATTCATTTGGTTGTTTGCCATTGCTGATAATACTAGACTAGAATAGTACAATGTATTAAGTATTAGTATCAACGAGATGTATATGCGCATGTAGATACTGAAAATTACATGGACAAAAGTGTAAAAAGAAACACTGACGTTTTATCAAGAGCAAAGAAGAATATAAGAGTCCTAATAAACATAAATAAATGAAATTTACTATATTTTGGGAACGTGATAATCAACGATAATTACAGCATTACTAATTTAATAATAGAAGAAAATATTGGTGAAGAAAATACGCAGCTGTAGAAAATCTTTGTTGCTCAAAAATCGTGGCTTAAATATGTCAAATGGCTCATTTTGCATTGCCCTATCAAAATAACAAATTGCCTTGATGGTCACCAACCATCGATAGACGACGGCACAAGGAGAAAAATATATAGGAGTTTATTACAATATATCTACTACTAAATTTAGCAAATTATTAGTTATTGTACTCCTGTGCATGTACTCAATAAATTGAAACTGAGGATACGTTAATTGGAAGCTTACAATAAATACAGTAATATTAAAAGACCAACTGACCTGTATCGTGTCCATCTACACTCTCCTCATATTCACAATCATCTTCACATTCAGACTTGATGTCAATCTCCTCGGTGATGATAATATTAGTGTTGTAGCTGTACTGAGAAATGTCGTCAGTAGATGATAAGCAATTTGTCTTCTGCGTATCGCTGCTCTCTGAAATATAAATACACATAGTTGTAGCATAAGTATTTATGTATGTGACATTCAAAACTTGTAGCCTTCGCTGATGACACCTTGATGTAAACAGTGATCTTTAACAATCAAAATCTTTCTCAAAAGATTAACAATGATCTTAAAGTTCTGTACGATTGGCTTGTGTCAAATGATCTAATTATCAATGTAACTGTTAGTAAATGTAACTTTATTACATTTACTAATGGTGAGTCGTAACCACTGACATGTTATAACTCGTTCGAAATTTTAACGAACTTGTTCGAACCCGTTCGTAATGGTGAGTCAGTTTTAACGAACTTGTTTGAACTGGTCCGTAATGGTGAGTCATCGCTGCGGTGAAGTTACAACTTGTCAGCAACTATGTCACATATAGCGGAAATCGCTCTTATCGGAGTCACGGTCATATTACAACCGTAATGGTGAGTCATCACTGCGATCAAGTTACAACTTTTCAGTGTGTTGCGGGTTGCGTTTTTGCCCCTGGTCCAGCACCCCACCTGTTACACTACTTACAAATAACATCAAGCTTAACACAAAAACGATTGGAAATATCGCTATATATAAAAAAGAAGGTTTTAAAAATTCAGTATTTTTCATCATCATATAGTCCAAGTAAATGTTTGCATTGGTAAGTTTTATAAAATGATGTTTGCAAGACGGCACAGTAAAATCGTTGACGTCACGGCTCCATTTTATAACCTTTGCAAGAAAGTATTCCAGGAATGCTGGAAAGAAAAAAAACTTGCTAACCTAACCAGAACGTATTACTTAGGTCAAACATATTCCATTTTGTCATATGGTTTATTATGCTGGCCCAAAAGTCCAGCGTTCGAATGATTATATAAACTGCAGAAAAGAATAATTAGAAATATGGTTGGATGCTGCTGCAAAACTACTTGTGTATCTATTTTTAGAAAAGTGAATATTTTACCTTTACCATGTATGTATATCTATCAGGCTAGTTTTCATGTACAAAACGTGTCAGTTCCCGAAAAACGGTTAGATACACATACATATAATGTTAGATACAATGGTAATTTAGAAATACAAACAGTAAGATTTGCAAAAACGTCACAAAATCCAAATATAATAATGAAATCAATTTATATTAAACTACCAGCTTACATAAAAGATAGTACTCTTTAAGAAAAGGATAATTAAATAAAGGTAATCCTAGGCCAGGATTACGACACATAGACATTGTGACGTTCAGCTGTTGACTGATTAAAAAACTATTTATCAGCGTCTAGCTTATATTACCTGAATACGTAATGCATACACTGCATTTTCGTAATAAGGAAATATTTGTCATGACTAGAGCGCGGATTTATAAGCATTTATTTTTCAAATATAAGCGCCTATAAAAAGCAAGAAAAGGCGAATAAAAAGCACCTAAAATGAAGAAAAATGCGCGAAAAATCGAAAAAAATCTCAAAAAACGTTGAAAGCTCTAAAACGCTATAAAAGGTGCAAAAATTGAAAAGCACTACAAAAGAGACAAACATACAGTCTATTCCAAACGATTAAGCGGAACTAACCGGAATTTTCATTTTTGTAAGTTGTCATTAGCTATTTTTTTATGTATTGAAGTTGGCTTTTCCGGAACAAAATGATCAAAAGTTTCAATCAATCGGTAAAAATAGCTAGAATTGACAATCTAGTTTTGGCTAAACCAAAGAAACAGACTTTAGTACTTATTTAATAAATTTTATCTATATCTTTAAAAAAAAATAATAATAATAATAATAATAAATAAAATAATAATAATAATATAATAAATCAATCATATAATCAATAATTTATCAGTCAAACTTAATCATTGGGCTTATAACAATTTACAATTATATATTTTTCAATGTTTACCATTGTAAGTGATTGTCTCCTATTTGTTAGTATTGTTTTATAAATGGAGAAGCTCCTTTCTAAGTCTACGCCAATCTAAATCTATGATTTCTTTTTTAACATCATGGAAATTTTGTAAAGGGTATCAAACCCTTCATTCTTTCCTAAAAATCTTCGAACTTTATATTGATTATGTCTCCAATTTGTCATTTAACATCTTTTACCCTTTTTTTGTAAATCTAAAATTATTTCTGTAGAATCTATAAGCGTTGTATTTTGTTGTTCCTATTTTTCTAGGTAGCGGTTTACTACGATATGTGCCATCTGTTGTTTACATGTACACGTAGAACGGGGTTTCCTTTCGTGGCATGCATAAAAATATAATTATTTTATTACAAAAAGGTGAAATTCGTCGACTTTGTGTTTGACAAATACGAAATACAAAACAAATTTAAAAATAAGCGTTAAAATTATGAAAAAATGGAAAGATAGCACAATAAACTTCAAATAAGCACTAATAAGCAAATATAAGCTTAAATCTGCAAAAAAAAAAAGCAAAATAAAAATGGTGTCAAACGTTAACATTTTCCGTGAAACGTTGAGATCTAAAAGAAAATTTGTTCTGCTTACAATACTGCCAATAAGCAAAATGATTAAAATCCGCGGTCTAGTCATGACGAATGAATATCAGAACTAGGTCAATCAGTAGTATAAGTACATGACCGTCATACAGAATCCGGGGCATAGGAACCTAGCTAACTCCTCTACAAGTTCCAGTCAACACGGTGACGACCGAGACACCAACGCCGTAATATAAATACTGCAATTTGTTATTTATATATTTATACTTTTATATGACTTATTTCTTATTTATTTTCTTTTAATATTTGGACTGTAACAATGATATTAATTATTAACAATTTGTAAACTGAATTATCTAGCATATCTTGAATGTAATATTGGATAAGTCAGATAAATCAGTATTATTATTTTCGATCCGATAGACACTTTTAACATTTACTGTTTTTTCTTTTTTTTAGCTTCCTTTGCAGTTAAATGATAAAATGAACATGAATAAAAGTAGCTATACAGACCGGTGTTTGCGGTAGCTGCACTCTCCACTTCATCTTCAAATTCACTGGTGTCCACAGGTTCAGACTTGATATAAATCTCCTCTATTTTAGGGTTGTCATGATACACGTTGTCTGTAGCACCATCTCTCATTCCTGTAATAAACACATGCTTGTGAAATATAAACGATTTAATTATTCGCGACTATAATTACCGAAACGGCGCCACTATCGCCTTGTGAACTTTTGACACGAAAAAGGATAGTCATCTGGCAACGTATGTAAACAGTATTGGTTTATAATCAATTTTTGGTCTTATTTACGTTTTCTTGCTGTATACAGTGTATTTAAATTATAACCGAGTATTAAAAAAGTGTATAAATATATGTGAATCAATTTTATGATAAAATTTGCTGTTTGTAAATGAATATTTTCAGAGGTTATAATGTTGGTGCCGGCTTTTACTCGCACAGAAAATAAAATGTTATACTTTGAACTTAAAACATTTATTTGAATACTTAATATCTACACATATCTCAAGAAATTTTATAGAAGGAGAACTTGTAATTTATTCTACACAAGAAAACTGTCAAATATTTGCAAACTAACACAGTTATGGAACATCCCCATGAAATAACACGGGGTTTTAATTATATTAACAATAATTTACACAACATTAAACGATTTTCTTGCACAAGTGAGACAGGGAAAATGAACAATTCAACGTTAAAAGCTTGTTTAAAATCATCTGAACAGTATAAATTCCCTTCAATAGAAACAAAATTTTAGAATCACTGATAATCTTTCTATCTAATATTCGAAGATGTTCTTCCTGTGATTGACTACCATACACACAACAAGGAGTATTTAATCTTTTTTTCTTAAATTTATCACTTTATTCGTTGTAAAAATGGAGTGAGAATGGACAGAAACAAAAAAACACATGGTGATTTATACGTAAACAATGACAGTATACTTTTTCGAAGTGTTCGCTTTTTTGCCGCTAGAGGGATACGCGTTAAGTTCAGTCACCAATTGCTCGTGTTTAAAATGGATAATTTGGATGAAAAACTTCATCTATTTCAGCTGTTGTCTGCAAAGAGAGAAATTTGGTGACTTCTATACTGTTGTTAAATTTAAAAATTTTGCTTCTAAACGATATGTATATATATTTTTTAATATTTGCATCAGGTTCATCCATCGCACACTGTGCTATGGTGTGACAGGACGCAGCACAATACGAGCAAAAATTCGCCTGCAAGGCGATCAGTCAATGCACCCTGCTGCTTTCCGAACCGCGCCGTTAATAATGTGCGATGTTTAATATAAAATGTATGCCAGCGATCCGTCAGATTTTTTGAATTGCAGTGCAAAGCGCTGCGATCAGTCCCAATGTGTGCGAGCCTTAAATGCACATTTCGAATGCGATGCATTCATCGTCAGTAATATACTAAGTATCAAAAGCTAAAACTCTTACATATATAAAAGAACTACATTTGGCAGTAAATTATGGATAAAGTCTGTTTCTTTGGTTTAGGCGGAACTAGATTGTCAATTCTAGTTACTTTTACCGATTGACTGAAGCTTTTGATCATTTTGTTCAGGAAAAGCCAAATTCAATATATACAAAAATAGCTAAAGACAACTTGCAAAAATGAAAATTCCGGTTAGTTCCACCTAATCGTTTGGAATAGACTGTAATACATATTTATTGAGTATTGAAAGAGTATTTTATAAATGTATAAGTTACTGACCATTCTCCCATTCAGACTTGTGCTCAATTTTAGGCTTCACTTTACATTCTTCAGTAAATTCATGTTCTCTTCTTTCATCATGTTCAATCTTGATGTGTATCTCTTTTTTAATAATATCGCTGTCCCTTGTATTATCAGGATGAAAATCTTGACCTGCCCTATCATTCATATTCATTTCTGAAATAAAAATACGCTGTCATGTAGAAATGATGAATATATTGTTCAAATTGTTCTTATTACAATTACTCAAAAAATAACAATACCAAAATCGAATAACAAGGTCGATAAAAAGTAAAATAAATAATTATGGAGGTAACATTCAAGGTAAGTTGGGAACGTAATTTTTCCAGTCACTTATTTTTAGTATGCCACACATTGAATTAGAACATGCCATTAAAATTTTAATTAGCAAAAATACGAAAATACGTTTATTTAAATTTGGACAAATAACGTTTACATGAACTTAGTGGACAAATGATGATTTTAATGAAGGATACAACGATAAAGTGTAATTTAAATGAATGTTTAATAACAAAAATAGGTTTACCATATATTCTTTATAATTCTTTTTAAATTTTATGATTTATTTATCATTTTTTAATTATGCAAATCACAACTTCCAAATAATCACATAAAACCTCTTTCTGAAGAAATTCTATGCATGGGAGATCATAGAAAAATTCTTTGTACTATTGCATAAGCATAAGTTCATCAATAGATTTTTAAAAAAACACTTTTTTAAGTTTTTAATTAATTTTTGATCTTGTTTGTCCGTTTTAGATGCCACAAAACACATTTTTGATTAATTCAGTGATTTTATTTTAAACATTATCAAATGAATACCTGTTCAAAATAAATATTATAACTACATATACCTTCAATTATTTAATTTTTTTGTTTCAATTTCCAAATAAACTGTCACTTGTTATAACTACCTGGCTGAATTACATTTAATATGTAGCTACCCGTGCGGATTACAAAACAGCATTCAGCATTCATTCATGACCGATCAATATTTCTCTAAAATTAAATAAAAATTCAAGACTGAATTAGTAAGAAAATTAAAATTACAAAATCTTTAAAATTATTTATTTAGTAAATTAATGAAAATAACAAAATTTGTACGCCATAGCATGATATATAATTATAAATTTGCCTCAAGAAATTTTTATTTGAAATATTTTTATTTTCATCAAAATGCTCTTTACTTGGCGGTATTTATGTGAGTAGAACGGACTGCTACATACTGCATTTAATACAAGAATTGGTTAAAGTATAAATAATTTTGCTCACATATTTGGATATCAGAAAACAATTTTGGGAGAATTCTGCATGATTAACGTATATTTAACAGGTATTTGTTGTATCTGCCTCAAACATGAAAATAATTTACGATGACTTACTATCTTTGCGAACAATCAAATATATTTAAATAATATAAAAATTACACATCACAGTAAGTTCTGTCTGTGAAACTAGTATAGAGATAGAAGATTTATCTGACGGATTTCAAAACCGAACATATACAGCCTATAGACGCAATGGAAAAGTCCTACAGTACCAGTTACACAGTAAAAACAGAAATGGATGAAATCGATTACTACACAGGTATTTTACTACTTTGCTTGTAACACATAATATATCGCGCAATCGAGATTATTGAACTCAAAATTTGGTTATTTTAGTTATTAATATAGAACAGAACTATCTCTTAGTGACGCTACGCTATGGACTGTCTCCGTGGCTATCAACACACTTTTTGCGCTTCGTGAGCAATACACTAATTATGTGAATCTTAAGGGCTCTGTCTGAGTTTTCTTTAGTTCATAAAAAATATGAAGTTTTTAAGGCTTAAAAAAGAGGCCTCAGCCTGCGGAATAAATATCTGAACACATTGGTGCAAACCAGATTGTCGTATGATAATTAAATGCAGAGTTCTGACCATTTATGTTTTAAGGATAATTGCGAAACAAATTTTAAGTTTCCGCTTATTTTAATTATTTTAAAAAATTTCGGGATTATGAAAATCCTAATATCAGACTTATTTTACCATAAACAAGCAGGTGTAATTTGTTTTTAAATTGGAACAGCAATTTTTTAGGGAGAAGATTTACGATATCCCACTGAACATAAACTTATTCTAGCTAAACTATTCTAACATAAGTAGTATTCAAGCTAAAGCATAATCTTGCCTAGCCTAACCTAACGTAACCTAACCTTACCCAACCTAGCCTAACCTAACCTTTTTAAGGATTATTTAAGCTTTCTATATAGAGGCAGCACATAAGGTTATGTTCAGTGGGATATATTTATTTATTTATTTATTTATTTATTGGACACTACAGACATAAACGTCCTTTATTGTGTCCATACATATATATATATATATATATATATATATATATATATATATATATATATATATATATATATATATATATATATATATATATACATTCAGTTATACAAAAAAATTGTCACATTATACAGAATCATTACAACATACAAACGTACATTACAAAAATAATCTTATTCATGCATACAAGTTTAAACAGAAAATTCAACAAATTCAACAAAAACAAATTATTCTTTGACAAGACAGGAAATTCATTGACAATACAGAAATTCATTGATAAAAAAAAACAAAACAAAAAAAAAATCATTAACAAAACAAGACATTCATTAACACGATCAGAAATTCATTAACAAATTTAGTATTACACAGAATTGCGTTTGTAAGAACCTACATGTTAGTTTTAGATTGATACTACGGTGGGCATTAGTTATATCATGTTTAATACAACCTTACGGAAACCTGCATAACTTGTATTGAATATGTCTATAGATCTATCCTTTGCTAAGAGATCGTTGAAAAATGTTATCATTTTATGTAGTGGACTCATTCCATGATCCTCCGTGTTGGCCCTTTTACATTCAAAGAATGCATCCCTAATTCTGAGATCACGAGATGGTACCTTTATGGATATCCTGGATAGGATATACGAACAGTCGATCAGATCATTAAATATTTTGTATAAAAATAGTAGGGATGCCAATTCCCTTCTCGCGGCCAAAGTCCTGACACAAAATGTTGCTAATATTTCGTTACTAGGTGTGTATTTTGGATACACCCCTGTCATTCTATATTTTACAACACGGTAATATCGCGTTTGAACGATTTCAATTTTCTTTATATATTTTGCTTGATATGGTGCCCATATAATGGAACCATATTCAAGTATAGGTCTTACGTACGAATTGAATAAGGCAATATATGAACTTTCTTGACGAAAATCTTTTGTCAGACCTAGGGCATATCCCACCCTCTTTAACGCACTATTGAGGGTGTGCTCAATATGTTGTTGAAATCTTAACTCCGCATCGAACCATACTCCCAGATCTTTTATTATTTCCGTACGTGGAACGCTGCAACCTCCCATTATATAATTATATTTTATAATATTACGTTTTCTGGAGTAAGTCATTACCTTACATTTTGTAATATTAAAGTATAATCCAGTGGTGTTACTCCATTTATAGAGTTCTTGAAGGTCATTCTGTAACTCAATGCACTGAGATAAGTCCGTAATTTTTCGGTATAATTTTACATCATCAGCAAAAATTTCACATTCGGAATTACTCACAATATTTGAGATGCTGTTGACTACCAATAGAAATAACAATGGGCCTAAATTTGATCCCTGGGGTACACCACTGGTTGCGAAATAATAACTCGACTTAGACCCATAGAATTCAACATATTGAGACCGATTTCGTAAATATGATTCAAACCAAGCACATAACTTGGGAGAAACGCCGAAATCTTTTAATGCCCGAAGTAGTCGTGAATGTCCCAGTCTGTCAAAAGCCTTCGTCATATCCAAATATACTGCATCGACCTGAATTCCGGAATCCAGACCTTGACTTACATAATCCGTTAGGGACAATAAATTGGTGACAGTTGATTTATGCGGCATAAAACCGTGCTGCTTCTTACTAATGGCAGGGGACACGTGCTGAAATAAATATTTGTACATAATTTGTTCAAATACCTTGACCGGAGAAGAGATAATAGACACCGGTCTATAATTTTACACATTTTTCTTGTCCCCACTTTTATGTATGGGGCATACCCTAGACACTTTCCACTTCATAGGAACAATGTTTTCAGCGAGTGATTTTTGAAACAATATGTGAAGGGGATATAGTATAGTATAGTATCTCACATTGACTAGTTGTAATATTTCTTTTCTTACAAATGCATAATTATGTAAAAACCGGGACAATCGACCGTACCGAAAACATTTTTCGGGACAATGTACATTAAACCGGGACGGATGGTCACCCTAATATAGTAAAGCTTGGCCGATTCTTTTTCTTTCGATTTTTTTTTTGTGCAAAAAATCTTTTTCTAGGACGTAGTGTAGGCGACGTAGTTTATTATTCAAATTCGATGTCATTAGAACCGGCGCGATGTAAGAAGATACTAAATTTAAAAATTAGTACAGCGGACGAGGCTTAGCAATGGTAGTAACGGTATATAATCAAGTCAACAATTTCATTAAAATAATGACATTGACATTTGTCAAGTAACATTGGACAAACAATAATTTTAACATTTTTTTCATAATAATTTGTTGAATAAATATATTATTCTTTATATTTTTAAAATTTTATTAATAATTTTTTCCAATAATAATTATTGGTTGGAACTAACTGGAATTTTTATATTTGTAAGTTGTCATAAGCTCTCCTTTTATGGTTTTAAGTAGGCTTTTGCTAAACAAAATTATCAAAATCCTCACATAATCGGTAAAAATAACTATAATTGAAAATCTAGTTCCGCCTAAACGTTTGGAATAGCCTTTATGTCGCTGTAACTTTTTTTTTTTTATTTCAAATTGTTTTGTGTACCTATGTACCTATTTCTCTACTGTGTTGAAAAATCAGCCAACTTTGATGATCATGCTATTTTGCTTGGTTGAGCTGTACAGTACATATTTCTTATATTTGTTATACATGCAGTATACAAGCCGACGAAACTAATAATTTTAGCCCGCGAACGTAAATCTTTTGCAGGTTGATTGAAATTCTAGTTCTATTTCTTGACAGCACATTTTTGTTCTAGATATGAAAATGAAAGAGTCAGAACGTGTCTTGTATCCAAATGATGCTAGAAACAGTGATATTATTAAAGAAGAGATTGACATTAAGATAGAACATGAGATAACTTCAGAATATGAAGTGAAAACTGAAATGGAGCACACAGCTGAATGCGACAATGGTCAGTAACACAGTAACAGCACAACTATAGAGAAATAAATTTATGATCTCTAGAAATCTATGATAAATTTGTGAAGTAAAGAAATTTTTGTATTAATTTTACTTCATGAATTATGGACATTGAGCGAAACTTAAGTCGTGCTATATTTATTTATTTTAATTTATTTGTTTATCACAGTGATATGTTTATTGCAGGAAGAGTTGGAGTTTTGGACAACATATATCGCGATAATACCAACACAGAAAAGATTTTTATCAAGTCTGAACCTGCAGACACCAGTGAAGGTGAAGAAAATGAACTGAAAAATGCAGCTGGCACAAACACTGGTCAGTAGACAAAATTTTTAATTATTGAAGATATGGTAACATTATAATTTATGTTGCTTGATACTACCGGCGCTATATTGGTCTATATTAAAAAAAAAAATCATTGAGTATCAAATACGTTAGATATTTAATTATTTATGAAAAATTTAAATAGAACACCTATATTTTTACAAATTTTGAAAGGTATATAAATTGGTAAATAACCATTAGCCGAATTGGTAAAAAAAAAACTTGTCCTATTGTGGGGTGCGCGATGTAAGAAGATGCCTTATTAATATAATTGAAAAGTCGCGATTGTCTAATTGATTTTCAAATATTTCATCGTACTTCATGGTACGTACTTTGAAGCGTCTTCCAAATAGTCTGATTCCAAAACTTGCGAGCAGATTGACCCTGATAATTATGACTAATGCTTCGTTCAGAACCTCCAAATTATAAATTAGTATTAACGTAAAATTAGTACTTAACATAAAATTAAGAATTAGAAATTAAGTTGCATTCACAATATAAATTAAGAAATTAAGATTAAGACACTGACATCTAGTATTTTAGCGACAAACTTTTATCGATTTCTACCGATCGATCTGTTAATATTTGTAATAAGGTTTTGTTTGTTTAGAAGCATTTTTGAAGTCTGTGTTATAGGTCTGCGTCATTATTGTGTTATTTGTTAAAAGTGAAAATTCAAAATGGAGGAGAAGTTTATAGCTTTAGTGATTGAGAATAAATTATGAAATAGGAAAGTGCTTCAATATAAGTGGTAAGTTTACTGCCTTTTTAGCTTGCATATAGTCAATTAATTTATATTTTACAATTATAGGTGAACATGCTGAAAAATATTTTAAGCAGTTGAGAGAAAAATATTTTCGGATCAAAATAGAGAAAGAAACATCAACTAGAAGCGGAGCTTCAGGAAAGCAGAAGCCTGAATGGCACTTTATGGAGACGATGAAGTTCTTGGATGAGATTGTAAAACCAAGAATGTAAAGTAAATGTACTTATAAACAATATGCTATTATAACAATTCTGTTTCATTTTATAGAACTACCGGAAGTATTAATTTGGGTGCCAGTACATCGGCAGTCAACATTGAAATTATAGAAAATGTTGAATATTCTGGAACTGGCGAATATCTGGAACTGGCGAATTGGGATGATACATCCACTTCTGGCCCGCTAATGAGCCCTACATCTGGTCCGCTGCTAAGTCCAACCTCTGAATCGCTGCTGAGCCCTACATCTGATCCGCTGCGTAGCCCCACATTCAGCGAAGTGGAAAGGCAGCCAGAGAGCAGACCTTATGTTAGATCAGAGCGTGAACAGTCTACGTCGCAACCATTTGCGAAAAAATTAAAAAAAAAAAAATGTTGAGGATGGTATTTCGACATCCTTGGCAACAATTGCACAACATATTGCTGCTAAACTGAAAAGGAATGCAAAAGAAATATATGTGAAGAGCTTCTGCAACCAAATAGAGCAGGAGATGCTGCAGATTCCGGAAGAAAATATGGAAGAGTTTAAAGATGGGGTCATGGAACTCCTAATTAAAACGAGGACGGATTAGGAATAAAAAAAATTAACTAGGTTAGAATAATTTTTCCATCCTTTTTTTTACTTTACTTTTACTTTTTTCTGTTTTAGTTTTAATACTTAGTTTGTTACAACTGGACATTAGTTATTAGGATTTTAGAAATAAAAAATAATTTAATTTTAGATTTATTTAAAATATTAAAAATGTATTTAGTTTAAAATATACATATATTATAAAAAACAAAATTATATGATATTGTTTTGCCACGGTACACTTCCAGTGGTATTGAGATATTCCTTTATATATTCCCTGTATGCGGAAGCATTTGCAGTAGCATTTCTGGAACCTAGTCGACGTTTTAATTGACTTACGGGTACTAGTGATGGATTTGGGGGAATGTCATTACGCCATTGTCCTGGTATCGAAACACCATTTACTTCTGTATCACAATAATTTCTTGATACGTATTGTCTGTTTGTTGATAATATTGTTTGTTCTTCTTTCTTTATATAATTGTGTAGGCAGACAGCAGCCTTAACTACTTTGTCCACATTATCAGGCTCTTTAAAAATGACGGAATGAAATATTCTAAACCGAGCAACCATAATACCGAAAGCATTCTCTATGCACCTCCTAGCTCTGGAAAGTCGATAGTTAAATATTCTTTCTTCGTGTGCTAACCGTGTTCCTCCATAGGGTCGCATTAAATTTAACTGAAGGGGGAACGCTGCATCACCGACAAAAAAATATGATGTTGGTGTTGTTGTGCCAGGAAAACTTTTGTTTGGGGGAACATTTAATAGATTGTTGTTTAATTTGTGTCCAAATGAAGAAGCCCTCAAAACACCACCATCGCTCTGTGAACCATATCCTCCGATATCGACATATGTAAAGTTGTAGTCATGATCACAGATAGCAAATAACACAAT
The DNA here is from genome assembly GCA_963971575.1 of Liopterus haemorrhoidalis. NCBI lineage: Eukaryota > Metazoa > Arthropoda > Insecta > Coleoptera > Dytiscidae > Liopterus > Liopterus haemorrhoidalis. Next base: position 48,067,287 of record OZ020613.1, read on the forward strand.
ACTAAATGTTTTTTTATAATTAAAATATTGTGAGCCGCTGTGACGAGGTGCTCTAATTACAACATGCTTTCCATCTATGGCACCAAGTGTGTTGGGCATATTCCACCTTTGTTCATAACCTAAACTAATATTTTTCCACTCTTGTTCAGTTGGCACTGATAATACTAACTCATGAAGAGCTGCCCATATTGCTTCACAAGTTTCATTAATAATACAACATACAGTCGATTTTCCAATTCGGTAACTAAATGATAATGTGGAAAGACTGACTCCATCAGCCAAATGCCTACGAAATAAAAAAAATTAATAGGTACTTATAGAAAATGCAATGGTTGAAGACCATGATTATATTTATGACGGTAGTTACCTTAGAGTCAATACTAATCTGGCACCAGCAGGAATAAATTCTCTGTAACTTTTTTTTTGAATAAGAGGTCCGACCAAACTTAAAAGTTTGTCAAATTGCTCAACATTCATTCGAGTGTAATTGAAAAACATTTCTTTGTCACCCAACCTCATCTCTTGAATTAAATTATTATAATTTCCTTGATCATACCGTTTCTGGAACAAAGGTTTCACCCGCCATCGCCGACTTTTCTTTTTTTTTAATTCTAAATAATATTGACCTAAAATTAACGCCAATGGAATGAGAAATTCTTCATCCATTTCTAACAATTTAATAACTTTTAGATTTCCAATACAATTTAGACGTTTACTTTAATAACAATATTTTTGGTTAGACAGATTGACAGCTGCTTACTGCGCACGCGTCAATTAGAAATAAGGAATAAGAAAGCTTTGAATTAAAGTCTACAATTTACTTAATCTACGTTTAATAATAGTTTAGAACAGCGGTTCTCAAACTTTTTGAGCTGCGGAGCCCTCCAAAGGCATACAAATTTCCACGGAACCCCACTGGTTCACTAATAATGTGTATGTGCCACTCGTCGATACCTAACATCGAAGAGTAGATATATTTTTATATATATATATTCATAAATGAAAAGAAAGAATTAAATTATTTATACTTCAAAAAAAATCATTTATTTATCAGAAAATAATTGCAAAATATTATATAAAACAAACATTTTTAGTGGGATGCATGGGCTTGCTTCCTATTTTTACATAATTCTTTTATGTCTGGCTTTATAGAGAACAGAATCCTCATATCAGCTTCTGCATCGAGTCTGTTGCGGTATTTTGTTTTTGTTGCAGCATACGAAGAAAATCCAGATTCGCAGAGATAAGTCGTAGCCAAAGGAAGAAGTATTTTAATAGCTTTCATTGATAAATCTGCATATTCTTCTCTCAAAGTGCACCAAAATTCTGGCAAAGATAGTTTTTCGAATATGGCCTGTAGTGAGGAATCTAAAATCATGTCAATGAAAATTTTGTACTTTTTAGCTGTGAATGTTTCTGGCCTTTTCTGAACTATGAGTTTCTAATCCATGTATAATTTTTAAGCTTTTCATTCTCTTCATCTGAAAATATTTTGGAACGCAGCTCGAATAGTCGATCAAGTACTTTCCCTCGAGACAGCCATCGTACTTCGCATAGAATCTTGAAAAGCCGTGTTTGTAATGGTCGCGATTTTATGAAATCTATAATCTTTACAGACTCGTCAAGGACCTTTTTAAGTGACAATGGCATTTTTTTTACTGCAAGTGCTTGGCGGTGAAGAATACAGTGGCTATTTGTGCAGTTTGGTGCTAAGTTCTTTATTTTTGCGACAGCGCCAGCAGTTTTTCCTACCATTGCCTTTGCACCATCAGTGCAGATATCAACACAGTTTTTCCAATCTAAGCCATAAGTATAAAAAAAGTTATCCACGATATTAAATATTTCGGCACCAGTTGTATTACCTGGCAATGGTTCACACAAAAGTAGATCCTCTTCAAGCAAATTTAGATGCTGATATCGGACAAATACAAGCAAGACTGCAAGTCCAGCTACGTCTGTGCTTTCGTCCATTTGCAGAGAAAAATTACAACATTGCAGACGAGATATCAATTCAGCCTTTACGTTTGCTGCTAAATCTTTAATTCGGCGAGCTACCGTGTCATTGTATAGTGGCACATTAGTGATTTCTTTTGCCAACGTTTCATCGAGTATACATTTTTGACTTGTGTAAGCATGTTGTCATGTATTTAACACGAATAAATATTATTATTATTTAACGATATCGACTGCACAAGGCTTGATCAATGTCTCAGCTATTGTATGAGCTTCGCCTGCCAGTGCAATACGATAACTGACAATGTATGATGCTTCAGTGGCCTTCTCATTGCTAGTTTTAAAAGTTGAAACAATTAGGCTTTGGCGTTTTAAGAGTTCATCACGCCTACGCATAAAATAATCAACTTTCTTATGTTTAAACTCTGGATGTTCGGTTTCCAAATGGCGACGCATTTTAGCGGGTACCATAGAACTATTTGGAAAAAGCTTGCTGCATAAGACACATTGAGGCACATTATTAGCATCTACAAAACCAAGAGACAGGTAGCTTTCATCATATTTCCTTTTCTTAGTGGGAGGTTCACGTAATATGCTCGTAGTGGCAGCAGATACATCTTTTTCTGGATTTATGCAAGTTTCCACTGTTGTTTCATTTTCAATGTTTTTGGATGTAGACGGTCCAGATGATTGCTGAGATCCTGTATCTTTCGCTGTTCCTTTGATAAGCCAACGATCCATCCTTAATAACTTGCAGATTAAAAAAAAATAATAATAAAAACTCGCTTAATAATGTATATATAAGTAATTTATAGAAATAAATAAAAAAATACCCCAATATTCTTCCACTTCACTTTATAAAAATTCACGCTCTCAGGCAATCATCAGTCCGATCTCAACAGTCAAACTCAACTAGTCTTTCTGGACCGGAGCATTTTGCGTTGCAACTAAAAACTCAAATCGTAAAAACTAATTGAACAATTGAAGAACTTACTTACTGTTTTTATCGAATAGGCGAGTGCACTATATTGAGTTAACCGTTACAGATTTTTTTAGTTCATTAATTAAATAAATCTAAACTTTTCAGAGCAACAAATTAACTTTATGTACCAGGTCTACAAGTATGAAATGCGGATTTTTTTCAAACTTGCCGCGCAAACAGTGTGTATAGTTCAAAGTTTCAACACATTTGGCGTTTTGTTAAGTTATCATTAAGTGTGAAATGCGTACAGGTTATAATTTGAAAAGTGATCATATAGTTTTGTTTTACAGTGTTAAAAATGTCAAATTTTGTGTCAAATAAAGAGCATTCGCGGACAGTACTACTGTTTTGTTTTCATTTGAAAAAAACTACTGCTGAATCATACCGACTGCTTCGAGAAGCTTATGGTGAATATGCTCCATCGCAAGATACGTGTGAACGATGGTTTCGGCGTTTCAAAAGTGGTGAAACATTGCTACAGGAAGACGATAGTCAATCACAAAAACAACTAGCAGAGCAGTTAGGCGTTAGTCAACAAGCTGTCTCCAATCGCCTACGAGAGATGGGTAAGATCCAGAAAGTCGGCAGATGGGTTCCACATGCATTGAATGAGAGGCAGATGGAAAAACGCAAAAACACTTGTGAAATTTTGCTTGCACGATACAAAAGAAAGTCTTTTTTGCATCGTATCCCAGCAAACATTGAACTAACGGCCGAACGCCGGCAAACTGCTTTTACGCTGGTACATTGCTGGCACCAGAAGTAAGTGCAACGCCAGTATTAATAATGTACTTCACATTTGTATTTCGCACTCTGCCTATACGAAGTACTTTACCAGCATTTTATAAGCATTCCTTATTTGTATTAATCCAAGGTTATTTCTAGCGGGCCAGTGCTTATGGTTATAACTTTTTTTGAATGTAATAATTTGAAAAGTCTGACCGTTCTTAGTCATAAAACACCCTAATGGCGTGGCCTTCGAGGGTCGGTACAAGTGATATTCTGTGAGTTCAAGTTGGTACGTGTTGGTGAACAGTTTTTAAAAACTGATGTGTAAACTCTAAGATGTGTATTTGAATAGTTATTGATTGTGAGCATTATACAGTTTTTTATTGTGATTTGTGTGTGTTTTGTTAGATTTAAGGACGTAGTTTACACAAACTATTTCATATTAAATTGTTTAATTTTTAGTTTAGTTCAATCATAGTTTTTTCATGTAATAAAATTTTCAATTATTAATAAATCTGATACAAGATTATAAATATGTCATTTAAAAAATATAATTTGTCATATTTCATTTTGAATAGTGACATCTTAAATATTTTGTAAATATAATACTAACCTAAAATAATACAAACTTAATCCAAAACTGTAAAGCTTTTTTTACAATATAACCAAGTTTCTAAAAGTCAGTAATACACTATAAAAATCACCAAAATAACCAGATCTAGTTTGTTCTTACAAAAGTGAACAGCTTATAGCATTAATGCTTATAAAATTTGTTTATTGAATTTATTTTAACAAGTATGATTTCTTTAGGTTGGCACTCTTCAAGTCAGGGGGAAAAGATGTGGTAGATAATACAAGACGAATATTGGCGAAAATTATTAGTCACCCCTTATCTTTAGGATGAAATTGGTTTGACCGAAATGGCAGAAAACCATTTTCTTAAAATTCTTCATTAAATTAATAAATTAAAGAAACTAATTCCTGTTATTCCTGAAATTATATTTATTTAATATTTATAAATAAATCAATAAATTATAACTGTTAATTCAATTTACAATCGGCTAGTTTTACCATCGTTGAATAAATTTATTTAACAACTTAAGCTAACAATATCGCATCATTCTATTGACAGCAATGTTAATTTCTTCATTAATAGTTTAAAACCGATGCGATATTGTCAACTTTACTTGTTAAATAAATTTATTCAACGATGGTGAAAATGGCCAAATGAGTATTTATTTTGCACCTAACCATTAATTTATTTTAATACTGGGTAAGTACACATATATTACATTTGAAACACTAGAGAGTGGGTATAATATAAGCACTAGTCTGTCAGAAATAAATCTTGCAACTAATGCGATTATTTTGCACTTTACCGTTGCTGGGCCAGCAACTGATACATCAATGGGCCAGCTAACGTCCACGGGGACACCGGGGTACTGGCCCAGTGCAAAATGCCAGCACTGGACCAATGCGAAATGCCAGCACTGGCCCAGTGCGAAATGCCAGCACTGGCCCATTACTTTCAATGCACTTTACCGTTGCTGGGCCAGCAACTGATACATCAATGGACCAGCTAAGGGCCACGGGACACCGGGGTACTGGCCCAGTACGAAATGCCAGCACTGGCCCATTACTTTCAATGCCGGCGAGTATGTGCTTTACCAGTACTGGTCCGGATAAAAATGTTTGCTGGGATCATTACTGGCGATGAAAAATGGATTTATTTTGAAAATCTCAAACGCAAAAAATCGTGGGTGAACCCAGGCTCACCATCCACATCAACTGCAAGACCGAATCGCTTTGGCAAAAAGACACAAAAAAATGCTCTGTACTTGGTGGGACCAAAAGGGTGTGGTCTATTATGAATTGTTAAAACCTGGTGAAACAGTTAATACCCAACGCTACCAACAACAACTGATCGAATTGAACCATTCGCTGCTCATAAAACGACCAGAATACGAAAGAAGACAGCACAAGGTAATCTATCTTCACGAAAACGCTCCATCACATAAGGCAAAAGCAGTTTGCAACACATTGGAGGCACTCAAGTGGGAAGTGCTACCCCATGCCGCTTACTCGCCAGACTTGGCCCCGTCAGATTACCATTTGTTCGCATCGATGGGTTACGCACTTGCCGAGCAGCACTTTTGTTCATATGAAAATGTGACAGAATGGCTAGATGAATGGTTTGCGGGGAAGGGGTAAGAGTTCCACTGGCGAGGTATTCACAAATTGCATGAAAGATGGGAAAAATGTATAACTTCTATTGGAGCATACTTTGAATAAATAAATTTTTACTATTCTTTTGAGACTAATGTGTTTTATTAAAAAAAAAAATCCGCATTTCATACTTGTAGACCTGGTAAATTAATAATAATTATAATTTTTTGTTAATATATATTAATTTTTAGCAGATTTAAATTTATAATTCACGGAGCCCTTTGAGGTAGCTCGCGGACCCCAGGGCTCCGCGGAGCACACTTTGAGAACCGCTGGTTTAGAAGTTAAATTTAAGATATATAGTTACACATTTACAATTAAGGACGGCTCAAAAACCTCACAAATACCTTACGTCTTCAGGTAGACTTTAGTCCGATCTCACAAAAGATCCCCTTGAACATTTCACACACTCACTGGATTTAAGACCGATTTCGAGGTTCGGTTAACACCATAATAAACATTTTCACAATTAAGTTCAGACCAGTTTTTATCTAACCACTACCACGTTACTAGGTTTCTCAACTTTTTGCTTGGGGGGGTTCATCTAACTACTTTGGCATCCAAAAACCAACTGCCTTTGTCTCACACAAGATCTGCTCAGCTCTTTTCTTAAATCAACAATTTAAACTCTGAACCCCGTTTTTTGCCATTATAAAAATAACAAGCTTTCTAATTACCAAACAGAAAAACAAAATTAAATTATTTCTATTTAAAGTTCAATCCTACATAATACATAACAAAACATTTTCATAGATAATAATTTCACTAATAAAATAAAAATTTAAGTACAATTAATAATAATAATAATAATTTTTATTTAAATAGCTTGTAGCTAATAATAGCAATTTACAAAATATTATTTATATATAAACTACTTTACAAAATATATATTTACATAGTTAATGAAAAAATAAAAATATAGCCTTTATTAATTATTACTCTCTAAAAATATCCTTAAATTCTTCTTAAATATAGTGAGTGATCCTATCGATTTTAATTCCCCTGGTAAACTATTATATTCTAAAGCTCCTCTATGCATAATGTTTTTTTTTTTGCTTACTTTCTTTGTACCCGTTATGTAAAATGACCCAGTCTGTCTCGTATTATACGAATGAATTTCCTCAATCATTTTTAAATTTGACCCCAAATATTGTGGCAATAAACCTTTGTCCAATTTATACATAAAAATCATACCAATATATTTAATAAATTGTTTAATATTTAACCAGTTTAAACCATTTAACATTTTTGTTATACTAGTTAGTCTACATTTTTAGATGATACGCATCGCTCTATCTTGTAGTAATTGTAATTTATTAATGTTACTGTTGTTAGCTAAATACAGAACAGTGTTACAATACTGAAAATGGGACTTTACGATAGTGTTAAATGTTTGTAAAGCACACCATTTTGATATTTTACTTCGGATTCTACGTAAATAGTTCAATTTTTTACTTTTTTTATATAAAATTTATATGTTCTGTACCTGTTAAGTTTTTATTCACTATAATGCCTAACTATTTCATTTCGTTAACATATTCGATTTTTTCCACACCTATATTTAACTTCGTTATATTTTGCATCAATTGATTTTTGTTGGACATTAACTTAGCTTTAGTTTTTTGAACGTTTAGCTTTAATTTGTTATTACACATCCAACTACTTATTTTTGCCAAGTCATCTTTTATAGTCTGTATTGACCTATCAATATTTGAGTCATTATAATATATTATAGTATCATCTGCAAAGAGGTGTATTTTACAATTCTTTATTGCTATTTTTATATCATTTATATAAACTACTGAGTCCAATTCCCTGAGGTAATCCTACATCTATATTTTCTAATTTAGACTTTACATCCCTAAATTTTACTGCCTGTTTTCTGTTATTTAAATAATCCTTTATCCAGTCTAGAACTTTAGCTTTTACTCCATATTTTTCTAGTTTTTGAAGTAAAATTTGCCTGTCAACCGTCTCAAATGCCCGCTTTAGATCTAAGAAGACTGCACATATATAATCATTGTCATCCAGCATACTTTTCCAATCATTTATCATGAGATTTACTGCAGTTTCACAAGAGTGACCTTTTCTAAATCCGGATTGCTCTTGTATAATTATATTATTACATTCGAAGAAATTTTCTAACTGCTCTCTAGCACCTACTTCTAAGATTTTTTCAATTGTTGGTAACATGTTGATTGCAATACATACATAAATTATTTCCTCCTGACTATGGACATTTAAAATGCTTCTTCTAAATGCAACTAGTGTCGAGCAAAAAATGTCTACTGTATTAGGATCACTGCAGCAGACGGAATTATATAGACGACAGATCCTGGCAAGGGTGACATCACTTCCGTAGCAGGTCCTGTGCCGAGATTATATGAAGGTGTCATTTGTCCTCGTCGAACGAATAGGTACCCTTATTTGTATTCATTCTAAAAGTTGCGGAGAAGAAATAACTCCATTGATGAGTTTATGAAGCAAGCTTAACCCGCCCATATCCCACCTCATTCGAAGTGACTCAATACTATAACAAAATAGTATATTGTTATTGTTAAATTATTGGTCTAATATGGTTATAGTGACCAGAAAAAAAATATATATTGGAAATATTGACTGTGTAATAATAACTATGAGTATTTATATTTCAGAAAGCGTCGATCCTCTGAAAACATATTGCATATCATCTACTAATGACATGCCCCAGTATAACTATAACTCTAATATTATCATCAAGGAGGAGATTGACATCAAGTCTGAATATGCAGATAATGATGACAGTGAATATGAGGAGAATGTAGCTGGACAAAATACAGGTCAGTCAATAATTTAATATTATTGTATGAGTTGTAAGCTTCCAATAGAGTATATTCAATTTCTTTTTACTGAATATATGCATAATAGTACAATAGCTAATAGTTAACTAGTTGTAACAAGTCGTCTCTCTCAGGCACTCACGCACGAATGTCCGCCAGTACACACACATGATATCAAAATTACTTCCCTTACGTATTTTTAAATCAAAAAACCTGTATCCTTCATTTTTTGGTTGTCTTGTCACATACTACTTTGATCCGCACAGGCTGTAATAATTGCAGCGTACTATCCCGGCTTCGCTAGAATCCTAAAATAATATGGACAAATTTTCATAAAGAAATTTAACTATTATCTTAAACGCTTTTGATTCTTATTTCGTGTTACACCCGGTATAAGAAATTATCTTTATATCAGTGTTACAATTTATATCTTATTGATTAATGCAAGATTGTTTGCAGCTAACGGAAAATCTGTCAGTAATCCAGCTGAGAGTCTAGATGCTTCAGTATCAATTAACAAATTCAAACAATCAATATCACGAATACATTCTAACGGAAAAACATTCAAATGCGATGTGTGTGATAGAATATTTACATGTTCATCAGATTTCATTAGACACCAACGAGTTCATACTGGCGAGAAACCATTCAAATGTCATCAGTGCAATAAGGCATTTTCACGTTTATCACATCTCTCTTGTCACAAACTAATACATTCTGGCGAAAAGCCAATAAATTGTGAAATATGCAATAAAGCATTTAGAGGAAAGAATGGTCTCCTTAAACACAAACGAATTCATACTGGTGAAAAACCATTCAAATGTGATCAGTGCGATTCAACATTTTCATTATCATCAACTCTCATTATACACAAACGAATACATTCTGGAGAAAGGCCATTCAAATGTAATCAGTGTAATAAAGCATTTACACAGTTAGCAAATCTTATTACTCACAAACGAATACATTCTGGCGAGAGACCATTTAAATGTGATATTTGCGATAAAACATTTTTACAGTCAGCGTGTCTTATTAGACACAAACGAGTTCATACTGGCGAAAAACCATTCAAATGTGATCAGTGTGATAAAGCATTTGCGAGGTTACCACATCTCGCTGAGCACAAGTTAATACATTCTGGCGAAAAGCCCTTCAAGTGTGGAATATGTAATAAAGCATTTCGAGGAAGGAATAGTCTCATTAGACATAGTCGAGTTCATACTGGTGAGAAACCATTCAAATGTAATCAATGTCATAAAACATTTTCAGATCCATCATCTTTTTCGAAACACAAACGAATACATTCTGAAAAAAGAACTTTCAAATGTGATCTGTGTGATTCATCATTTAAACAGTTAACAACTCTTATTGGTCACAAAAAAACACATTCTGGCGAGAGGCCATTTAAATGTGAGAAGTGTGATAGAACATTTTCACGATCATCACATCTCATTACTCATACTCGGATACATTATAGAGGAGAAAACTTCTGATAAGTGTAATAATGTATTTACAGGATTAGCACATTTCTCAGACCTCAAGTTAACACATTAGAGAGAGTAGCCATTCAAATATGATTTGTGTAATAAAGCATCTTCGGACTCATCATATCTGACTGAATGAAAATGAATACATTCTGTTACAAAATGTTAAATTACGCCAACATTAATAGGTTCTGCAGATCTTTGGACAAGTTTTACATTTAATCAAATAAGAGCATTTTTCTGACTAATGGAATAATTCGATGAGTCAATTTATTATTTTATTTAAAATCCAGTTATTCCATAGTACATTTATAATTATTGTAGAAAATATATAAATAATTTCTATTTATATAATTTATCTGTATTAATTTATATACAGGCTGGTGAATTGATCTGTCTGCCATTGCGATTTAACTTGTAAAATAATATGCTATTTCCTGCTTCCCTATTTTTTTTTAGAGATAAAGTACAAGAGATAAAATTTATTTAGAATTAAAAACTCTGCATACTAGGTAAGTAAACAATCTTCCAACTACTTCCGAGGAAATTTAAAAATTATAAATTTTATTAAGCATTCTTTATCAAGTAGCCATGCTTTATAAACAAATGTACATGAAATACTAGTTATCTAAATAATAAATTCAATTTATCATAAATAGGGTAATTTTATTAATCAATAAATAATTATATTTTTTCGTAATCCGTATTTATTTTGGTTATTAACGTTGTTGTCGATCGTAGACTTTGCAAAAATTGGTCTATCAGGTTATAAACCCGAAAAAATATCTCGCACGTATAGGCTTTTCCAAACGTTTAAGCGGAACTATCTGGAAATTTAATTCTTGTAATTTGTCATGAGCTCTTCTTTTATGGTTTGAAGTAGGCTTTTGCTAAACAAAATTATCAAATACCTCATTTAACCGGTAAAAGTTACTAAAATTGAAAATCTAGTCCGGCCTAAACCAAAGAAACAGGCTGTACACTATTTCCTAAGTAATGCAATCTTAAAAATATGTTTTTTTTTTTTTTTCATTAATTGTTTAAGAAGAAGTCATAATCACTGTTTATAGAATTCAAAATTGATTAACCTAAATGCCAGTTTTTAATATAATTACATATCTTGTATTGGCGTATTTTGTTTATAAGGCTTGGCTACTTGATAAAGAATGCTTTATAAAATTTATAATTTTAAAATTTCCTCGGAAGAAGTTGGAAGATAGTTTACTTACCTTTCTAGTAGAGTTTTTAATCGTAAATAAATTTTATCTCTTGTACTTTTTCTCTAAAACAATTATGGAAGCAGGAAATAGCATATTTATTATTTTACATGTTAAATCGCTATGGCCGACAGGTCAATTTACCACCCTGTATATTCCAACGCCACGGTGGTCAATTTTTAACTAGGGTAGAGGATATTTTTTTGAAATTGTATGGCTACAAAGGTCATTTTTAAATAAGAACCGTTTGCGCTTCCTACCTGCGCATAGTGTTCCCCGCAGTCGTTTTACCGATTAATGCTTTCTCTGCTCATTTGCAAACGTTGGGTTTTTTAGGTGGGAAACGGATGCAAACAGAGGATAATGACGTCAAAGACCCCATCAACGGTTGGTTAAATGGACTGGCGGCTGTGTACCAACGGTTCTTATTTTAAAAATGACCCTTGTATTAAAACATTTGTGTACACTTATTTGTTGATAAAACGGCAAAACAGATTCATAAAATATTGTAAAATATATTTTTTCTTCAAGCGGATTATAATGCTAACATTACATTGTTCAATACATTCGTTAGAAATGATACATGTTTTTACTAGTAACAAAATGTGAACAATTTTATACTAGTAAATAGTTCATATAGTTATCAACAGATGGCAGTGATGGCAGCAGTCGCCATAAACAAAATATCTGTCAATTTAATATGTTTGTAGCGTGGTTTGTAGTGAATTCAAAAGTTAGTTACGTTGTTACTGAGTTACTTTATTATTATTTTGTGATCATTCTGTGATTAGTTACAAAATACACAATATAAAGATCAAAAATTAAAAAATGTCTCAACCAATTCAATGTACACCGCCGGAATTAGCAGCAATAACATCTGAAACTATAAAGTCATAAGTATTTATGGTTGCAAATTTTTAATACCTACGCTTGAAGAAAAAATAGTATATGTCACTCGGAGTAGAACGCCTTTTTTGTGCTTCGCTCAATATGCAAGCCTCGGCAGCAACATTTGAGCTCAGCACAAAAAAGAGCGCGTTCTACTCCTAGTAACATAATATACTATATTCCTATCATTCTAACTTGACTGCTATGTAAACAGAACACGACACAATTTTGAATATCCTCTATCGAAGTTAAAAATTGACCAATTATATAGCGTGTTTGGTTTTATGTTGCATCACACTCCTGTATTCAGTTTTTGTATGATAAATATGTAAATAAATAAAATATTTTGAACAAAATTTGTCTTTTATGAAATTGCGGAAACCCTTATATAACAAGGTACTTCTACAACACTAAACAACACCAGTTTTGTTTAACACATTTCGAAAATTACATTACACACTATGGGTACACAACTAGGGTTGTATACACTTTTATAGTTTTTCAATGTACCATTTAGCTATAAGTATTTTCTGTCCGTCCAACTTAATAGTTTTTACCAAGTCCGTACTTCTAAAGAATACTACATACATACATTACTTTTTCCATAGCTCGCTGCTTCTTGGTCGTTGATGGAGTTTTCCCATCTTCATGAATCCACGACTCTCTTGGCGTGTAAGTACGTCGAAAAAAGGAATATAAGTTTCGTCAACTGTCACAATGTTTATAAAAATCTAATGTTCGCCAATATTTAAGTTTTAAAATTTCATGAGAAATTCTGACACGTTCCGCCTTTTGAAAATTAGAAAACCGGTGTGGCACAAAACGATTAACTTTTTTGGAATACATGTGATCGTGTAAGATTCTGTTAATAGCTGAGGTTCCAATCTTAAGTTAATTCTCTGTTTCCGCAAAAGTGGCTTTATTGTCTTCTTCAATTATTCTCTTAGCAGCAATATTTTTTTCGGTGACAGCTATAGTAGGACACCCTGCTCTTTTCTGGTGATGACCACAATTTATGCCTCGTTAAAATTCTTCATACCAGCGATAAAATGTGAAGGCGTTTATTCACTAAAAGCTGAATCTAAACTTACTTTGAACAAATGAACAATTAAACCCTTTTTAAAATCATAATTAATCATAAACACTCTCTGGTTAAATCCATAATAAATAAAAATTGAATTTTAATTTTGAATTTATGTTTGGACACACAACGATACTTTAAAAAAATAATTTACTGAGTTCTATCTAGACTGACTTTACCAACTTAACTTGAAATGACAGGGAAATAACTGCATAAAATGATAGTGCTACTCTTATTTTCCACTGCGTACCTGATTTTATTATTCTTAATAATTGTAGCGTGACTTGTACAATCAAAACATTTCTATTTGAATTCGTCGCCCTGAGATCAGATTATGTTAGTGGTTAGTGATTAACTAAACTGGTTCACGCATGCACCCAGATTTTTTCTTAAAGTGGGTCACATTTAATTACAAGAAAAAATGTTTCTGTTGAAAACCTCCCAGCAAACATTTAACTAACGGCCGAATGCCGGCAAACTGCTTTTATTGCTGGCACCAAAAGTAAGTGCAACGCCAGTATTAATAATGTACTTCACATTTGTATTTCGCATTCCGCCTATACGAAGTACTTTACCAGCATTTTATAAGCACTCCTTATTTGTATTAATCCAAGCAAACATTTTTATACTTTTTACTTAAAACTAAACTTTTTTTGAATGTAATAATTTGAAAAGTCTGATTGTTCTTAGTCATAAAACGCCCTAACGGCCAGTACCCCTCGAGGGCCAGTACAAGTTGATACGTGTTGGTGGACAGTTTGTCAAGAAGTGTATTTGAATAGTTATTGTTTTGTGAACATTATACAGTTTTTTTTATTGTGATTTGTGTGTGTTTTGTTAGATTTCAGGACGTAGTTTACACAAACTATTTCATGTTAAATTGTTTAATTTTTAGTTTAGTTCAATCATAGTTTTTTTCATGTAATAAAATTTTCAATTATTAATAAATCTGTTACAAGATTATAAATATGTCATTTAAAAAATATAATTTGTCATATTTCATTTTGAATAGTGACATCTTAAATATTTTGTAAATATAATACCAACTTAAAATAATACAAACTTAATCCAAAACTGTAAAGCTTTTTTTACAATATAACCAAGTTTCTAAAAGTCAGTAATACACTATAAAAATCACCAAAATAACCAGATCTAGTTTGTTCTTACAAAAGTGAACAGCTTATAGCATTAATGCTTATAAAATTTGATTATTGAATTTATTTTAACAAGTATGATTTCTTTAGGTTGGCACTCTTCAAGTCAGGGGGGAAAGATGTAGTAGATAATACAAGACGAATATTGGCGAAAATTATTAGTCACCCCTTATCTTTAGGATGCAATTGGTTTGGCCGAAATGGCAGAAAACCTTTTTCTTAAAATTCTTCATTAAATTAATAAATTAAATAAACTAATTCCTGTTATTCCTGAAATTATATTTATTTAATATTTATAAATAAATCAATAAATTATAACAGTTAATACAATTTACAATCGGCCAGTTTTACCATCGTTGAATAAATTTATTTAACAACTTAAGTTAACAATATCGCATCATTCTATTGACAGCAATGTTAATTTCTTCATTAATAGTTTAAAACCGATGCGATATTGTCAACTTTATTTGTTAAATAAATTTATTCAACGATGGTGAAAATGGCCAAAAGAGTATTTATTTTGCAAAATGCCAGCACTGACCCATTACTTTCAATGCACTTTACCGTTGTTGGGCCAGCAACTGATACATCAATGGGCCAGCTAAGGGCCACGGGACACCGGGGTACTGGCCCAGTACGAAATGCCAGCACTGGCCCATTACTTTCAATGCCGGGGAGTATGTGCTTTACCAGTACTGGCCCGTATAATAATGTTTGCTGGGCTGTTTTTTGCGTGTTTGGAGGAGGCTCAAAACAAACAACGGATAGCATTTGGACAACGCATAATGCTGCTTCACGGCCTACCACTTTTTGGTTTCCACGCCACTTACTCCGCTAGTCGACTGGTCGGGATAAATTATCTACTAGTCTGCACGTTGCTAGTCTAAGACCCCAAGCGTTGGGTACTTGCCTTTCAGGCTCCAATTAAGCTGCGTTGGCTTACAGCTTCCTCATAGAACCTGGAAATTATGACTTCGCCCCGGACAGGAGAATGTGGGGGTTGCTTGAAATTGAAGCAACAGTTATAAGTTTAACTTATAACAAGATTTATTAAACTAAATGTATACAGAGCTTGAATTTAAGTGTGGTATGTGGATTTTAATTAAAAAACATGATGTTCGAAGAATAGTCTGGAGGTCCGTTCCAAAAATATTCGTTTTTTTTTAGTGAATGTTGAAAATACATCAAAGAAAATATAGTTCAATTTATTAGAAAATTCAATTTATTAAAAACAAATAATGACATTACAACGTGGTTTTAATATAGTACAACTATACAATTAAAAAAATAATTTTAAATATAAGATAAAGGTGAAATTAAGTAAATTTCGACGACTATGGTTTCGCATTTATGAAATGCGTTCTCAAGTCTACAAAACAATACATGGAGCTGTCAATTACATAAAAAAAATTACAAACCTTAAAATTTTAAAGAAAATACCACAGTATATACCAGTAGTTTCACTTATTGTCGACTGGTTAAATGTTGACGGGGCAGGTTTTCGTGACCTTGGTCCGTTCAGATGCGAGTGGAACATTCAGAGCGCGAGCCGCAGGCGAACGTGCGGAACCACGAGCATCGATTTTCTCTTCCAACCGAGTCACAAACCCTACTTTCTTCACGACCACCAGAAAAAAGAAAAAAAATAAGTAATTATTTTAACAAACATTTTATCTTAACAAATAATTTACATTACATCACAAATTAATCATTTATGGCCGGTTGCTAAAGTAAGAATTATCCCTAACTCAAGTTAAAATCGTTTGTTTTTGTATGTTGTAACATATAAAAACAAATGATTTTAACTTGAGTTAGGGAAAACTCTTACATTAGCAACCCGACATTAATAAAACTTTTTTTTTTATTTATTATTTATTTAATTTTAATTTAATTTGCCGCACATCTGCCATTATTTTAGTACTTTTTAGGAAGTTATGTTGCATATATTTAATGTAAAAATTGCATATATTTTAATGTTACCCTACAAAAACAAATGACAAGCATATTTAAATGGGCTACGTTAGGCGCAAATAGCCTTTGTTGCTGTGCGCCAAAAATTTTAACTAACTAAGTAACTAAATGACAAGCATAGAATAGTTATTCCATAACAAGTGATGGAATGAAATACACGCAAAATGCATAAGAAGATAAGTGCTTTAGAATAACATCCAATTCTTGTGTTAGAATATTAACTTTCTGTAGTCAAAATTGGTAAATTTTAAATAGCGGTCGTGGAGAAAATTATTTAAGGGTAGCTAGATTTTTATTTTCTTTTAATTATCAAAATCAATTAAATAAGATTATATATATAATAAAAAACTGTTCAGGTGTTAGGGTAAAAAAATTGAATAATTAAAGAAAGTTGAATATACATTTCATTAATTTTTATTTAAAAATTTGACAATATAATTTTCCTTGTTTTGTTTGAGCTAAAACGTTTTTGTTCATTCTTCTTAAAGAGTAAAAAATTTTAATCTCAAATACACGAAATATTTCTTCTGCTGTCAACTGACGCTCATAATAAAAGAATTTAGCTGCCGCTTTTTAAAAAAAATTCAAATTTACTGTTTCGTTTGACTCGTATAGCTTCGGAAAAGTTCACATCCTGAACAGACTCACGCATCCGCATAAAAATTTTAGTACGAAAAAATACCGGAGTAAAACTACTATATATACTGTGAAAATACTGACGTTAAATATACAAATTGAAACACAAACAGGTATTTAGCGTTCAATCTAGAAACATATGACATGTCGTTTGAACAATTACAACTTCTAAAAAGAACAAAGAAATTTCTCTGCAATCATAATATACAACCCTCTCGTCAATAAATTAAAGATTAAGTAGTACCTCCGCACGACTTCATTTTCCCTTTGCTACTTAAGGTTATTTGCTAGTAAGGTTTGTTAGTTTTTATTTTATTTTATCCCTTTACGTTACTTAGTACTAATGTTCAAATGTTTTTATATTTTAGCGCCATCAACATTTTGTTCAAACAGATATGTGATATGTGTCCGGTTAAAAGGGAACAATTTTATTTTCTGATTGTCAATAATATTTACAGGCTTTACTACGGTAAAACCGGTTTGAACTTGTAGTTCATTTCATTTACAACCTATTTCAAAAGAATATTATAGGAGAGAACGAAAATAACGGAAAGAATATAAATCGTTTTCGTTCCGAACGGAAACCAATCGTATTGTTTACGGTCTCAGTCCCCGTTCTTAAGTTTTAACCCTTAACTATCGTAGTTATCATGATTATTCAAATAATTCATAGATACATCAACTACAGCGCTTTTAAGAATGAATAAAAGCATACAATTTAAGTTTTGTTTTACTCTTTAAATAAAGACACAGGAATGAAGGTGCGTCCTTCTGGCGGATGTAAAGACACGTGTTTTTATATTGAAAGAGTGCATTAGATATTTTTAAACGGTTGGTTTTAAAGTTTGTTGTCGTTCATATTTCCATAAAATTTCCCCCACTACCAAGATCTGTATCTCTTTAAGGTCGGGTTTAGGCTCTTTCCTGTGTCTAGATTTCTAGGTTTTACTTCTCTTACATAGACATAAATTAAGTAGCAGTCTTAGTCTTAAATTATCGGCGGTCAGTATGACTGCACTACGTTGATAATGTGATTATTTTTCACTACGATTGTTGATGATTATATACGAATTAAAAAAATGCTCTAAAGCTGAAGATCTAAAATGATGAATATTGAGTTTCCCCTCAATTTTTTGTATGTGTTTTTTTATGTCTAGTAAGATTTGTCACCGATGAAAATTCTTTACTACATTGCTCACATTTGAATGGCTTCTCGCCGGAATGTATTCGTTTATGGTTAGTAAGATGTGCTGATTGTGAAAATGCTTTATCACATAGTTCACATTTAAATGGTTTCTCTCCAGAATGTAATCGTTTATGAGTATTCAGATTTGAAAACTGTGAAAATGCTTTACCGCACTGATCACATTTGAATGGTTTCTCTCCAGAATGAATTTGCTTGTGATCAATAAGATGTGCTGACTGTGAAAATGCTTTATCACACTGATCACATTTGAATGGTTTATCTCCAGAATGTGTTCTTTTATGAGTATTAAGGTTTGATAACTGCGAAAATGCTTTATCGCACTGATTACATTTAAATGGTTTCTCTCCAGAATGAATTTGCTTGTGATCAGTAAGATGTGCTGACTGTGAAAATGCTTTATCACACTGATCACATTTAAATGGTTTCTCTCCAGAATGTGTTCGTTTGTGGGTATTGAGATTTGATAACTGTGTAAACGCTTTATCACACTGATCGCATTTGAATGGTTTCTCCCCAGTATGAATTTGCTTGTGATCAGTAAGATGTGCGGACTGTGTAAATGCTTTATAACACTGATCACATTTGTATGGTTTCTCCCCAGAATGTGTTCGTTTGTGACTTATAAGATTTGATGACACTGAAAATGCTTTGTCACACTCATCACATTTGTATGGTTTTTCTCCAGAATGTGTTCGTTTATGAACACTGAGATTTGTTGAGTGTGAAAATGTTTTACTGCACTGATCACAATTGAATGACTTCTTTCCGGAATGTATTCGTTCGTATCTAACAAGATCTGAGGACCATGAAAATGCTTCAATATACTGTTGGTAATTTTCAAGCGTCTCTCTAGCATGTATTTTTTTGTGCCTTTTTATTTGTGCTGACCACGAAAATGTTTTACTACACTGCTCACATTTATATGGTCTCTCTCCAGAATGTATTCGTTTATGAATAATAAGATTTGTTGACTGTGTAAATGATTTGTTACACTGATCACATTTAAATGGTTTCTCTCCAGAATGTAATCGTTTGTGAGTATTTAGATTTGATAACTGCGTAAATGCTTTATCACACTGATGACATTTGAATGGTTTCTCTCCAGAATGAATTTGCTTGTGATCAGTAAGGTGTGCTAATTGTGAAAATGCTTTATTGCACTGATTACATTGGAATGGTTTCTCACCAGAATGTGTTCGTTTATGAGTTTTAAGATTTGATGACTGCGAAAATGCTTTATTACACTGCTCACATTTGAATGGTTTATTTCCAGAATGAATTTGCTTGTGATCAATAAGATGTGCTAATTGTGTAAATGCTTTACTACACTGATCACACTTGTATGGCTTCTCTCCAGAATGTGTTCGTTTGTGAGTATTAAGATTTGATAAATGTGCAAATGCTTTATTACACTGCTCACATTTGAATGGTTTCTCTTTAGAATGTATTTGTGGATGCAATACCAGATAACTAGCTCGTGAGAAATTCTTCTTAGATATATTACATTTGCTTGATGCTGAGTTGGTTTGTTTAAACTTAACTGAACTGCTGGAATATGTTTCAGAATCTGTAAAAAAGTATTGACTGATTAATCAAATAGAAAATAAATTATGAACATTGAAGTGACTTATGAATTTTACACACTTCAGAGTTTCATAGGGTTGTAGTTATTACTGAAAACTCTCTTTAGGGCAATTAGCAAAACCTGCGGATTTTTTGGACGTTTGGCATTGCCGATAGTACTAGGCTAAAATAGAATAGTGTGAGTGAAAAAGTCACTTGATCAGTTATTTTTATTTCGGATAATATCGGTTTTGAATGCTATATCATTATATGTCAAATTTTATCAGCAGCATTCATATTATTTGTATTATTTGCATGACATATTACTGTTTTAAGTTAGTATCAAAGATAATACTTCATAAGTAAAAAATTCGGACATTTGGGAAACTGCTCAACCAATCTGTTTCCGTCTTGAGGTATCGCATCTTTTTGATCACTAAAGTCTTAGATAAGGGATTGTACATATTAATAAAATGGGCTCGGACACAAAAATCGCAAAAGAATTCATATCAGAGGCATCAATACAATTAAATTTACAAACCAGTGTTTATGGTAGCTGTACTTTCCAGTTCATCTTCATATTTAATGTTGTCTGCAGGTTCAGACTTGATATAAATCTCCTCTGCCATAACGTTTGTGGTTGTGTTATTATGACAATCCTCGTATGTAGCTCCATCGATGATACCTGCATCATAGTTAAATACAAAATAATTATCTACAGTAAAATCATAACGTTACTTAAGATGTCCCATAGGGTCATTCCATGTCAAGTGGCTAGATTTTAAAAATCGTCCATGCTCGATCATTTTCTATTTGGCTAAAATTTTAACCGTTTGTAGATAAGTATTTGAAAGAAATCTATGCAAATTTTAGGCTGATATATTTAATATCCAAGGAAATATGGCCTTCTGTAGAAAGGTCTGTCTCGCAACGCAGTATGGCTGTCTATAACTAGACAGCTAAAGCAGTTGTTAATCTGAAAATGGATATAGAAGTTTTTCTTTTTAGTGTTAATCAGGAAAAGGCATGATTAACGTCCAAAACATATTGCCGTTTAATGGATAAATGATGAAAGTAGACAACAAAAAAAACTTTATACTGTTAATAAATAAATAAAGCACTCGGTAAGTTTCACAATTTAAGTTTAATGTTACTCTATACGTATTTCGGCAGTGACGCCATCTACAGGAGTTCAAATTACAAACTAAACTTATTTTTAACAGATACATTAAGTGTGAACAAATATTTATGGTAGGAAATACAAGTGTAAACCATATTAGCAGATAGGAGAAAAAAGTTTTTTTGTCAATTTATTAAGGGTAAGTTGTAAACGTCAATCTGGTCACTCATTAAGGGATTTCCAAGTATACCAGATACAAAAATTTATAAAAAAATACCCTTTCACGGCCAGGTTAGTTTCAAAATAGGATCAAAATTAAAGAAATCAAATATAACTCCAGCCTTTTATAAAAAATATACAATTAAAAATTTACTCGTTAATAATAAACTAGATCAGTATTTCCCAGTGTTGAACGCGTACTCCTGGGGGTACGGGGAAGATTTGTAGGGGGTACGATTTGTAGGGGAGGCAAATGAGTGACAAGCAAGTGTTGATTTGCTTTTTACAGTAAACCCGGCGCATCGTCCTGTCCTCTCAGTATAAGCAATATAATCTTTCTCATTACTTAATATTAATATAACTGTTATTTATAATATAATTTGTTATTTATCGTTTATTATTATTACCATTATAATGATTTAATTGCACTTGTTTTGACAACATAAAAATGCATGTCCCCAAATTTGAGATAATAAAAATTGTTGTTAATAAAGAATATGCGCTTTTTTCTTAATAGGGGAGGGGTACTCAATGTTACGAATATTTTAAAAGGGGTACCCAGATATCAAAACTTTGGGAAACACTGAACTAGATAAAACTGATTTACACAACAAAAGTGGAGTTTATCAAGCATCGTGCCAAGCTTGTTCAACAATATATATATTTGGTGAACATTTGAAAGCCATCCAAAATAAAAAAGTAGAACAGTCCAACATAGCAGAACATATGATCACCAATAATCATAACCTTTCCGTTAATGACTTTAAAATCTTACACATTCATAATAAAAATCTTAAATTGCACCTTTTAGAATACCGAGAAATCCACAAAAATATTAACTATGGAATTCCCTTAATGAATGACCAGATTGACGTTTATAACTCACCCCTAATAAATCTGTAAAAAGCTTTTTTCCCTTATCTGATAATATAATTTACACTTGTATTCCCTACCATTAATAATTGTTTAGTTTGTAATTTGAACTCCTGTAGATGGCGTCACTGCCGAAATACGTATAGATTAACATTAAACTTTAATTGTGAAACTTACCGAGTGCTTTATTTATTTATTAATATTATATTAAATATGTTTCACCGAGAATACACGGACTCCTCTGTCGATTATACTTTGTACTATCTTTTGGTGTCATGCTTTTACACATATTAAATCCTCTTTATACTTCAGTCCGAACTTCAACTTATAAAGCTTAGAAACTCGTGATTAAATTACTATCAGGGTTTCTAAAGGTCCTTCAAAACCTATAACTGTTGCAATTTTCTGTTGACGAAAACACAGACATTGTAAACTTTTTTTTTTGGAATTTTCAATTAACCCCTCTGGGTTAGAGGATGTAGGACAAAGATTTTTTAAAACATTATTGACAAAAACGTGTCAAAATAAATTTTAATACTACTTTTCTCTAATTTGTCTTAAGAACTTTATTTCAATGGCACACAATATATTTTTAAAAAAAAATATTTTATTCAACGACAATTTTTCGAAAAACTAATCTAATCAAAAATTCTTGAACTATTTCGGTTTCCATTAATATACAATGTTAAAATTTTTTCCGATTATTAGACCAACCCCTATGGGAAATAGGGTAGGGGAAAATGTTATGACACATTTTTGGCAAACATAACAAAAAAATATTTTTCAAAAAAAAAAAATATATATATATATATATTTTATCCACTTATTCAGAGATTTCATTTTATATCCTGAACAAATTTAAAAAAATATATATATTCTTATGTTGAATACATATTTGTTTAAATTTAATCCACGAAGTATTTTTTTTTTTTTTTTGCATTCTCAATAGTTTTCCTATACAAGCATTACAAAATTCAATTTATTAGATCTAGCCTTGTGACCACAATGTCTTCTGAACCGACACATGAGAGATAGTATAAAGGTTTTTTGTCATACCTAACACAACTGATAAAATTTGACAGCAGCTCAAAACTGTCAACATTAGAAAACAATATTTTATGAAAAACATAAATATGCTGCTCACGCAACTTTGAACCTTCTTCGCTTACAATGTATACATTCATTACTGACCATTCTTCCATTCACCCGTGTTATCTTTTCCAGCTGTCACATCATAATCATCAATTTCTTCAAATTCTGTCTTAATGTCAATCTCTGTTTTAATATCTCCATCTCTGCAATTATCTGAATGTGTATCATCGCCAAGCTGATTATTAATATTCATTTCTGAAACTAAAATATATTGTCATATACAGGTACTATAACATTTGTTCATAGTGACTAATTAGTTGGTCTTGATGGCGTAGAGGTAGCGGATCCTGCTTCATGGAACCAAAGGTCGCGGGTTCGAATCCCGGTCAAGGCAAGGATGTTTGTGAGCCACAGTGTAATTGGACACTTAGATTTACTTCTATGGTTTTAAAAAAATAAATCATTCTATAAATGGTGGAGGTATTCAAGAAAAATAGCCGGTAAAAAAAAATAAAACCATAATTATATATGAAAGATGCCATTTCAATAAAAATTGTTACAATATTTCTATAATGTCACATATGTTGAGTATCAATACGTGTTACAAGTTGAACATCTTAACTTTGCTATCGTTGTATATTTATCAGCAACTGTTGTATGTTAAAGAAAATATACACAACTTTAAATTAAATCAAGAAATTCATGAATATTGCATCAGAACTAGACATAATATACGGGTTCTAAAATGGTATTACACAGTTACTAAAAAGGCGGCAAATTATGTAGGGGCCCATAAAAAAAATGGAACTGAATATGGTCACTGAAGATATTAACGATTTGTTAGAATCACATACGGACGAATTCACAACTAATGAGTTATTAGAACTACAAGAGCAAATGAGAACTGAAAAAGAAGACCCAAAAACCGAGAACGAAATAACCGAAATACAACTAAAAACAGTAAGTGGAATATTAGGCAAAATGGAAGAAAGAACTCATTGACACTATCGCGAATTCGGACCCGGATATTGATAGAAGTTTCAGTGTTGTTAATAATATACGCAATAGCACCGCTTGTTATAAACTTTTATATCAAGACAAAAAGAAAACTGCGATACAATTGACAATGGACAAATTTCTAATTAAAAACAACAAATAATATTTTTTTAAGTACTTATTTACTTTTCTAAACATGTTTATTTTATATAATGTATGGTTTATTTTTATTTTTTTAACATGTATTTATATGTTAGTAATACGTGTTTACTGTTCTATTCGGATTTACGAAAATATAAGGGGCATTAAATTAATAAACTTCAATATCTTGCAAATGATCATTCATGAAAAAAAAAGGGTAAGAATCTTTTTTTGTAGAAAATTTTAAAATCGTCAAGTTTTATTGAAACAAATTTTACGTTAAGTTTACTCTTTTAAAATTAAATGCGGTCCCGTCATTTAATAATCGGACATTTTTCGTGAATCCGATTATACATTATACATTGTGTGCTATTTCTTTTCCGTTTTTTTTAACCATAAAGTTGCCATATCAAATACGAAAACGACGTTTTCGTGTGACACGATGTACGTTCGCGCGGACAATTTGTACGTTCGTACAAAAGTGACATTTTCATGTTACGCGATGTACGTTCGTACGAACATAGGATCCGTAATTAATCATGTACGTATCATCGAACAGACGTTAAGCGGATGTATTTAAGCGAGCGCTGACTGTAATCAAAAACAACAAGCCCATGTTATAAGATTTATTGGAAAATTCAGGATTACAATTACCATCCTCTGTAACAATATAACATATATCATATAATCCAGATCTTGTACCGTCAGATTTTAAATTATTCTCTTACGTCAAAAATTAACTAAAAGGGTGCCATTTGACTAACGAACACCAGATATTAGTCGCATGGGATGGATCATCTGATTCTGTGCCAATGGAAAAGTGGGCAAAATGTGATGAAATCTCTTGACGAATGTATCTCTATACATTCATTAAAAATAAACTAAAAGGGCACCGTTTTACGAATGAGTACTGCAGCTATAAGTCGCATGGAATGAATCATGTTGTTCTGTACATGGAAAAGTGAATAAAAAAGTGAATAAAACTAGTTGCGGTGAATGTATGAGTATAGAGTGATAATCATTTTGAAAAATTTAAATATATATATATATATATATATATATATATATATATATATATATATATATATATATATATATATATATGTGCACGACAAAACTATCCTAGAGCCCTGCGTAAATATGCTTAAATACTGGCACTCGTACATGTACGAATAAGATCGAAGGACGATTCTATAGGCACTTTTGGGGCACTCATAGCATTTCGCGGTCCGACACTGGTAGCATCATGGTAAATCAGACTCTGTATACTGTACAATATCTGCTATATATGTACATATATCATGAATAACATCAACAAAACTAGTTTTACTGACCAGTGTTTGCAGCACCTGCACTCTCCAATTCACCTTCACACTCACTGGTGTCCACAGGTTCAGACTTGATATAAATCTTTTCCATGTTACTATCTATGATGTTATGGCTATATACGCCTTCTCTACCTCTACATTTGGTTCTTGAAATAAATAATTCTTGTAATAAACTTAAATAAAATTGTTTTCTTGACCATAGCTTTTATTATATTCGCTTCATATCAGTCCGTGCCGATTGCAGTGCAGACAAAATGTAGTTAATACAGAGTGATTATTTAATGGCGAGACGACGTCACCGAATTTTACGTGCCTCCTAGCAGAATACTATGACTATAATAACTTTGAATAAAATTTGATTATGAAGAAAAAAAGATTATGCGAATGCGCGCATAATCGCCTGCTACGATGTGTATGAAACGGCAAATTATTAAAACTTCCAGTGACGTCGTCGCGCCATTAAATAATCACTCCGTATTTGCAAAGACAAAATGAAAAAAAAAATCAGTTTTCTTTCGGGACGCCTCTATATAGGGCCGAAATTCGGGGCTTCCTATGACATTTGGAACGGTGGTCATCCTACCCCTCAAGCATCTGTAATTTGTACAGATGCTTGAGGAAGAGTTGGAATTACAGATGCAGACGTCACAACTGCTTCTGAAAAACTTAATAGAGGACTAGATACAGAATTCTGTGCAATTTTTTACTCTTTAGTTCAATACGAAAACTTAATTTCAAATAATCGAAATTGATAGTTGACAAGCTCATAAAAAAACGCACAACTACATGCCAGGTAATTTTAGGATTGCTTTGATGCTTGTTGCGTACAAAATTGAAACACGATGCGAGTTGGTAATTCAGCCTGGAAACAGCTAATATGCGTAGTACTAAGGAGGACGGGGAGCTACTAACCGTTGTGACCAAGCGTGTAGCCAGGAGGGTTTCACGGGCTTTAGCTAGGGTGACCATTTTCTTAAGAAGGCAATGCGGGACAAAGCAAAACAAAAGGTCGTCATTTTCCAAATATAAGTGAAGAGCAAAAAAAAAAGTCCTCACCTCCCAAATCCAACTGAAGAGCAAAAAAAAAAAAATAAATGCGGGACTTTTGCGGTACGTGTTTTAATGTGGGACACCCAATCAAAATGCGGAGCAGTCCCGCAAAAAGCGGGACGAATGGTCACCCTAGCTTTAGCCTTTTCTTGGGGGGAGCCCAAGAAGCACTTAAATTTTTTTGTTCAATTTGACGGTTTTCTTATCACTTAATACGAACCTCTACCATACTACAAAAATGAGCGGGCCAAAGGGTCATTTGCGTCCAGCTCTCATCTTGAAAAAATAAACGCATTTTCAAGAAAAAAGATTTTTTTAGCCTTCTGAGCCCCTCCTAATATGGAGGGGATGGATGAAATACTGGGTGCGCACCTAGTTGTGACTATTTAGGCAAATCAAAACATTAGACAACGCGGTAACTATGTTCTTGACAAAGAAATACTGAGTAAATAACGAGACTCCTGCTAAACGAAGGTCGTCCATGGTACATAGGACAAAAATTAATTGAAGTATTAAGGACGGTTAAAGTAGCCAACGTATTAAAATAAAACAAAAAATTATTGAACTGATGGGGCAAATTATTAAAACTTCCAGTGACGTCGTCTCGCCATTAAATAATCACTCCGTATATCAAGTTATATAATACATGTATTTCAAACTAAATTGTATTATAAAATATATATAAATAAACATATAAAAACATAGCGCAGTCGATATATTAAAAAAAAAAAAAAAAAATTAATATAATAAGCCAAACGTCTTAAGTTTAAGTGACAATGTGAAAATTTTCGCAATTTTAAAGAGGAAGTTGAAATTTTCCTCACTGCTACTGAAACGAGCAAGAAACCAAAAAATGTGCAAGTAGCAAGATTGAAGAACTTAATGGGAACAGAAGCTTTAAAATTATACAACACATTAAAGAATTTGGATGAAAATGAAGAATCAGTACCATACATTTTAGTAACGTTGGAAAAATATTGTATTCCTAAACGGAATGAAACGATGGAAATATTTAAATTTTTCTCACGGAAACAAGAGTCAGGGGAATCCTTTGATAAATATTTTGCTGATTTAAAAAGTGCAATTAAACGATGTGATTTTGGAAATCAGGAAGAAAAGTTACTGAAAGCCCAAATAATTCTTGGACTATCAAATAAAAGTTCTCAAGAAAGATTACTGCGAGAAGATCTAAATTTAGAAAAATCAGTAACATTTTGTAAATCTGTTGAAATGGCCGAGAAAAATATGAAAATTTTAAAAAATTCAACAAATGAGTGTGTTGACATTATTAATAAACATTCAGATAAAACTGAGTTTAAAATAAATAAGACACACCCAAATCAATTTAAAAAATGTTATCGGTGTATTAACAGTCACTTTGGAACCTGTCCAGCAATGGGATAAACTTGCAGCAAATGTAAGAAGCCCAATCATTTTGCAATAGCATGCAAAAGTAAAAAATGCAATGAACTATAAGAACAAAATGATAATTGTGAAGAAGTTAACAGTTATGTCAGTGATGATGAGCATTGGAAATTAAATTCAGTAATTCGTATTGGATAAATAAGAAGAAAACAATCCTGGACCAAATTTGTAACAATCAAAGGAATACCAATCAAATTTAAATTAGATAGTGGGGCTGAAGTAAATATATTACCTCTTAGTTACGTTAAGAAACTAAATTCCTTAAAATATATTAAAAAAAGTAAAATCAAATTAGAAGCCTTTTGAGGATTTCATATCACACCTATTGGACAGCTAGACTTAGAAATTGAAACCAAAGATAAAATTGTTGTGACAAGATTTGTTATAATTAACAAAGAAACAACGCCAATTTTGGGATTGGAAAGTTGCGTTGAATTAGATTTGATAAAGAAAGTTAACAGCATTGTTAACAAAAGTAAGGCAGATTATTCGCGAAAATTAAAAATTTTCAATAACCATAAAGATGTTTTTAGCGGGCTAGGATGTTTTCCAGACCAATGTACAATAAAATTGAACAATGATGCAGTACCTCATACAAGTCCCGCTAGAAGAATTCCGATGAAAATTAGAACAAAATTCAAAGAACATCTGAAATTATTAATAGAAAAAGAAGTAATATTGCCTGTCACTGAACCTGTAGAATGGGTTAATAATATCGTAATAGTTGAGAAACCAAATGGTTCCTTAAGAATGTGCATTGATCCTCAGCAATTAAATAAATACATTATACGTGAAAGATACACAAAACCTACTCTGGAGGAACTAGCGCCCAATTTAGCTAATAAAAAATGTTATACTGTTTTAGATATCAAAGATGGTTTTCATCATATTAAATTGGATGAAAAATCAAGTAAACTTTGTTCATTTAGTACAATTTTTGGAACGTATAGATCCCTAAGGGCGCCATTTGGTTTATCGAATATTCCTGAAATTTTTCAAAGGTTAGTATATAAGTATTTTGGAGATATTAAAGGCATATAGAGGTATTCAAACTGAATAGCAAAAATAGTTTTTCTATTAAAACAAAATTAAAAGAATTATTTGCAAGGTATGGCATACCAGCAATCATTATAGCGGACAATATGCCTTTCAATTCCTATGAACTGAAAGAATTTGCAAAACAGTGGAACTTTCAGTTTATAAAATCTAGTCCTCACTATCCTAAAAGTAATGGATTAGCTGAGAAAGCAGTAGGGATTATAAAATCAATGCTTAAAAAAGCAAGCGACTCCAAGCAGGATTTAGAATTATACTTATTGAATATAGTTCAACGCTGCAGTTTCAAATTTAGATTATTCTCCTTCACAATTACTTAATAGTAGAAATTTACGAACAAAACTGCCAGTCAAAATAGATAACTTGATTCCTAAATTAATACCTCAAGGTTTATATCAAAAAATGATTGATAATCAGAAGAAACAGAAATTATATTACAATAAGAAAACTAATATAAAAAATGACGAATTCGAAGAGGGAGAAAAGGTGCTTGTACAAAATATGGACAGTAAATTTTGGGAACAAGGTATTATAGTTAAAAAGTCAGATCAACCTCGTTCATATTTAGTAAAAACTAATAATGGTAAAAACATAAGAAGAAATATAATTCACTTAAGGAACACACTTCACTACAAGGAGTGGCAGAAAAGTTAAATCAACTTTAAATATTACCCTTTAGTATCTCGAAGTTCTTATATATTTATTAAATAATAATACAATAGTATTTAAAATAATAATAATAATAATAATAATAATAATAATAATAAGAAACTTGAAGAGGGAAATGTTATGAACTAAAATCATATAGTAAATTAGTAGGCTAGGTGACTAGACAACGGACCAAGTATCATATATCAAGTCATATAATACATGTATGTCAAACTAACTTGTATTATAAAATATATATAAATAAACATATAAAAACAAACATTACCTATAGAGGCGCTGATGTCGCTTACAAAATGGTGCTTGTAATAGGATACTTTTGACATTTGCCATTTGTTTAACATGCGAAGAGAGGTAGTTCTCACAAAAATAGAGATTAGGGTAGCTAATAGCGAAATTTTTAGATATCCGAGTGCTGAAATTACTTCTAGAGTTATAATTGCAGTAAGTATATACGTTATATTTCTAAGGATTTATCCCGTTTTAATCGATTTATTTTAGGTGAACAGGTTATAAATGCTGGCCATATTATTTTATGTGGCATTTTAGAGAAAAATAACGTAATATTAACTATATTTGCAAAGAAGTGCACTTACAGGTACACCACAAAAAATAAAAATTAATATCAAAAGCTGCAATGACCAAGTAGAGGTTGAAGATAAAGTTGTACATACTTGCAGAGCGGGTAAAAGCAAAAGAGAATAGTTAATTCATATATATTTTCTTGTAATATTTCTTATAAAGTATTAACACATGACTAGTTTTGTTTTAATATGTTTCAGTTGTTTTTATTTAATGTGTTTATATTTTGGCTCACTAACATGTTACTTAATTTTCATAATAAATTTTAACAATCGGAAGCTACTTTTCTGTTTTGTTTATTTTCAATTTCAGGAACGATATCGACGAACTGGACTTGATTTCATTAACTAACCTACAGTGTTGTCTGATTATCCATATTTTGGAAAAAACAATAGTGCCAAATTTTTAAAAAACTTCGTTACTTTAGATAATACTGGATATTTAAAAACAAACACAAATGAAATGGGCATGTTTAGATGGGAATGGCCGTTTTAAATGTAAAATATACCGATTTTATTATTTACTCGTCATTTGATAATTCAATTGAAATTACAAGTTTTGCAAGATTCAGAATTTTCCGATAGTTTGTATTTAATTTGTGAAAATAAAAGGTAGGCTAGGTTTCAATAATGTACAATCTCACCAACGTCGAATAAAATTATTCAGCAAATAAAGCTCACACTATCGCATCATTCTTTAACAGAAATGTTAATTAATTTATAAACAGTTTAAAACTGTAGCTATTTTGTTCCCTTTATTCACTGAATAAATTTATATGATGTTTTTAATCAATATTGTTATTTATGTAATATATATTTTGTATTATTATCATTCTATAAAGACATCATTTTATGCAATACATAATAAATACTTATTTACAGCAAAAATAAATCTATATATATAAAATCGTAACTAAGCTACCTACTCATAATCAACGCCCAGCCAAAACCACTGAACCTACAATCATGAAATTTGGCGAGTATATTCCCTCCATGACGTAAGCACCCACTAAGAACGGATTTTTCGAAACTCATCCTCTAAGTGGGTGAAAAGAGGGTTAAAAGGGGTAAAATGTGGCTTCACGGTTTTCTTAATATCTCTTACGTCCAATAAGATATCGACTTGGTTTTTGCTCACAATGATTACTCATGTAAATATCAAAAAACTTATTTCAGGATTTTGTTCTATTCGACCCCTAAAGGGGTGAATCTACAATTAGGGTGAATTATAGAACCCTTCGCATCTTCTGTGTTTATTGTGTTATAAAATTCCTTTTTGGCATATAGGTGCCTTTTTAAAATATTTAGAAAGTGTTTTGACCGTTTTTTTAATTTTCACCCCTAAAGGGGTAAATTGGTATTTTTTATTCGATAGAATTTCGTCTAGACAAAGAAACATAAAATTCGGGGAGTATATCCCTTTTATGACTTAAGAACCCCCTAAGAAATGATTTTTCGAAATTCGACATCTCAGAGGTGACAAGGGGTGAAATGTGTTTACATGGATTCCTCAATTTCTTTTAGGTCAATAATATATCGCCTTGGTTTTTGCTTATAAAGATTATTCTTATAAATGTTAAAAAACCTATTTCAAGATTTTGTCCTAATCATCCCCTAAAAGGGTGAATCTACAATCAGAAACAATTATAGAAACCGCCGTATTTTCTGTGTTGGTTGAGTTATAAAATTCCTATTTGGCATATAGATGTCTTTTTAAAATATCTCGAAATGGTTTTGACAGTTTTTCAAAATTTCACCCCTAAAGGGGTAAAAGGATATTTTTTATTTAATAGAACATCCCTTGGACGTAGATACATGATATTCGCAAATTATATTCCCTCCATGAGGTAAGCATACAATAACTCTTAAATGAGTTATCTACTTGGTTTTTGTTTACAAAGGTTACCCATATCTATCTGTAATCTTTATATATAAAATCGTAACTAAGCTAACTACTTAGAATCAACGCCCAGCCCAAACCACTCAACCTACTATAATCATGAAATTCGGCAAGTATATTCCCTCCATGACGTAAGCACCCACTAAGAACGGATTTTTCGAAACTCATCCTCTAAGTGGGTGAAAAGGGGGTTAAAAGGGGTAAAATGTGGCTTCACGGTTTCCTTAATATCTCTTAGGTCCAATAAGATATCGACTTGGTTTTAGCTTACAAAGATTACTCATGTAAGTATTAAAAAACATATTTCAGGATTTTGTTCTAATCGAACCCTAAAGGGGTGAATCTACAATCAGGGTGAATTATAGAACCCTTCGCATCTTCTGTGTTTATTGTGTTATAACATTCATTTTTGGCATACAGGTGTCTTTTTAAAATATTTAGAAAGTGTTTTGACCGTTTTTTTAAATTTCACCCCTAAAGGGGTAAATTGGTATTTTTTATTCGATAGAATTTCGTCTAGACAAAGAAACATAAAATTCGGGGAGTATATCCCTTTTATGACTTAAGAACCCCCTAAGAAATGATTTTTCGAAATTCAACCTCTCAGGGGTGAAAAGGGGTGAAATGTGTTTTCATGGATTCCTCAGTATATTTTAGTTCATGAATATATCGCCTTGCTTTTGATTACAAAGACTACCCACATAAATGTTGAAAAACCGTTTTTCAACATTTATGTGGGGAACATTTTCAGGATTTTGTACTAATCAACCCCTAAAGGGGTGAATCTACAATCAGGGTGAATTATGGAACCCTTCGCATCTTCTGTATTTGTTGTGTTATAACATTTCTTTTAGGTATATAGGTGTCTTTTTAAAATATTTAAAAAGTGTATTGACCTTTTTTTTAAATTTCACCCCTAAAGGGGTAACTTGGTATTTTATATTCGGTAGAATGTCGTCTAGACAGAGAAACATAAAACTCGGGGAGTATATCCCTTTTATGACTTAACAACCCCCTAAGAAATGATTTTTGGAAATTCAACCCCTAAGGGGTGAAATGGGGTAAAATGTGTTTTCACGGATTCCTCAATATCTCACAGGTCCAATAATATATCGCCTTCATTTTTGCTTCTAAATATTATCCATATAAATGTTGAAAAACTTATTTCAGGATTTTGTCCTATTCATCCCCTAAAAGGGTGAATCTACAACCAGGGAGAATTATAGAACCCGACGTATTTCCTGTGTTTGTTGAGTTATTAAATTCCTATTTGACATATACATGTCTTTCTAAAATATCTCGAAATGGTTTAGACAGTTTTTCAAAATTTCACCCCTAAAGAGGTAAAAGGATATTTTTTATTTGATAGAACATCCCTTGGGCATAGATACATGATTCGCAATGTATATTCCCTCCATGAGGTAAGCATACACTAAGACGGGATTTTTTGATCTTCAACCCTTAAGGGGTGAAATGTAATTTCAAGGATTCTTAAATATCTCTACGGACCAATAAGATATCGTCTTAGTTTTTCTTACAAAGATTACCCATATAAATGTTGAAAAACCTATTTCAGGATTTTGTTCTAATCACCCCTAAAGTGGTGAATTTCCGAACAGGGTTAATTATACAACCCATCATATTCCCTGTGTTTGTTGAGTTATAAAATTCCTTTTGGCATATAGGTGTCTTCAAAATATCTTGAAATGGTATTGACAGTTTTTAAAATTTCACCCTAAAGGGGTAAATGGATATTTTTTACTCGATAGAACGTCCTCTGGACAAGATACATGACATTCGTAAAGTATATACCCTGTATGACGTAAGTTCCCACTAAGACGGTATTTTTCGAAATTCAACCCCTAAGGGCTGAAATGTGATTTCTTAATATTTCTTAGTACCAATAAGATATCGACTTGGCTTTTACTTATAATGATTAACCATACAAATTCCGAAAATTTTATTCCTGGATTCTTTCCTAATCAACCCCTAAAATCTATAATCGGGGTGAATTATACAACCCGTCGTATTTCCTGTGTTTATTAGGTTATAACATTCATTTTTGGCAACACCGGTGTCTTTTTTAAATATCTCGAGATGGTTTTGACAGTCTTTTAAAATTTCACCTCTAAATGTAAATAGGGGGGGGGGGAGTATAAATGGGTATTTATATTCGATAGAACTTCCCTTGGCTATAGAGACATGAAATTCGGGAAGTATATTCCTTCCGTGATGTAAGGTTAGCCATACAAATTTTTGAAACAGTAATTCAGGATTTTGCCCTAATCAACCCCTAAAGTGGTAAATCTACATTTGGGGTGAATTATAGAAACCTTTGTATTTCCTGAGTTATAACATTCCATTTTGGTACATAATTTTCTATTTAAAATATTTAGAAAGCGTTTTGAAAGTTTTTTTAATTTCATCCCTAAAGGGGTAAATTGGTATTTTTTATTTGAAAGAACGTCCCTTGACATAGAGATATGAAATTCAGGAAATATATTCCCTCCATGTCGCAAGCACCCTCTTATATGGAATTTTTCGAAATTCGACCCCTAGGGGATGAAAAGTGATAAAATGTTTTTCCTCGAATTCTTCATTATATTAATTTGGATTTTGCTTACAATGTTATCCGTATATGTGTTTAAAAATTAAATTCAGGATTTTGCTCTAATCATCAATCCTAAAGGGGCGATTCTAGATTTGAGGTGAATTATAGAACCCTTTGTAGCTTAGGTGTCATTTTAATATCATTAGTTTCAAGATCATTTCATTTTGACCGTTTTTTTTATATTTCAACCCTAAATTGCATTTTTTATATTTCCCTAAATTTCATTGGTACATTGGTATTTTTTAGTAGACAATTGAAATTCGGGGACTATATTTCTTCCATGACGTAAGCAACCACTAAGAAGAGATTTCTCGAAATTCGACCCCTAGGGGGTGAAAACGGATTTCTTAATATCTCTTGATGAAATAACGACTTGCTTTTTACTTACTATAGTTACCCGTACGCATGTATAAAAATGTAACTTAGAATTTTGCTTCAATCAATACTTAATGGGGCGAATCTACATTGAATCAGGGCGACTTATATAATGTTTCGTAACTTATTTGTTTGTTGAGTTATAACATTCCTTTTTGGTATGTATATATATATATATATATATATATACATATATATATATATATGTATATATATATATATATATATATATATATATATATATATATATATATATATATATATATATCTATATATATAAAAGCAAGTGTCCTGACTGACTGACTCATCACCGCCCAGCCCGAACCCTTGGGCCTAGAAACTTGAAATTTGGAGAGTATATTCCCTCCATGACGTAAGCACCCACTAAGAAGGGATTTTTCGAAATTCAACCCCAAAGGGGCGAAAAGGGGTGAAATGTGATTTCACGGATTCTTTAATATCTCTTCGGGTCGATGGGATATCGACTTAGTTTTTGCTTACAAAGATTACACATACATATGCCGAAAAACTTATTTCAGGATTTGGTCCTAATCAACCCCTAAAGGGGTAATCTACAATCGGGGTGAATTTTACATCCCGTCGTATTTCCTGTGTTTGTTGAGTTATAAGGTTTCTTTTTGGCACATAGGTGTCTTTTTATAATATCTCGAAATGGTTTTGACAGTTTTTTAAAATTTCACCCCTAAAGGGTGAAAAGGGGTAATATGTGATTTCAAGGATTCTTTAATATCTCTTAGGACCAATAAGATATCCACTTGCTTTTTGCTTACAAAAAATTCCCATACAAAACCGAAAAACCAATTCCAGCATTTTGTCCTTATCAACCCCTAAAGGGGTGAATCTACAATTGGGGCGAATTATACATCCCGCCGTATTTCCTGTGATTGTTGAGATGTGACATTACTTTTTGGCACATAGGTGTATTTTTAAAATATTTCGAAATGGTTTTGACAGCTTTTCAAAATTTCAGCCCCAAAGGGTGAAAAGGGGTGACATGTGATTTCAAGGATTCCTTAATATTTCTTAGGACCAATAAGATATCAACTTAGTTTTTGCTTACAAAGATTACACATACATATGCCGAAAAACTTATTTCAGGATTTGGTCCTAATCAACCCCTAAAGGGGTGAATCTACAATCGGGGTGAATTTTACATCCCGTCGTATTTCCTGTGTTTGTTGAGTTATAAGGTTTCTTTTTGGCACATAGAATTCTTTTTATAATATCTCGAAATAGTTTTGACAGTTTTTTAAAATTTCACCCCTAAAGGTTGAAAAGGGGTGATATGTGATTTCAAGGATTCTTTAATATCTCTTAGGACCAATAAGATATCGACTTGCTTTTTACTTACATAAATTACCCATACAAATACCGAAAAACTGATTTCAGGATTTTGTTCTTATCAACCCCTAAAGGGGTGAATCTACAATTGGGGTGAATTATACATCCCGTCGTATTTCCTGTGATTGTTGAGATGTAACATTACTTTTTGGCACATAGGTGTATTTTTAAAATATTTCGAAATGGTTGTGACGGTTTTTTAAAATTTCAGCCCCAAAGGGTGAAAAAGGGTGACATATGATTTCAAGGATTCCTTAATATTTCTTAGGACCAATAAGATATCGACTTGGTATTTTCTTACAATAATTACTCATACAAATGCCAAAAAACTTATTTCAGGATTTTGTCCTAATCAACCACTAAAGGCGTAAATCTACAAACGGGGTGAATTATACATCCCGTCGTATTTCATATGTTTGTTGAGCTATAAAATTAATTTTTTGCACCTAGGTGTCTTTTTCGAAAAAATAATTTCGAAATGGTATTAACAGTTTTTTAAAATTACATCCCTAAATGGCGAAAAGGGGTGAAATGTTAATTCAATGATTTCTTAATATCTCTTAGGACCAATAAGATACCGACTTGGTTTTTGCTTACAAAGATTACTCATACAAATGCCGAAAAACTTATTTCAGGATTTTGTCTAATCAACCCCTGAAGGTGTGAATCTACAAACGGGGTGAATTATACATCCCGTCGTATTTCCTGTGTTTGTTGTGTTATACAATTTCTTTTTTGCACAAAAGTGTCTTTTTAAAATATCTCGAAATAGTATTGATAGTTTTTTAAAATTACGTCCCTAAAGGGTGAAAAGGGGTGAAATGTGAATTCAAGGATTCCTTAATATCTCTTAGGTCCAATTTTTGCTTACAAAGATTACTCATACAAATGCCGTAAAACTTATTTCAGATTTAGTATTTTTAAAATATTTCGAAATGGTTTTGACAGTTTTTTAAAATTTCAGCCCCAAAGGGTGAAAAGAGATGACATGTTAATTCAATGATTTCTTAATATCTCTTAGGACCAATAAGATACCGACTTGGTTTTTGCTTACAAAGATTACTCATACAAATACCGAAAAACTTTTCAGGATTTTGTCCTAATCAACCCGTAAAGGGGTGTATATACAATCGGGGTGAATTAAACATGCTGTCGTATTTCCTGAGTTTGTTGAGTTAGAAAATTTCTTTTTGGCACATAAGTGTCTTTTTAAAATATCTCCAAATAATATTGACAGTGTTTTAAAATTGCATCCCTTAAGGGTGCAAAGGAGTGAAATGTCAATTCAAGGATTTCTTAATATCTCTTCGGACCAATAAAATATCGACTTGGTTTTTTTCTTACAAAGATTACTCATACGGATGCCGAAAAGCCTATTTCAGGATTTTGTCCTAATCAACTCCTAAAGGGGTGAATCTACAATCGGGGTGAATTTTACATCCCGTCGTATTTCCTGTGTTTGTTGAGTTATAAGGTTTCTTTTTGGCACATACGTGTCTTTTTAAAATACCTCGAAATAATTTTGACAGTTTTTTAAAATTTCACCTTTAAAGGTGTAAATGGGTATTTTTTTATTCGATAGAACGTTTTTTGGACATAGATACATGAAATTCGCAAAGTATATTCTTTCCATGATGTAAGCACTTACTAATAAGAGATTTTTCGAAGTTGACCTCGAAGGGTCTAAAAAGGGGGTCAAATGTGATTTCAGGGATTCCTCAAAATCTCTTAGGACCAATCAGATATCGACTTGGTTTTTACTTACAATGGTTATCTAAACAAATGTTTAAATAACATAGGAATTCAGAATTTTGTCTTAATTAACCTCTAAATTGAACCCTTCGTATTTCCAGTTTCTTAGTTCCAATCTTTGTTGAGTTATAACACTCATTTTTGATAGAACATCTCTTGGATATAGAGACGTGAAATTCGGTAATTATATTCCGTCCATGATGTAAGCACCCACTAAGAAGGGGTTTTATAAAATTCCAGCCCTAAGGAGTGAAAAGGGATGCAATTTGATTTCAGGGATTCCTCAATATCTCTTAGGACTAATGATTTTTGCTTAAAAAGGTTACCCATACATTTTTTTTTTATTCAGGATTTTTCCCTAATCAACCCTTAAACGGGTGAATCTACATTCAGGTTGAATTATAGAAACCTTTGTATTTCCTGAGTTATAACATTTCATTTTGGTGCATAGGTTTCTATTCAAAATATTTAGAAAGCGTTTTTACAGTTTTTTTAATTTCAACGGGGTAAATTGGTATTTTTATTCGATAGAACGTCCCTTGACATACAGACATTCGGGAAATATATTCCCTCCATGACGTAAGCACCCACTAATATGGAATTTTTCAAAATTCGGTCCCTAAGGGGGTGAAATTGGCTGAAATGTGATTTCACGGATTCCTCAATATCTCTTAGGACCATTGAGATATCGACTTGGTTTTTACTTACAAAGGTTACCCATAAAAATATAAAGTTATGTCAAAATTATACCCTAATCAACCCCTAGAGAAGAATTATAAAACTCTTCGCATTTTCTTCGTTTGTTGAGTTATAATATTCCTTTTAACATATATATGTCTTTCTAAAATGTTTAAAAAGTTTTACAGTTTTTTTTTACTCAGTAGTTCGAGCCCTATATAGTGTAAAAGGGTATAATGTTTTTTCATGGTTTCCTCAATATCTCTTAGGACAGATGAGATATCGACTAGGTTTTTGCTTACAAAGGTTACCCATACACATGTTTAAAAACAAACTGAGGATTTTACACTAATGCGTCCATCAGTATACCGTAGCGAAGCACGGGTACTCAGCTAGTATATATATATATATATATATATATATATATATATATATATATATATATATATTCTAATCTTTAGAAAGTGTTTTAAAGGTCTTTTTTTTATATTTATATATTTTATATTTTATATTTTTTATTAGATACATGGAATTCCGGGAACATATTCCTTCCATAACGTAAGCATCGAACCCTTTATATCTCCTGTGCTTCTTGAGTTATAACATTCCTTTCTGGCATAAAGGTGACTTTTTAAAATCTTTCGATAGTGTTCTAACAGTTTTTTAAATTTCATTCCTAAAGAATTTTTTATTAGAAATAAGAAATTCCAAGAGTAGGGTAAACTGTTTAACAGTGGATCATTTTTTTGTTTTTGGTTTATACATCTATAATGCTAAGTCACACTGCAATGCAAATTTTATATCGTGTATGATAGGGTATTACCTATCTATCTAAAGGTAATTATTGTACATAAACTTGTTAGAAAATATTTAAAAAATTATAAACTCAAGGTATGTTTTTGATCCACTGTACCACATGCTGTATATACAGTGGATCGGGTGCGCGTGAACACTGGATCATGTAAAATTAAACACTTAATATTTGAAACAATTTGTTTATTATTGTCAAACAGTCTTAATAAAATTACAAAATATACAAAAACATGAATAAATAATACAAAACTTTTTTTGGACAGGTCTAAATAAAATCACCATACAAATTTAGATACCTTATCATTCATATCTTAGTTTCTCAGTCTTTGAATACTTATTTTGTTATTTCAACATTTAAATAATAATAATAATAATAATAATAATAACTTTATTTACATTTTTTACATAGACCTATGTTACAAATGTAAATAAGAAAATATATTTAAAACCTATTATAATTTCTTAGACCTAATTTTTATACTTATTGACAATTTTATTTATATATACTATTTTTTTATCATTCTGTCCAGCATCACTAAGCTGAAGCTTGTCGCAATGTCTGGACAGAATAATGAACAAATTAACAGACTCAATGATAATAATTACATGTTATTATATAGTAATATACATATATTGAATAAATAAGGCAATGGTTTCACTAGGGCATGTGCACAGGCTTTGATTATATATTAGGAATAAGGTCTTCCCCTATGAGGATCTTGGTTTTAGTGTGTTGATAGTACGACGAAAACTGGTTTGGGTTTGTGGAGATGTTGGACTCACATTCTTTTAGGTAATCTAGGTGTCTTATTTTTATTTTGATGTTGACAGCGACCTGGTTTTTGGCACGCAATCATCAAGTATTGTATAAATTATGCAATAAATGTTGTCAACTCCTGCATCAGCATTTTCGGTATTGTGGTTTGTTAGTTCCGCATTCCAGTCAGTTGTAATAAGTGCCCTATATAATTTTTCAAAGTCAGCAATTTTGAAGTATTTGTAATTGTTACGTGTTAGTTTTTCTTGTGAAATACTATACTTAATTTTGAAATGTATGGTCGGATGAGACTTATCTTCACATATGAATGGGTCCGATGAGTGATGTGTCCGGGTTTCCAAATTCAATCCAATTAAAAATCAATTTTTTTCATTTCTGTTTCCAACTTCTTTTTATAAACTGAACACTCGGAGCTCCAGACGGGGTGGTTGACATCAAGTCTCATCTTTAATTTGTTAACTACATATACGCAGTTACTGCACTTTATTTCTGCATCTTCACAACGACAGTTGGACAATTCATGATTGCCAGTACACTTCGGGCATGATGTATCGCTTCTGCAAACCTGGGCTTTGTGTCCATACTTGTTACATTTAAAACATCTTTCAATATTTATTGCGCCATATACTCTGCATCTATCCCAGCCGATATTCACTCTTCCCTCTTCGGTCAGCCTGAAGTAAGATTCACCATCGACTTCCAAGTACGCCATAAATTTATGATCGTTTCGGTTGTCTTTAGCGATATGAACAACCTTTACCGTAGCTTTATTGTTCAAACAATCATTTTGAGCTAATATTTTGAATTCTATGTCTTCAGGTTCTAGTTTCTCAGATAGGCCGAATATTTTAACCCTTGGAGCTTTCTTCTTTGGCACGGTTGCTACATAGTCTGTGCCTAACTTTTCGGTAACAGATTCTCTCAAGTTGTCTATTGCTTGTTGGTTCTTACATTCAATTGCTATCCCACCCTTGCTGATATTTCTTACACCTAGAACTGAGGCTGATAGAGGGTCAATGTTTTTCTTAATGGCTTCTTTGGTAATATCACTTCTCTGGTCGGATTTTTTCGGTTTGATTACTAGAACAGGATCTGATTTAACTTTAGATTTTAGTTTGTCAGCATATGACACAGCTTCACTTCGCATCTCGTTGTTTGCTTGAACATCTTCAGATATTTTTGCGATAAGTTTTTCCGTCGCTTCAGTTTTCCTGTCCAAATTCTCCTCGGTCCTCTGTACTTTTCTATCCACAACTTTAAGAGCTTCTTCCTGTTGACATATCTTGTCGTGAATTGCTTCCAACAGATTTTTCATGGACCGTCCCTTACGCTCAATGCAATCTCCGCAGAACCAGCCAATGCATGCATTCGTCGTTATGAACTTCCATTCATTATCTGGAAGACTCGCGCACCTAGAATGAAATGTGCGTTCACATATCCCAGAACAAATCACCAACTTATCAGTTCTCTTCACATCTGCTTTACATTTTACACATGTCGCCATCGACATCTTAAATATTGTTGCACATGTATAATGCTATTATAATAATTGCATATTTGCCAACTTAGCAATATTATCGCAGGTATTTCAACACGTCCGCACTCTACGAAGGTTCAAACGCTACTGAATATAAATATATTTGTAGAAAATAGGAACAATTTTATTATTATACATATACTAGCTGAGTACCCGTGCTTCGCTACGGTATACTGATGGACGCATTAGTGTAAAATCCTCAGTTTGTTTTTAAACATGTGTATGGGTAACCTTTGTAAGCAAAAACCTAGTCGATATCTCATCTGTCCTAAGAGATATTGAGGAAACCATGAAAAAACATTATACCCTTTTACACTATATAGGGCTCGAACTACTGAGTAAAAAAAAACTGTAAAACTTTTTAAACATTTTAGAAAGACATATATATGTTAAAAGGAATATTATAACTCAACAAACGAAGAAAATGCGAAGAGTTTTATAATTCTTCTCTAGGGGTTGATTAGGGTATAATTTTGACATAACTTTATATTTTTATGGGTAACCTTTGTAAGTAAAAACCAAGTCGATATCTCAATGGTCCTAAGAGATATTGAGGAATCCGTGAAATCACATTTCAGCCAATTTCACCCCCTTAGGGACCGAATTTTGAAAAATTCCATATTAGTGGGTGCTTACGTCATGGAGGGAATATATTTCCCGAATGTCTGTATGTCAAGGGACGTTCTATCGAATAAAAATACCAATTTACCCCGTTGAAATTAAAAAAACTGTAAAAATGCTTTCTAAATATTTTGAATAGAAACCTATGCACCAAAATGAAATGTTATAACTCAGGAAATACAAAGGTTTCTATAATTCAACCTGAATGTAGATTCACCCGTTTAAGGGTTGATTAGGGAAAAATCCTGAATAAAAAAAAATGTATGGGTAACCTTTTTAAGCAAAAATCATTAGTCCTAAGAGATATTGAGGAATCCCTGAAATCAAATTGCATCCCTTTTCACCCCTTAGGGCTGGAATTTTATAAAACCCCTTCTTAGTGGGTGCTTACATCATGGACGGAATATAATTACCGAATTTCACGTCTCTATATCCAAGAGATGTTCTATCAAAAATGAGTGTTATAACTCAACAAAGATTGGAACTAAGAAACTGGAAATACGAAGGGTTCAATTTAGAGGTTAATTAAGACAAAATTCTGAATTCCTATGTTATTTAAACATTTGTTTAGATAACCATTGTAAGTAAAAACCAAGTCGATATCTGATTGGTCCTAAGAGATTTTGAGGAATCCCTGAAATCACATTTGACCCCCTTTTTAGACCCTTCGAGGTCAACTTCGAAAAATCTCTTATTAGTAAGTGCTTACATCATGGAAAGAATATACTTTGCGAATTTCATGTATCTATGTCCAAAAAACGTTCTATCGAATAAAAAAATACCCATTTACACCTTTAAAGGTGAAATTTTAAAAAACTGTCAAAATTATTTCGAGGTATTTTAAAAAGACACGTATGTGCCAAAAAGAAACCTTATAACTCAACAAACACAGGAAATACGACGGGATGTAA
The DNA here is from genome assembly GCA_963971575.1 of Liopterus haemorrhoidalis. NCBI lineage: Eukaryota > Metazoa > Arthropoda > Insecta > Coleoptera > Dytiscidae > Liopterus > Liopterus haemorrhoidalis. The sequence goes on from OZ020613.1 coordinate 48,111,082, forward strand.
AATTCACCCCGATTGTAGATTCACCCCTTTAGGAGTTGATTAGGACAAAATCCTGAAATAGGCTTTTCGGCATCCGTATGAGTAATCTTTGTAAGAAAAAAACCAAGTCGATATTTTATTGGTCCGAAGAGATATTAAGAAATCCTTGAATTGACATTTCACTCCTTTGCACCCTTAAGGGATGCAATTTTAAAACACTGTCAATATTATTTGGAGATATTTTAAAAAGACACTTATGTGCCAAAAAGAAATTTTCTAACTCAACAAACTCAGGAAATACGACAGCATGTTTAATTCACCCCGATTGTATATACACCCCTTTACGGGTTGATTAGGACAAAATCCTGAAAAGTTTTTCGGTATTTGTATGAGTAATCTTTGTAAGCAAAAACCAAGTCGGTATCTTATTGGTCCTAAGAGATATTAAGAAATCATTGAATTAACATGTCATCTCTTTTCACCCTTTGGGGCTGAAATTTTAAAAAACTGTCAAAACCATTTCGAAATATTTTAAAAATACTAAATCTGAAATAAGTTTTACGGCATTTGTATGAGTAATCTTTGTAAGCAAAAATTGGACCTAAGAGATATTAAGGAATCCTTGAATTCACATTTCACCCCTTTTCACCCTTTAGGGACGTAATTTTAAAAAACTATCAATACTATTTCGAGATATTTTAAAAAGACACTTTTGTGCAAAAAAGAAATTGTATAACACAACAAACACAGGAAATACGACGGGATGTATAATTCACCCCGTTTGTAGATTCACACCTTCAGGGGTTGATTAGACAAAATCCTGAAATAAGTTTTTCGGCATTTGTATGAGTAATCTTTGTAAGCAAAAACCAAGTCGGTATCTTATTGGTCCTAAGAGATATTAAGAAATCATTGAATTAACATTTCACCCCTTTTCGCCATTTAGGGATGTAATTTTAAAAAACTGTTAATACCATTTCGAAATTATTTTTTCGAAAAAGACACCTAGGTGCAAAAAATTAATTTTATAGCTCAACAAACATATGAAATACGACGGGATGTATAATTCACCCCGTTTGTAGATTTACGCCTTTAGTGGTTGATTAGGACAAAATCCTGAAATAAGTTTTTTGGCATTTGTATGAGTAATTATTGTAAGAAAATACCAAGTCGATATCTTATTGGTCCTAAGAAATATTAAGGAATCCTTGAAATCATATGTCACCCTTTTTCACCCTTTGGGGCTGAAATTTTAAAAAACCGTCACAACCATTTCGAAATATTTTAAAAATACACCTATGTGCCAAAAAGTAATGTTACATCTCAACAATCACAGGAAATACGACGGGATGTATAATTCACCCCAATTGTAGATTCACCCCTTTAGGGGTTGATAAGAACAAAATCCTGAAATCAGTTTTTCGGTATTTGTATGGGTAATTTATGTAAGTAAAAAGCAAGTCGATATCTTATTGGTCCTAAGAGATATTAAAGAATCCTTGAAATCACATATCACCCCTTTTCAACCTTTAGGGGTGAAATTTTAAAAAACTGTCAAAACTATTTCGAGATATTATAAAAAGAATCCTATGTGCCAAAAAGAAACCTTATAACTCAACAAACACAGGAAATACGACGGGATGTAAAATTCACCCCGATTGTAGATTCACCCCTTTAGGGGTTGATTAGGACCAAATCCTGAAATAAGTTTTTCGGCATATGTATGTGTAATCTTTGTAAGCAAAAACTAAGTTGATATCTTATTGGTCCTAAGAAATATTAAGGAATCCTTGAAATCACATGTCACCCCTTTTCACCCTTTGGGGCTGAAATTTTGAAAAGCTGTCAAAACCATTTCGAAATATTTTAAAAATACACCTATGTGCCAAAAAGTAATGTCACATCTCAACAATCACAGGAAATACGGCGGGATGTATAATTCGCCCCAATTGTAGATTCACCCCTTTAGGGGTTGATAAGGACAAAATGCTGGAATTGGTTTTTCGGTTTTGTATGGGAATTTTTTGTAAGCAAAAAGCAAGTGGATATCTTATTGGTCCTAAGAGATATTAAAGAATCCTTGAAATCACATATTACCCCATTTCACCCTTTAGGGGTGAAATTTTAAAAAACTGTCAAAACCATTTCGAGATATTATAAAAAGACACCTATGTGCCAAAAAGAAACCTTATAACTCAACAAACACAGGAAATACGACGGGATGTAAAATTCACCCCGATTGTAGATTACCCCTTTAGGGGTTGATTAGGACCAAATCCTGAAATAAGTTTTTCGGCATATGTATGTGTAATCTTTGTAAGCAAAAACTAAGTCGATATCCCATCGACCCGAAGAGATATTAAAGAATCCGTGAAATCACATTTCACCCCTTTTCGCCCCTTTGGGGTTGAATTTCGAAAAATCCCTTCTTAGTGGGTGCTTACGTCATGGAGGGAATATACTCTCCAAATTTCAAGTTTCTAGGCCCAAGGGTTCGGGCTGGGCGGTGATGAGTCAGTCAGTCAGGACACTTGCTTTTATATATATAGATTAGCAATAACAAAAACAACAAATTAAACGAACCAAAGTTACCTAAATTAACTACTCCAATTTATAGGAACAACATACTAGGTTAAATATTCTATAATCTAATCAAAAAACGAGAAGAAAAAATCTTTCTTGGTCAGAAAGTAATAATAGTTATAAAATTGATAGAAAAATAAATATATAATCAAAAACAATACAATGAGGCGGAATAGTATTTTTAATTAATTATTATGGAACTCAGGTCCACAGCAAACGTGTAGCATGACTTTTGTCGTGAGGTAGTACCCATCACTGTTGGTTTTGGCAAAATCAATTTGATATCATGGAAAAGAACAGTGGCCAAATCCGGAATATCTGGCATGTGAAACAGGCAGTTAGTCTTTCTTCGAAGATAGCTCACCTGATATTCACTCGACTCGTGAATTTCTTCAAGAACTTTGCCAATATAATATATTAAATTTTTCTTTCCGGAAAATTCAACCAAAATATAATCTCCTTCGGAGGGATTCCTTGGCAGTTGAGGAAATTTCTCAGGCAATGAAGGTAATTCATCTTCCTCTATCCAGTCATCATCGCTGCTAAGATGAATAGAAATATCTGAAGATGAAGAAGTATCTTGAAGAATTTGTTTGGTGACTTTTTTAACCTTTTTCTTTTCTTTGGGACTCATTTTTTTTAGTGCTTTCTCAGCCAATTCATTCTTTTCAGGAGTATCTGTAGCTATCATGCTACGACCTTTTTTCCTTTGGTTTCGATTCGTCTTCCTAGGACCAGCTTTCAGAGGTCCTCTAAAGATTTCTGGACTGAGGAACATATCTGGGCTATTAGATGGTCCTGAAGACGCTGATGGCACGGTTCTATCAACTTCCATGTTAGTTTGAGGCACTGGAACAGAATCATTCTGACAAATGAGAGCAGGGGTTTCATTTGAAATTAATTCTGTTAAAGTAACTGACAGATTATCTTCTGAAGCAGGTTCAGGACGGTCAGTGACCGAGCTCGGCAAAAAGTCAATTTCTGTAAATATGTTCTTATCGTATGGAAATATCCCTGTTTTCTTAAAAGCATTAATAATTGTTGAAGGAATTAGTGCTTTTTGGTACGCTTGTCCAATAAATAAACCTACTTCGTATATTGTAACCCGCCTTCCGGGATTATGCAGCATCCAAGATTCCATTCCCGCATTATAGCACTCTTTAAAAGGCTTTAGCACTCCTACGTCTAATGGTTGGGTTTTGTGTGATGTATGAGGGGGCAAAGTTAATATTGTAACACCATTACTTTTAGCCAAATCCAGTGCTTCAATCGATAAGTGAGACTCGTGGTTATCGAAGATCAACAACGACGGATTTTGGGGAGTGGTGCTACTATACTTGATAAAATGCTTCATTACACATACAAAAAGAGTAGTATTCATCCATCCACTAGGGGATGCAAGACCTAGGCTTCCTGAAGGCGTTCCTTGGAGCATAAAGTTCTTGAAATGCGTCCTCGGAAATACGATCGCCGGTGGCAAGGATTGCCCAACTGCACTTATGATACAACACGTTGTTACGAGTGTGCCCTTTTCACCACTGGTAACCTTAGACAGGCATCTAATTCCTTTTGGTGCTATTATCTTTTGAGGTTTCTGTACAGTGGTAGTGGCAGTTTCATCGAGATTGAATATTCGTGTTCCGTCAGTAAAAGCCGGGCAACGTTCATAAATCTTCTTTAAGTTATCAAAAAAAATTTCAACATTTCGTTGATTAAATGCACTTGCTCTGGCCAAGCTGCACGGTTCTGGTGATCTCAAAGTGAGGTTTTGATTACGACTACGAAAACCTCTTAGCCATTCAACACCCGCCATTTTCTCTCTACCCCAAGATTCTGGAATTTTGATTTTATTAATTATAGCCATCTCATATGCCACTCTGCGACAGTCTCTATTATTTAAACCATAAAAAGTATAGGCACATTTAACAAGATAATCGGATAAAATTTTTTCTTGTTCAAGTGTAAAAATTTTATTTACTTCGTAATTAGGCGTAAGACGAATATTCTCGGTAGTAATATCGGTTTTCTTTTTGTACCGTTGTAGAGTTGTGTATGGTACAGATGTTCGCTTGGCAGCTTCTCTCATACTAGTACCATCTGACATTAACTTAAAAGCTTCCTTCATCTGGTCTGCAGTGTGCTTGCCAATCATCCTGCTATCCTTTTTGCGACCCATGGTGTCAACTGCTTTATACCGATAACAAAAATTACATTATAAACAAACAGTTGAATAAAAATTAGCATTTCCTGGATCATGTGTACACAGTGGATCAATGATCCACTGTGTACATGTTTGTTTTGATCCACTGTTTATAGCAACACAAAGATGTAGAATTTTATGAATTTTATGAAGAATATAGCATTGAGAAATCTCATTCAAACGTCAAAATGTTGCTAATAAATCATACTATATGTGATAAATTCAACATAAAATTAAACACGAAACATATGTTCACAAAAAGACAAAATTCGTAAATATAAAATAATAGTGTACCTACCTTAAAACAGAATATTGTACACACAACCGTCATTTGTCACGCAAACACCCTAACTGAGTGGCTTAAGGTTGGTGATGTTCAAATGTACTAAACAAACGTGTAAATACCCGCATGCGCTTTATACATAAGTATGTTGTATACAATGATCCACTGTGTACTTCGATCCACTGTTCAACAGTTTACCCTACATTTCTCGATATAACGTAAGAACGCACTAAGAAAGGATTTTTCGACCCATATGAGGTGAAAAGGAGTCAATTTTTTTTTCACGGATTCCTCAGTGTCTCTTAGGACAGATGAGATATCGACTAGGTTTTTGCTTATAAAAGTTACCCGTGCACATGTTTAGAAACAAACTACGAATTTTATTTGTAATTAGTACGAACCTCTAACGGGTGAATCTACACCTGAGGAGAGAGTCAGCAATATCATCTATAAAGAACTATGACTTATTATAATTGCACGATGATGGCAAACCGTCAATAAACCGTAGCGAAGCACGGGTGCTCAGCTAGTTAATTATAAACCTTTATCATTAATTATAGGAGAAGATAAATTTACAATACCACAAATACAGGCAAATACATCGAAAGATGGTGATAATGACCAAGCTACCTCGCCATTTAAAATATTAAAAGTTTTAATTCGAGCATTACTTCATATGCTTTGATATGCACACGAGCTGCAGAAATTTTTACATTTTTATACGCTTCTTGTTTACTTTGCACCTTCGAAAACTCATGGAAGCAAATTTGTATATTTTGCAACATTTCATTTTTAAATGGTAGGTATACACAATGTTTTAACACTGCAACTAATTCTTGCAAAATATCTATTTATCACTTATTATGAATGAATAGAACGATAGTCGCATATCAACATTTGTCATTTGAACAGAATCATCTTTTACTGGTGGCTCGTCCTGATTTAATTGGAGATGTTCATCAGACAGTCCCAACGATAACAAAATTTCTCTATCCTCATACTGAGCAGGATCAAATACAGAATTTGGCCCAGCCTTCGATGTGTCTGCAGCAGTTGTTTCTAGTGGTGTGTCTGTCCTATTACCTTCTAGACTTGTCATCTTGCTGTTTTACCTTACAAGACAAGTTCATTGATGGAACTGCATTTTTCTTTAATATTCACATTGTACTTGGAATATCTAGAAAATATAAAATTACTATATTAATATAATGATGTTTGTATGAACCTAACATAGTTCATTTATAAAAATAGTATGAACTTACCTGATAAAAATAATCATCCCGTGTAAAATAACTTGAACACACTCTAAAGGAGTCTTTAAATGGTCTTCTACTTCCGAGAACATACTCCCAAGCTTTTCTTCAGCTCATATTAACTTCATTTCCAGAACGTAACTTCACAAATACTGTGGATTTATTTTGTTTAGGTAAGTGATGGAAACTACCATCGCCGTGCCGTCTGGAATTTGCATTACAACCATATACACAACAATTCACATAGTAGGTAATATTCTGTCGCGATTTTAGAGACGTATTATTAAATTTTTAGACAATTCTGTTCACTTTAACATATATAAACATTGCACTAATCCTATTCGGTTAGTTCCAAAATAATTCGCTAGGCGTCACTTCAGTTATTGTCAGTTCTCAATACAGCTAAATATATAATTTTAAATATAAGATGAACGTGAGTATTTAATTGCCAGGTAGTCCGGGTGAAAGTGAAATTAAGTGAATTTCGATTACTATAATTTCGCATTTATGAAATACGTTCTCTACAAAACAATACATGGAGCTGTCAATTACATCATAAATTTAAATTAATTCATGTGAGCATTTCAGTATAAACCTTAATATTTTAAATAAAATACAATAATGCCATTAAAAATACAATTTGAAACACACCATCATATGGAAGTGAGATTAGATATTTACTATTTTAACACGGATACCTACATGCTTAAAACATAAAATCAAGTAAAAAATCACGAATCGGATAAAATAAATTGTCAACAAATCTCCTATATAATTAAGGCTGAGTAGGAGTTCATTCTCAAGAGATTCAAACTGAAAAAATATGACATGTCCGTTTGAACAATTATAGTCTTACAGGAACAAAAAGATTTCCCCGCAATCAAAATATACAACCCTCTCGTCAATAAATTAAAAATTAAGTACCCCCAGACGATATCATATCCTCTTTGCTACTAAAGATTGTTAAATTATTATTCTATTTTATCATTTAATGTTACTTAGTACTATTGCTAAAATGTTTTTGTATTTTAGCTCCATCGACATTTTGTTCAAAACATACATGTGATATGTTTCCTATTAAAAAGGAAAAAAAGAAATTTATGCGAAAAAACAATTTTATTTTTTAATTGTTAATAATAATTACAGATTTTACTACAGTAGTACTTGTAGTTCATTTCTGTTAAAACCTATTTCAGAAGAATATTATAGGTTATCAGACCCTGTTGTTAAGTTTTAACCCTTAACCATCGTAGTGCGTTCATCATGATCGACAACTCAAGTAATTTATAACTTACTCCAATTATAATTTAAACAGCCCTTTTAAGAATGAATAAAAAATATAATTTAAGTTTTGTTTTGCAGATAAGCGTAGCGTAGTGGTAACACATATACCCTGCGTTGCTAAGGTCTCGGGTTCAAATCACGTTCAGGCATGGAATTTTCTCAAAAATAAAAATCGTCGTGGCTAATTGCCGAAGCAGCAAAGGCCAAAAATAAAAAAAAGTTTTGTTTTACTCTTTGAATAAAAAGACACAAGAAGGCGGGTGCGCCTTATTAAAATTATCGTATTACAATTTTCAGTTAACAGTCACTTTGACTGTTAACTGGCTGCTAAGGTAACAGCTGCTTTGAAGTGGTTGTTAGCTGGACGTTAGAACTAAACAGGGACACACAAGTGAAAATGTGTAAAATTTTAGTATCATAATCATATTTATGAAATGTCTAATCGCAGAATCGTTATTGATAGCGATTCAGGTAATGAAATATTAGAAGAACTGATAAGTAAAACGCGACGAGAAAAACGAATTCGGCCTAGACCAAATCATTTCGAATTGTGGAACGAAGATGATTATTTTTTCAAGATTTATTAAAAAAAAGCTTCTGTAGCTAGTTGCACGACCAAATAAACGGCCTATTTAAAAACTTCATTAAAGAATGCTGTGCGTTCTGAAGAATATCGGAACCAAAATGCTCATATCCTGACAAGAAATGTGGTCGAAAGATTATTTGGAGTCATGAAAAAAACATTCCCTATACTGGCATCGGGAATGCGCGTAAAGTTATCCACAATTCAGGCTGTAATGTCGCCTGTGCTGTTCTGCACAATATTGCTCGCGATGCCAATGAGAGAGAACCACCTATTGACCCTGTAATTCAGAATCAACTTGAAAATGACATTTTGAATGGCCATATGGAAGTAGAGGCAGTGTAAGAACAACTGGGAATAGGAAATCAAGACATGATAAATTATTTCAGAAATGTATTGTAAAAATTGATTCAATTGTTATAAATAAAGAACAAAAATATTTTCATTCAGATATGTACACATAAAGTTTTAAGATGCCAGGAATTAAATATTAAATAATCAAAAACGTTTCAACGTCGAAGGCTAATTTAAAAATTAAAATCTGCTTGTAATTCTTGTCTTCCTTCTCTTTTTTTAAATTCCAAAGTTAATAAATTATTTTGTGTCTCCACTAATGCCTTCTTTGCTTCAGCCCAACCCTGTATTTTTGTTCCACTTGCAATCTTCTTGGGTGAAATTAGTGGTGCGCTTGTTTCCTTTTTCCATTTTATTCCTTAGATAAATTTTATTTTTAGTAAATCTTACTATCAAAATTATCACTATATACTGACGTAATAGATGACAGATGACAGTTCACACCTGGCAACATAACTATTTCAAAATAACTAAAAGTCCATGTTTATAGTGTCAATGTCATCGCTAGCTAACTGTTAACAAACAGTAGGTCAAAAAAAGTTGGTAATACAGTATTACAAGATAGCTCTTGGTTACTGTTAGCTAGAAGGTAGTAAACAGTCACTTTTAACATTTGATTATAAAGCCGGGCAATAGTCTTAAAATATCGGCGGTCAGCATGACCGCATTACGTTAATAATGTGATCATTTTTCACTACGATTGTTGATGGTTATATAAGAACTAATGGCATCCTGCAGTCTCTAAAATGATGAAAATTGCACTTTCCCTTAATTCTTTGTATGTGTTCTTTTATGTGTAGTAAGATTTGTCAACGATGAAAATTTTTTACTGCATTGCTCACATTTGAATGGTTTCTCACCGGAATGTATTCGTTTATGGATAATAAGATGTCCTGACTGTGAAAATGCTTTATTACAAAGTTCACATTTAAATGGTTTCTCTCCAGAATGTAATCGTTTATGACTATTGAGATTTGAAAGCTGTGAAAATGCTTTGCCACACTGATCACAGTTAAATGGTTTCTCTCCAGAATGCAACCGTTTATGAGTATTGAGATTTGAAAACTGAGAAAATGCTTTACCACACTGATCACATTTGAATGGTTTCTCTCCAGAATGAATTTGCTTGTGATCAATAAGGTGTGCTGACTGTGAAAATGCTTTATCGCACTGATCACATTTGAATGGTTTTTCTCCAGAATGTATTCGCTTGTGTCTATTGAGAACAGATACCTTTGAAAATGCTTTATCACAATGTTCACATTTGAATGGTTTATCTTCAGAATGTGTCCTTTTGTGAGTAATGAGGTTTGATAACTTCGAAAATACTTTATCACACTGCTTACATTTAAATGGTTTCTGTCCAGAATGAATTTGTTTGTGATCAATAAGATGTGCTGATTGTGAAAATGCTGTATCACATTGATCACATTTGAATGGTTTCTCCCCAGTATGAATTTGCTTGTCACACTCATCACATCTGTATGGTTTTTCTTCAGAATGTGTTCGTTTCTGATTTATTGAGTGTGAAAATATTTTATTGCACTGATCACAATTTAATGACTTCTCTCCAGAATGTATTCGTTCATATCTAACAAGATCTGATGACGTCTCTCTAGCATGTATTTTCTTGTGCCTATTTATTTGTGCTGACCACGAAAATGTTTTACTACACTGCTCACATTTAAATGGTCTCTCTCCAGAATGTACTCGTCTGTGATCAATAAGATGTACTGACTGTGAAAATGCTTTATTACATTGATCACATTTGAATGGTTTATCTCCAGAATGTGTTCTTTTGTGAGTATTGAGGTTTGATAACTGCGAAAATGCTTTATTACACTGATCACATTTAAATGGTTTCTCTCCAGAATGTAATCGTTTGTGAGTATTCAGATTTGATACTTGCGAAAATGCTTTATCGCATTGATCACATTTGAATGGTTTCTCTCCAGAATGTATTTGCTTGTGATCAGTAAGGTGTTTTAACTGTGAAAATGCTTTATTGCACTGATCACATTGGAATGGTTTCTCACCGGAATGTGTTCGTTTATGAGTTTTAAGATTTGATAACTGCGAAAATGCTTTATTGCACTGCTCACATTTGTATGTTTTCTTTTTAGAATATATTTCTGTATGTAATACAAGATAACTACCTCGTGAGACATTTTTCTCAGATATATTACATTTGTTTGATGCTGAGTTGGTTTGTTTAAACTTATCTGGACTGCTGGAATATGTTTCAAAATCTGTAAACAAGTATTGATTGGTTAATCAAATAAAAAATAAACAATGAACATTGAAGAGAATTATAAATTTTACACACTTTAGAATTTCGTAGGGTTGTAGTAATTACTGACATTAAAATGTTTAAAGTTTCAGGGATCGCCTACGTGTGTGCTCACGTGTAGTGCAGAGAAATTTTTATTTGTAGCTATACTTATTTTGATAAAGGCGATGAGTGCATCACGAAAGAACCCTATATAATAATAGATATTCATCAATACAATAATGTGCTGCCTTATACAAAGTAATTTATTTTTTGTTTGGTTTTGGAGAAAAAATGTCAATATAACACTTTTTGGACCCTTATTGTTCCGTAGACCCCTCGGTTAGAAACGCAGGCCTATATTTGATTTCAGTTTGACTCACATAATTTCGAACCTTTTTCGTTCTTACTTACAGTATAATTACATTAGTATCAAAGAGATATACTTCATAAGTAGAGAATTCGGACATTTCGGAAACTACTCACAATTTGTTTCTGTTTTCAGCAATTGCGTCTTTTTGATTACTGAAGTCTTGATTTAAATAAGGAATTGTCCATATTAATCAACTGTTGACCTTTTGAAATAGACTCGAACACAAAAAGCGCAAAAAAAATCAACAGTGGCACAAATACAACTAAAACTACTAACCAGTGTTTAAGACAGCTGTACTTTTCAGTTCATCTTCATATTTAATGTTGCTTGCAGGTTCAGATTTGATGTAAATCTCCTCTGCGATAACGTTTGTGCTTGTGTTATGACACTCCTCTTCTGTAGCTCCATCGATAAATCCTGTATCATAGTGAAATACAAAATAATTATCTACAATAAAATCATAACGTTACTTAAGATGTCCCATAGGGTCATTCCCGCTCAAGTGGTCTGATTTTAGAAATCGCCCATGCTCAGTCATTTTCAACAAGTTTATAAATGTATATACTCATTACTGACCATTCTCCCATTCAGCCGTGTTATCTATTACAGCTGTCACGTCATAATCATTAATATCTTCATACTCTGTCTTAATGTCAATCTCTGTATTAATATCGCCATCTCTGGAATTATTTGAATGTGTATCACCGCCAAGTTCATTATTAATATTCATTTCTGTAACTAAAATGTATTGTCATAATCAGCAGATAATCAAGTGTTGGCTTGATCATAATTTATTATCAGTAAATATTAATAAAACGAAATTTATTTACTTTACTTCCAACATTAAGGATACATTTAATGAATTTACAGTTCATAAAAGTAAATGTTGCAGAATAAATTGTGACTGCAGTGATCGGATTATAAAAGTAAATTCTATTAAATATCTATAATAGGAATAACAATAGTTCAGCACTTGAGGCGGGATATTCATATTAAAAATTTGTGTTCTAAACTAAGACAGTTTATTTATTTTATTAAAAAGCTAATCAACATTATCCCATATGGCAAATTAAAATTATTTTATCATGGGCTTTTACAATCTTCAATTACTTATGGCTTAATTGGATGGGAAGAAGCTGCTAAGATATACATAAACAAAGTCATTACACTGCAGAAAAGAATTGTTAAAATAATGCTTCGTAAAAGTATCTATTATCCTTCCAGTGGCTTATTCCAAGAAGCAAACATATCACATATTTTGCAATTATATTCATATGCAATATTAAAGTATATGTACATACAAAAATTCAAACGAACTTAATTTCACTAACCATAGTTACAGTACTAGACATAAGGAACGCGCAGTTATGAATGAAGTTAGCAAAAGTACTGGACAAAAATATTTTCTCTATTATGCCCCAAAAATTCATAATAAATTTAAAAACTAAAGTCTGTCCCAAACGGTTAGGCGGAACTAGATTTTGCAATTTAGTTACTTCCATCGCTTACATCGTGCTTTTCGGCCGTTTTGTTTAAGCTTTGTAAATCATACTTACAATAAACATTTTTTGGTTAAGGCTAATATCATTTTAAAATGTCATTTTCTTTATATTTTGATTTTTTGGGTCATTCTTAATACAAATTTCCCATTTATTTATTTTTTTGTCATTAAAATATAGAAAAAAAAATAATTTAATTTTGACATAGGTCATTCGTTTCCATGGTTTCATTGTTGTAATTTTAAATTTTGACATTCCAACGTGAAAAATGAAATAACCCAAGCAAGGTCCCTTATCGTGACAACCTAAAAGAACGAAATTCCCATTTAGTTCCACCTAAGCGTTTGAAACAGACTGTATCTAGATGTTAACGATTTGACCCTTCAAAGAAATAATTATAAATTAAGAGCAAAACAATTTTAAATGACATCGACTTTATTAATATAGAAAAATTTCGACATTATATTTATATCGAACTGATAAGTTTAAATTGTATAACAGGATACCACACACAGACTTGTCTAAGTGGTGTTAAGATCCATACATACTGTATAGATCCTAATTACCTACATAAAATGTAAACTGTTTTGTAATGTGCTTTACTTATTTAATAAAGGTAAAATACATAGGTAGTATAACATTTGTTTATAGAGAAATATTAGTCGACCTTGATGGCGTCGAGGTAGCGGATTCTGCTTCATGGGTTAAAGGTCCCGGCTTCAAATCTCGGTTAGGGCAAGGATGTTTGTGAGCCACAGTGTAATTGGAATTGAGGTGATGTTTTATGGTTTAAAAATACAAAAAATAATTTTGTACATGGTGGAATAACTCAGGCTCAATGTCCGGTAAAAAAAATGAAAACCGTAATTATATTTGAAAGATGCAATTTTTTTTTTTTTTTTACTATATTTCTATAAGGTTACACACACATTGAGATCTATATCAATATGTGTTACAAGTATCAGTACCGCAATCAATCTCAATCATAATCTCACTTTTGGGGGCCCCATAGCGTTCCAGATCCAACACTGGCAGAGTCATAGCGTCATGGTGATTCCGCCCCTGCCTACTGTACAATATCTACTATATATGTGCATATATAGGGAATAATGTAATATAGTAGACCAATACGAGTGTCTCTCAAGTTTCAGTTTCTTCTATTCTAAACTTTTACTAACTAAACCTAACCTAATTACCTAGTTTTTAGGTACACACTACTTTATTTCCCCTGACATTTGTGGTTTCTGTTTCATGTAGATATTCTTGTGGGTATTATTTTTATTTATATACAATAATCTCCATATCGTATTGACCAACTTTACTACATTTTAGCCCATGTATCACTAATAACATCAACAAAACTAGCTCTACTGACCAGTGTTTGTGACAGCTGTACTCTCCAATTCATCTTCTTCATACTCACTGTTGTCCACAGGTTCAGACTTGATATAAATCTTTTCCATGTTACTATATATTATGCTATCGCGATATACGTCTTCTTTACATTTACCTCTGGTTCTTGAAATTAACAGTTCTTGTTACAAACTTAAATAAAATTGTTCTCATGTCCTAGAATTTTATTATATTCGCTTCTTACCAATCCGTGCCAATGTCAAAATATTTAGAATAAGAAATTTGCAATGACAAAAGAAAATCAGTTTCTTTCGTGACGCCTCTATAGAGAACCAAAATTCGGGATGTCCCACGATATTCGGGACGGTTGGTTACTATACCCCTCAAACACCTACACATTAGTTGGCTTTACAAACGCAAACGTCACAATAGTTGTCGAAAGCTGAACAGTAGACTAGAATCAGAATTCAGGGCAGTTATTAAAAAATACCCTTTTCAATATAAAAAACTAATTTTAAGTAATTGAAATTTATAGTTGGCATCTGAAAAGCGTATAACCTACATCCCAAGACATTTTAAAGTTACTTTGGTGCGTACGAGTTTGAAACACGGTACGAGTAGGAACATAGATATGGAAAACAGATAATATGCTGAGTACTAATTTTGTGGGGGAGGGTCACTAACCGTTGCGACAACACTAATGTGTTGACTATGTGAAGCAATAAAGTAAACGTAGTATTTTTTTATGTTTGGGCCACATAAAAACATTAAGTGGGCCGCATATTATGTTCGGTGGGCACAATTCGTCCAATGGCTGCCGACCCCTGCTATAAACCTGGGGTACGATCGGAAACCCTACCCGGCTACTAACTAACCGTTCGAAAAGTTAGAGAGTACATCAACGACTTCGGTCGAAAACTATCCAAGGTCGTCAACGACAGTAACTTTTGTAACTACGAAAAATTTATGTGAAGTGTGAATATTCACACATTTCAGGGTTTCGCAGGTATATAATAAGTGAAGGCGGTATGCTGAGTGTGTAGGACAAATTTTACTTTGTAGTAATCACGGCAAAATGAACGATGTTTTTAAAATAATTTATCGTCTGTTAATCATATAATAAGACTGGTTATTAAGACTCTGATTAAAAATTCCTGTTGTACTATTTCGGTTCACACCAATATACATTACTTAGAATTTTTTTAGATTTTTAGTTTAAACCATCTGGGCTACAGGGTGTGGGACAAAATTTTTTTTGCACAATTTTGGCAAAAATCGCTTCAAAATCATTTATTTTGCAAAAATAAAAATTTTATCGTTAATCCACGTACTAAGGGCTTTCATTTGATACCCTACCCAAAATTTAAAAAAAATATTTTTGTTTTCGATGAGCACATATTTGTTTATATTTGTAGGGGGGTATGTTTTTTAGATGTTTTAGTATTTTTCCTATGTGCGGGTCAAAGAGTTGTATAAGCATGCCAAATTTCAACTCTCTAGGTTTAGCCGTTTGGCTACAATTTTTACCGAACAGACAGACAGACAGACAGACAGACAGACAGACAGACCGACAGACAGACAGACAGACAGACGACAAAATGACGGTATAAGGGTTTTTTGGTCATACCTACAAAACCCTAAAAAGAGTATAATACTCTAAAAAAGAGTACGTCTGGTCACCTTAATTATACCACACAAACAAAATAATACCGTAAAAAAAATTATAACGTAATCCAGAAGCAGAATCAATTATACCAAATAAACAATAATACCAAACAATACCAAAAGTAATGCCAAAAAGATCAATTAAGGAATAAGATAAAACTATTTGCACGAAACAAAGTTGTGATGTGATTACAGCCAACAGTAGAATGCATATGTTAACAAATTTTTGTGTGCTTGTATCACGTGAGCGCTTTATTCCTATACAGCGTTGTCAATTAAACGGTTTTCAATTTTTAGTTATTCATTGTATTAAAAACAAAAAAATTTATAACTATTTATGTACATATAATATTTATTATATATCTATAAAATAATTCTAAAAAAAATACATATTTAAAAATTTTCGTGTTAATTATTAATAAAAATAACAAAAAGATTATTAAGACTTGGCAACATGGCTCCTGCAGCGCTACTATGTAATGCGCCAAGTTATCACACTAAACTAATTTATAACTAAAAACGGAATCCCAGTTACCAGCCAATAAATATTTATTTATTATAAATGCCCTAAATATAACAAAACAATGTATTTTTTCCATTGCATGAATATTTAGAAAGTTAAGGAAGTCCTTATTATTGAATTAACAGAACATGTGTATAACAGAACATAAAGGAATAAACATTTGTATTTAATACATTTTTAGTTTTATAAAATTCATATTTGTGAGCTATGAGCGATCGCCCAAGGTAAATTCGACTAAATCCCGAAGGAAGTGCCGGAACCTCTGCTAGTACAAACTATGCGCCATAAATTCCTCTTAGATAGATATATAATCTAAAAATATTAAGTGAAGGCGGAATGCTGAGTATGCAGGACATATTTTGCTTTGTAGTATTCACTGTAAAATGAACAATATTTTAAAAATAATTTATCATCTCTTAATCTAAGAGCTTTAAAAACAAATTTTATGTTAAAATATTTTTATGTTACTTTTAATTCGAGTGCCTAATACCATTATTTAGGTTTCTGAATATGTGCAGTATTTTTTTTTTTATATAGCAAGGTTCATTAAGATTTTGAAAATTGCGCCAAATGGCTTCAAATTGCGCCAAATGGTTTGATTGGTTGTTTCTAGTCATAGCTCCTCCCTTTGATTTCGTGTACATTCAAACAGAATTAAATTATAATTTCAACAATTTCCACTGGTTATTAAATTTACGCTTTTAAAAATTAAATGCAACATTTGCTAAAATATAACTAGAATTTGGAAAAAATAATTTAAACAAAATAAAAATGCAAAAAAAAAAAATAAAAAATAATCTTGTCTCTTCTCGGGGGATTTGAACACTCATTTTCTCGGTCAGAACGCTAGTACCGTCACCATTGCACCAAGACACACGTTATACTTCAGTGTGTTATATAACTATAAGTTTTCAACATTATTAGCAAAAAAACACAAAAAATGCTTTTTTTTCCAAAAACATAATCTGATCAAAAATTCCTGTTGTACTATTCCGGTTCACACCAATGTACATTACTTAGAATTTTTTTAGATTTTTAGTTTAAACCATCTGGGCTACAGGGTGTGGGACAAAATTTTTTTTGCACAATTTTGGCAAAAATCGCTTCAATATAATTTATTTTGCGAAAATAAAAATTTGATCGTTAATCCACGTACCAAGGGCTTTCATTTGATACCCTACTAAGAATTTTAAAAAAATATTTTTTTTTCGGTGAGCACATATTTGTTTATATTTTTAGGGGGATATGTTTTTTAGATGTTTTAGTATTTTTCCTATGTGCGGGTCAAAGAGTTGTATAAGCATGCCAAATTTCAACTCTCTAGCTTTAGCCGTTTGGCTACAATTTTTACCGAACAGACAGACAGACAGACAGACAGACAGACAGACAGACAGACAGACGACAAAATGACGGTATAAGGGTTTTTTGGTCATACCTACAAAACCCTAAAAATGATCGTGAACTTTTACTCGTCATGCGCATTAGCGCATTAGCCTGTCAGATGTTGGTTACTTTTAAAAGAATACACGGTTAAAACGATATTTATTATCTTTTGTTTTTATACAAAGGTTTTTAAAAATGGTAAATAAAGTTGAATTACTAATTAAACTAAATGACACAAATAAAGCTGGGGCAATTTTGGTTATCAAATCTTCAAATGTTGCAAGTGTTACCCTGAAATAGCTGAAACTCTCGTGTAATATAATTTGGGACAACAGATTCAAAATATTCTAGTGTGGATTTTTCTTTTTTTAAACATCGCTTAACAATATCCAGTAAATTAGATTCTTCATCATGTTCGTCTTCTGATTCACTTTCATCAATATTTTGTAATATTATAGTAGAATTTAGTTAATTACACATAATATTTGCAATAGTGTCATTCAGCCGGTTCGCCCAGGTTCGGTTGAACCGGTTGATATAAAAATATTTAAAAAATAAAATATATAAAAAGTTTATGATAAAAAGAAAAAAAAAAAAATAACCCCTTAATTAAATGAACGTTTCTGAATTTTTAAGTGATAAGGTATACTTTACTGTAGCGCTTATAACTTTCCTTGCCACAGTAAAGCATTAGTATCGATAGTCTTCCGTCGGTAACTTGGCCACTGGTCACTGGACACAGACTTTTGTGGTAATTTTAGAGATTCTCAGGAACACTGATTATGAATATACAATCAGTATTTTGATGGCTCTAACCGTTACTATAGCATAGCATTAGTGTCGGTTGTTTTCTGTCGGCAACGTGGTCACTGGTCACTGGACAGAAACTTTTTTTGAGCATTTTAGAGGTTTTCAGGGACGATGATTATGAATATGAAATCGGTTTTTTGATTGCGCTTATCGTTTCCGAGATCTATTTGTCAACGGACAGACAGACGCACAGACAGAAAGAAGAACAGAAAGACAGACAGTACAAATCTATAAGCGTTCATTTTTGATCGCGCTAAAAATTGGCGAATGAAGGGAACCGGTTGTTAATAAATTGGAATGACACCTCTGAATATTCGCCTTAAATTGTTTTCAGTTTAAATAAAATGATAGATACTGACAGTTAATAAAACTGTTTAGGTTATGTAAAACTTCTAGGGATCGAAAACCTTCGATGCTCACCGAACTAACGATCGTGAACGTTAGTCACTATAGTTAGGGTTTTTAACGTACCCCTGTTCGTGGACATGCCACGCAGAATCTTGAGTTCAACACGGACTGCAACATATTGATATAAAAACTACTGCTTGGTAGAAGTAGTTTAGTTTATTTGGAAATTTACACAATTCTTGGAAGATTTTTGTCTCAGAAATAAATATGAATGATGGAATAGGTTGTGATTTGCATGGCGATCATACCAGAGGCAGGGATAATATTAAAAAAGTGATTGACATTAAGACAGAATATAAGGTTACTGATGAACATGATGGAAAGACTAGAATAGAGCACATGGCTGAAAGGAAGAATGGTCAGTAATGAGCACATTTACAACTAACTCACACTTAATACTGATTTTAGACTGCTTGTTTGTAAACATAACCCACATACAGGTGGGCCATGGGAACCTGACGTTTTTGAAACGGGTAGTACTCTGCAGGTAGGGGGGGTAGAAGCAAGCGGTAGGTTCCATTCCAACCGTCATTTCGTGCAGTTTAGTGTACATCATGGTTGAATGGGTTGTAAGACATCGTGTGTTTGTGTATGATGCGTTTGTCAAAAACGGTGAATCAGTATTAGCGGCGCAAAGAGCGTTTCGAATTAAGTTTAATGTTGGGCGCCGTGGAAGCATCCCAAGCCGAAACACAATTCTCATTTGGGTCAACGACTTTCGAACAAGTGGGAACATCATGAATAAAAAACAAACCCAGAAAACTGGATGAACTAAAGGATGCCATTCGTGCAGAAGTCCGGGCAATTGACGAAGCTCTACTGGACCGCGTTCACCAAGAATTTATGAACAGACTTGAAACATGTTATGAGCAGAATGGTCATCACATGACTGATATAATTTAAAAAAATTAAAAAGGCGTATAATTTACTATTAATGTACGTTAATAAAAAAATTTTGTCTTGAGAAATCATTGTGTAATGTTCATTCAAAAATCGTCAGGTTCTCATGGCCCACCCTGTATAATAATAATAACTTTATTTAGGACAACAGTCCAATAGATACACATACGACATCTGTATATATTTTTTTCCGAAATTCCGCATAATATAACACGACCGGCGTTTAACAACTCTTCTCCTTCAACTACACACCTAGAAGAAATCTGTTTATTATTCATTGTATATCGGTGATTTAACATGTAAATAAATTAGGACAATTTTCACATTACTTGTTTCGATTAGCTGATTTACAGCGATCGCAGCGCGGTCATCGTTCATTGTTGAGCCCAATGGGTCTAGGCGAATCCAAACGTCTAAGCGGAACTGGATTTTGAAATCCAGTAATTTTTCTTTATTAAAGTGGGCTTTTAGTCATTTTGTTTAAGCTTTGTAAATCATACTTAAATTATAAATTCTACGTTAAATTGACTGTCATTATAAAATGTTATTGTCATTACTTTTTGATGTTTTGTGTAATTCTTGACACAAATTTTCCAGTTAATATTTTTTTGTCTTCAAAAAATGTATAATAAATTTCACTCGTTTCCATGGTTTCACAGATGTAATTTGAATTTTCCAATGCTAACATGAAACATGAAATAATCTTAGCAAGCACCCTTCTCGTGACAACCTAAAAGAAAAAATCCCATTTAGTTCCGCTTAAATCAAAGAAACAGACTGTAAATCTTTTTAAGATTGCAGCGCTAAGGTGGCAAAATCGAAACTTAATTAATACACAGTGACATTGTAATTTAACATCTAGAAGGAATTTAACAGTTTTATGTCTTAATTGTGTTTTTTTTTTACATATTTTATTTTCACTAACAATAAGAGATGTCTTGAAAGACGTCGATTCATTATCTAATAGATTAGTTCAACACAATATCGCCAGATAGAGTCTCTCTTATGACCATCTGTCTATATGATATATTTTTGCAGTAAGTATTTCATTTATATTTTCTGTTTATTGTAGAAATCAAAGATGAAGTTGTAGACGAAATATACCACGATAATACCCACATAGAGGAGATTTACATCAAGTCTGAACCTGTGGATACTCGTGAGTTTCAAAATGAATTGGAGAATGTAACTGTTGCAAGCATTGGTTAGTACAGCAAATTTAATTGATGCTTATACTATGTGTTCAAAAAGAAATTACATAAGGGTTTGCTGTGGAAAAATAAAATAATGTGTACTGCAAGCTTTAACTGTCAATTAATTAACTGCCATCACTGTTGTTGTCATAAGTTTCTATTGAAAATTCAAATAAGCTACAATTATAATGGTTTTTACAATAGAACACAAAAAAATTATGATTGAATTATATTTTCGAAATGGTGTTCGAATGAACGGCGAATGCATTTACAGTGCGGTGTCATGTTTAGAGGAATTTCGGCTACAATTTCCAGATATTGCTTTCCTTGAAGGAGATTTTTACAGCGCACTTAGAAGATGTGTTGATTTATTCCAAGATACAGTGAGCATTACTCATAGAGATAGAACTGGAAGGCCAAGAGTTCGTACTCAAAATACAGTTGATGATGTTCGTCAACGTATGATGAGCAACCCACTACATCACTACGTACACTGTCGCAAGAGACTGGTTTATCATTAGGAACTTGCCATACTATTGTCAAAAAAGATTTAAAGCTGTTACCATACAAAATTCTTGCTTTACATGAGTTGCTGCCAGCAGATCACAATAGGCGAATTGTGTAATGCCACTGGTTCCAACAAAATTTAATTAATAATGATGATTTGTTAAATTTAACGTTTTTTCTGACGAGGCCTGGTTCACCCTTTCGGGGTATATTAATTCACAAAATATGAGGTTATGGAATGCTCAAAATCCTCATACTTTTCGTGAAACTCCCTTCACCCGTTAAAAGTTGGTGTTTGGAATGCTGTGTCTCGAAGACGTATTATCGGACCCATAAACTGTTACTGCTCAGAGATACCAGAATATTGTACGTGAATTTATCAATCAGCTTCATGAGGATGAGCTCCAGCAAGGCTACTTCCAACAGGATGGCGTGACTTACCTTACGTTCGAATAATTAGTTTACGTTCAAATCCAGAATTTCCACCTAGATCACCAGGCTTGACTATTTTAGACTACTTTATATTCCCTTATCTGAAAAATAATATATACAAGAGTTCTATTAACAATATCAAAGAACTGCAAAACAGAATTACCGAACAGTATGCCAATATAAATGCTTTTAATAGCATGAAAAGACGAGTAAATTTGTGTCTGCAGGAAAACGGTGGTCATTTTGAACAGCTTCTTTAGTTTTTTATGTTTATTTTTCTGTACCTGTGAAATCAAAAAATATATTGTATATAATATATAAATTTGTATTTATTGTATATTATGTATAAATTGACAATGATCTGTTTATTGCAGATATCAGAGATGTAGTAACAGCCAAAATATATCACGATAAAACCAAGATAGAGCAGATTTTTCTCAAGTCTGAACCTGTGGATACCAATGAATGTGAAGCTGTCTCAGAAACTGGTCAGTAAAGTTAATTTATTACTTTTGTTACCACTGATTGTTTCACCGCTGCATATAACCCCCAGCTATTAAAAGTTTCTTATACAAAACTAACAATCTGAAATAAAATTAGCTACGATTAGGTATAGATCAAATTATGCACTGAATTTTTATCTATTCAATAGTATATTTTTAATCGTTTTTTTTTTTTGTATCACTCAATAACTTAATAATACATATCAGACAACAATGTCCTGTAATTTTTTAAATATATTTGTATTTCAAATTACTTTTATATTTGTATAGTTTTGTGTAAAAATGTTCAAATAATACGGCAACCTTTTTGTCGACCTGATTAAACTGAACAGGGTTACTTATCTGACAGCCTCTTTATAAATAATGTTTTTAGTTTTACCATTGGACGCTAGTCTGTAAAAGTTGTTGCTAGAACTGTCACGCAAACAAGCTGCATATAACTGCCCATGCGAGAAGCTTAAACTCGCCACCTTTTCGCCTGTGTTGCGACTAGTATCTTGGTTGCCTTCAGTACATAATCTCTTAAACTGTTTTCCTGGCAGCTTGTTTATTAAAATAATTTTGGCAGATTCATGTTCCCCGGCAACCTTATTGGTGGACCTACTTTTCTATATAATGCAACAACGGAATTCACTTTTTCCATTGTAGCAAATGAACACAAACTTATCCACTTCCGAAATTAAAAATCCAATTCCGCTGTTAATATGTACTATTTCACAGAGATATTTGAAACTAATGTGTTTGCCTATAAACAATGGCAAATATCATGTCTATAAAGTGCGACACTCCGCCGTACCCTTGTACGTCCCGGACTTCGGTCGCTTGACGCTTACCTGTACTCGTACTTTTGGATATTTGGGAGCCAACTGATTGCTCGGATTTCTCAGTGGAGCGAGGTCAAGGTCTCAACATAACACACACACACGCTCTTACGCAAGCACACACAAAAGGAAACAGCATAAACTTGTAACCCGATTTATTATGATATTTGGCTCGTATACAAAAATAATAATATTACAATAAGTAACAGCCGGTGTTCGGTCCAGGCGTCCTCGTTGGTCGACGTCGGCTAGTGAAAAAAGAACAAAAACAAACCAATTCCTTACCCCGAAATATTCGAAGAAGGAGAATATTTTTCTCTCCCGGCGATGTTAAAGGTTAAGTCTGACCAGGTTGGAACGATCTCGGCTTTGTCAGATCCAACGCTTCACAAAAACAACCGAAATACACAAATTATTTTCAACAAAATAATATTTCCTCGTTACCCTCATGGTGATGAAAAGAGTTACGTCTGACTAGGCTGGAACGATCTCGGCTTTGTCAGATCCAACGCTTCACAGAAACGAACGAAATACACAAATTATTTCCAACAAAATAATATTCTCTTTGATAACCTCACGTCGATGCAAAACGTTAAGACTGACCAGGCTGGAACGATCTCGGCTTCGTCAGATCCAGCGCTTCACAAAAACAACCGAAATACACAAATTATTTTCAACAAAATAATATTTCCTTGTTACCCTCATGGCGATGAAAAGAGTTACGTCTGACTAGGCTGGAACGATCTCGGTTTTGTCAGATCCAACGCTTCACAGAAACGAACGAAATACACAAATTATTTCCAACAAAATATTATTCTCTTTGATAACCTCACGGCGATGTAAAACGTTAAGTCTGACCAGGCTGGAACGATCTCGGCTTCGTCAGATCCAACGCTTCACAAAAACAACCGAAATACACAAATTATTTTCAACAAAATAATATTTCCTCGATACCCTCACGGCGATGAAAAGAGTTACGTCTGACTAGGCTGGAACGATCTCGGCTTTGTCAGATCCAACACTTCACAAAAACAAACGAAATACACAAATTATTTCCAACAAAATAATATTTATAATCACACAAGTTTCATCTAGCATAGAACACGTTAGTTTACTTATTCTTCATTCACCGACATCCAGTAGAAGTTCACAGACCTCTGGTACAGGTTATTATCCTTTAGAAATTTTCCGTAGGGTCATCACATCCATACCCAATTATACGCGTGGGAGTTACAAATGGTCGGTCAGCGCCATCTGTGATGGATGTGACAACCACAATCTTTTTCAACTATTCGTTGCGAAATACATTTATGGAAAAAATAATTATAAATATGAATTATTTATTTTGAATTTTATTAAATAAAGAAAAAATAATCCATAATTTCGGGAAATACAGGCT
Source organism: Liopterus haemorrhoidalis (assembly GCA_963971575.1). NCBI lineage: Eukaryota > Metazoa > Arthropoda > Insecta > Coleoptera > Dytiscidae > Liopterus > Liopterus haemorrhoidalis. The sequence continues at coordinate 48,135,639 of OZ020613.1, forward strand.
TTCCAGCGAGTCACTTTTGTGCATCGTCACAAAATAACGGCAAATGTTAAATATCATACTTGTGAACTGAGCGCCATTTCGTATCAAAGTCACTGACTTATTAAACATCCCTTGTATAACTTGACAACAGCTCAGAGCAGTGAACATCTGAAAACAATATTTTCCGGAAAAATAGAACTAGCTGATCACGCAATTTGACCTTTTTTCGATCTTACTGTATATCAAATTAAATTGCTTATTTTTTGACTCATTAATCAATGCTAGTTTGTTTACAGATGAGAGCCCAGATGCGTCATTATCGATTATGGAGTTTAAACAACCCACAACAACATCAAACAAATGTAATATATGTACGAAGACGTTTAAACGAGCTAGTTCCCTTCGTGATCATAAACGAGTACATTCTCGACAGAAGCCATTTACATGTGACCAGTGTAACAAAGAATTTTCAGATTCATCAAATCTTATAAGTCACAAACGAATACATTTTGGTGAGAAGCCATTCAAATGTAATCAGTGTAATAAAGCATTTACACAGTCATCAAATTTCATTAAACACAAACGAATACATTCTGGAGAGAAACCGTTCAAATGCAATCAGTGCAATAAAGCATTTGCAGACCCATCAAATCTCATTAATCACAAACGAATACATTGTGATGAGAAGCCATTCAAATGTGATCAGTGTGATAAAGCATTTTCAGAGTCATCCCGACTTATCATTCACAAACGAATACATACAAGAGAGAAACCATTCAAATGTGATCACTGTGATAAAGCATTTTCAGATTTATCAAATCTAATAAATCATAAACGAATACATTCTGGAGAGAAGCCATTTGAATGTGATCAATGTGATAAAGCATTTACACAGTCATCAGATCTCATTAAGCACAAACGAAAGCATTCTGGAGAAAAACCATTCAAATGCGACCAGTGTGATAAAGCATTTACACTGTCATCAAATCTCATTAAACATAAACGAAAGCATTCTGGAGAGAAACCGTTCAAATGTAACGAGTGTGATAAAGCCTTTTCAGATTCATCACATCTCGCTAGTCACAAACGAATACATTCTGGTGAGAAACCATTTAAATGTGAACATTGTGATAAAGCATTTACACGGTCATCACATCTCATTTTACACAATCGAGTGCATTCTGGAGAAAAACCATATAAATGTGATCAGTGCAATAAGGTATTTACACAGTCATCACATCTAATTAAACACAAACGAATACATTATGGACAGAAACCATTTCAATGCGATCAATGTAATAAAACATTTTCGGATTCATCGAATCTCGTTAATTATAAACGAATACATTCTTGAGAGAAATCATTCAAATGAAATCCGTAATAAAGCGTAAGATGGTATCAAAAAGTTATATTGAACTTGGCTGTGCAAGAAAAGGAGCAACGCAGTATCTGATCTAAAGGGATTATATTCAGTGATGGGATTCAAATAATTTACCAACCATTTTGTTGCACTTGTGACAGTTTTAAGAATAAAAAAAAAAAAAACAATATACCAAAAAGTAGTATTTTATTTAATTTACACTGCTCCAAGAAATTATAGTGAGCTGCTGATACGTTACTATAAATCGTACCATTTATTATCAACTAAGTAGCAAGCCAGTGATTTTATGTAAACATTGATCTCAAACTGATGTGAGATTCCTGACTAAAGGGGAAGTATTTTAAGATCGCAGCGCTATTGTGGCATACTTGGAACCTTCAATATAGACATTCGTTACATATAAACAACGTGAATTTTAATATTTACTGGTGGTTTTTGTAATTTTGCTACAATATTAATACTTGTTTTTATGCAATTATATTTTTATGCAAACATTTTTTATAAATAAAGCGCGATAGAATGTCTATTTCTGTAGTTCCTAAAATCCCACCAGATGTCATATCGCTTAGCAATTTTACCCTAAAGGAATTCGGGTACTAGGCGTGAGTCTTATCCAGGGTTTATCATTATGAAATGTGAATTAAATGATATGTATTAGTACTTACCAACCGACTGATCAAGCATCTTGTAATTTGTCTGGATATTAATTCATTTAAGTTCTTCGCAATGAATTGTTACACATGTTAAGTAAAAGAATGCAGGTTTTTAATACTAAGTTTAAAAATGTATTAAATGTTATATTTACAATTAGTATTTAATACATATATTAAAATAATGAAAAAATAAAAGTAAACAGAATCGGATAGACCACCAGAATGCCGGCACAGTGCCTGTAAGAATTCAACGTTCTAGATGTTTTCTCTAACCGGACCAAATACTTCTGACCTCGTCTTCAGAGAGATGGGTGTATATACAACGGTTCTGCTAGCATTTTCAGGAATAAGGGTATCAAATTGTTCAAGGAATTGTTAAATTTATTAGGCAATATCTTTGAACAAATGTCACTTTGAACAATGAACCCTTTAAAATTCTAAAATATACTAGTAGTTCCTGTCATTGAAATTCTTAACACGACGGGTGGTTTCAAAAGTTTTAGATAGTGTCCGGATGGGCTAAACAATTCGTTACAAAATTTACACACCACATATAATATTAATAAATCTTTGAATATTTGAATTAATAATTAAAGAAGGGGGTTGTACGGGTTGCGGACAGCAATGAAAACCAATCAAATCAGCTGACAAGTTTCAAATAAGATTTATTCTTCATCGGAGCTACAATAGGATATATAATATAAGTGTATATAACAGTAGAATGTAGTGTAACAATAATAAATTATAATTATAACAATATGAATGAAAGTATAATGTAGAAAGTAGAAACTGATTAAGTATATAAAGTAAAAATAAAATAAATAAATGTATAAGAAACATTTGAATTAATATTTCAAGTTCTTTATTTTATTTTAAAAGGATCTTGTAAATGTTGTTCGTACCCAGTAAATGAGGTTTTACTTGCATTGTTTTGTTTTATTTTGTTTGCTTTTACTGATAGACAAGAAAATTGTTGCATAGTAAATTGATTTTAGTTCTAGTTCTGATGTAGTGCATTAGCTTTTTTGACATTTTTTTTATTATTATGCAACGAGAATCTAAAAATATAATACACAAAAAAATGTGAATTCAGTAAACACTAGTTGTAGTACCTCTAGTTCGTATGGTTTTTGTAATAAGTACACAATTTTCTTGTAACTTAAATGATAAGTGATATATTTTAAATTCAAGTAGAACACAAAATAATCGTTTCTTTATTCTAAACCACTCTCTTATATATTCAATGTTAAGTAAATCATAAGTGAGATACTTGGTTTATAGGTAGCTCTCGCCATAGCTCCCCAAATATATATCTTATTAAAAACTGCATTGATCAAAGAGGCATAGTTTCATTTCTCATATTCATTTTTCCTGTTAAGTTAATTATAAATTAGATATTTCAACTTTAACCAAGAGATGAAAAAAATAACTTTTTCCCCGTATACATTTTTGATGTATACCAAATAACAAGTGAGATTTTAGTTTTTGAATTTTCTAGGTTTAGGATTTTTCTCATCTCAGGAATGTTCCCAGGAAGCCACATGCCAAATTTCAACTTTCTAGGTCACCAGGAAGTACGCAAAAAAACTCTGGAAGGACATCTGACAGACACCTCAGCGATTTTATATATATAGATTACTATAATTATAATTGTTTGTCTGTCAGTTGTTTCCGTGTAATTATGGAGATCTTGTAACTTAAGAATTGACACATATATGGCTCTAGTATCCAGCGGCAAAAAAAAATAAATAAATAAAATAAGTGTATCGGCCTAGACCGAAAAAGATTTACTTTTTGTCTGGTACTAGATGATGAAAAATAACTGTTTTTGAAATGGTCGCCCAAAAAAGCTTTTAAAATCTTAGAGTCGTATAAATATTACGAAGCTGGATTTATCAACTGGATCGAATCAAAACATGTCAGTGATAAAATAATACTAGTTGTACCCTCAGTTCTCGAACTTAATTCGTTCCAAAAGGATGTTCAAGAACCGAAATTTACGAGTAAATTCGTGTTGACAATTAAGTTTATATTCAATATCCGACTTTATTTCCACTAATATTTTGATCGTGAATCGAATTGTTTGAAAACCGAGCAGTTCGAGAAGTGAAGGTCCACTGAGTTAAAAATATTTTACCTACCAGATAAGAAATACTTACTACAAACTCCAGCATAATACTGCTGAAGTTCATTAAAACCTACTCTTTAAGAATTTTTGAGAGTTTGTTTACTATGGTACACTTCTTAATCCTAGAAGATAAAATACTAAAAAATGACAGTTCTGCGTCTTTTGCAGAATTTGATATGCAAATAACCACATAACAATAGAACAGTATTTCGATTTTTATATAAATCGAAATACCGCTCCGAAATAAACTAAAATGTAATATTCCTCAAACATATAAGCAAAACATATAAGTGTCGGATTTTAAATACAATTTTACGTATATTTGACAACTTATTCATTGTAATTAATATATTAAATACATACTTTAGAAATAACGTAGACCTAAAAACAACACAATTCGACGTACCAAATTCAAATCATCCTAATTTGAAAATCGTCTATTTAACACAGTTATATATGGAGGAAAATATTTGTTATTCCTCCACGCCGAAAAATGATATCATACGGACCACGTGATTAGACTTGTCTACTGGACGTAAATTGATCCACACGGCCTGCTACATACAAAAGTTAATAAAACTTGAAATAGTAAATTTCCTTATTTGGAAATTAAAGTAAAACTGTTTATATTCTAGGAATAAATATGAATGATGCGAGAAACAGTGATAATTTAAAAACGGGGATCTATATTAAGACAGAATATAAAGACTCTGCGGAATATGATGTGCCTGGAATAAACCATAATGTTGAAAGAGAGAATGGTCAGTAATGAGCACATTCACTATCTCACACTCAGGGTGACCAGATTTGAGTTGAGGTAAACCTTAAGATTGAAAAAATAGATTGGAAACACAGTACGTTTTATTAAATTTTGCTCACCTTCAAGTGATGAGCAAAAAAAAGGTCCTTACTTCCAAACCGCAAACCCGGAGATTTTATAACAAAACCCGGAGCCCTGAGACTCTGGCCCAAAACCTTGAGACTCCGGGTGAAGAGCTGAGACCTGGTCACCCTGCTCACACTTAATACTGTTATTAGGTAATTCTGTACAATAGCGTCCCAAGTTTCCACTGTTGCACTGTTTGCTGTTTCAGTTCACTTTAACATATAATTTATTTTTAGTAATTATTTAGTATTAACACAGCGATCATTAATTCATGTTATGTAATACTTGTCAGAAACATTTAGTTTTCAAACTTATCTCCAAGGACATGTACACACAGGCGTACATTCTATTTTTATTACCTAATATGAATTAATTATTAAATGAACACTGTTTTTCTCTACACGCCAATGACTTGACAACAAATATTAAGTTAGCAACAGATTTTCGTTGTCCCTCGGATGAGTTCGGGCCAACGAAGTGATCTGATTTGTTCTTTGTTAAATGGGGATTTTCAGCTGTGAATTAGAATACAGTATCGCACTGTAATTATTATGCACATGAATAATTAAAAACTTGGAGACGTATAAATATTACGAAGCTGGATTGATCAACTGTTTTGTTAACATTTTTGCTAAAATTTCTTTTATTAATACTTTTTTAAAGTTTGTAAAATTTAGAGTTTTGAGCGTGTTGGATAATGAATTATAGAATTTAATGCCATAATAATTTTCACTGTTTTTAGATCTATCAAGACTTAAAACTTTTGGGTTGATATTACCTTTATTTCTTGTGTTGTAACTATGATTTTTTTCATGTGTAGATAGATCTGAATTTTTTTTTGTGTACATACAGTAAATTTTGAAAAATGTACAAAGAAGGCAGGGGCATAATATTAAGATCAACGAAATGTAAACGTAAATTATTCTTTATGCCCGTCGCTGTAGCCTAAAAACTATATTTGACAATGTTGCATGTCCCCAGGCTAATATCCCATAAGACATGTGTGACTGAAACAACCCAAAATATGCCATCAGGAAAATGGGCTTGGAAACCGAATTAGCCAGTTGCCTTAGCAAGTAAACTGACTCACACAAAGTATTACATAAATGATTAATGTGTTGTTCCCACGTTAATTTCGGATTTACGTAAATACCAAGACATTTTTCGCAAGCTTCATTTTCATGAATGTGATTTCTACAGCTGATGAGCATATTTTGAGTTTTGTCATCGTTCATAAAAAGTTTATTAGATATAAACCAGAGCATAGCTTCCCCGAAACAGTGACCAGTATCATTTAATAGCTGATCATAGTCTGATGATCTCAAAACAAAATTAGTGTCCTCTGCATATAAAATAGATTTGGAAATTGTGGTAATTGATGTAGGTAGGTCCTTAATGTATATAATAAACAAGAGAGGTTCTAAACTTGATCCCTGTGGAACTCCATACAAAAGAGACAAAATTTCAGATAACTTGATATTAAATTTAACGTATTGAGTTCTATTTAAAAGATATGATTCTAAAAGGGAGCAACTCTCAGGTGTGAAACCATATAAGGCGAGTTTCTCCAGTAATATAGTGAGACATACGCAATCAAAAGGTTTAGTTAAATCATAAAATGATGCCATAGAGAATTCACCATTTTCTAAAGCAACAGAAACTTCGTTTAGAAAATGTAAAATTGCGTCAACTGTTGATTTGTTTGATCTAAAGCCAAATTGTGAAGAATTAAACAGATTGTTATCTACAAAGTAAGCAGCTATTTGTAAAAATAGAGCTTTTTCCAGAACTTTAGACAGGGGTAGAATAGAGATTGGACGGTAGTTATTAAGATCCTTTTCGTCTCCCTTTTTGAAAAGGGGAATAACTCATGCTAGTTTTAAGCTATCTGGAAAATAATTAGCTGATATGCAATGATTGATTGCCTTAGTGAGGGATATTATGATAACATTTTTTATCTCCTTTAATAGGTTGGTAGTTAGGCCATAGGTATCCTTTTTGTTATTACTTTTTAATGAATCAATGATTTCTCTAACAACATTGTACGTAACAGTCTTGAAAGAAAACGTTTAAAGGTAATGATATAATTTTAATTTTTGTGATACAAATAAAAAGTTTAATTTTCCATGATAAAAATTATGTTCTACATTTTTATCCGAAAATAACGCACCCCCGCTTTGGTTCCTGATCTGTAATGTACTGTTATTTATGATCCACGGATGATAAACCTAATATTTTATATATTTTTACTCTAAATATAAACTAATTTGACTATGATTTGTTTATTGCAGGATTCGAAGATGAAGTTGCAGATGATCGTAATGCCAAGATAGAGGAAATTTATATCAAGTCTGAACCTGTGGACACCAGTGAATTTGAACATGAACTGGAGGGTACAGCTGCCGCAAACACTGGTCAGTAAAGCTAGTTTAATAATTGATGCTTATGTTATTATTGAAGTTATTTTCTTCACATATATTTTGTTAACTATAAATATACAATCTGAGCTCATTATGTAAAATAGTCAATAGTTGATATCACAATCAGTCAGTGGATGATATTTTTAAAAGGGTTTTAGTTCTTTAATATGTGCAGTTTATATATGTGTATTTTATATAAGACAGATGCGGCAAAAAGAAACAAATTTAAATACAGACGATTTCGCTTAATTGGGCCACCGCTTAATTTGGGCAGCCGCTTATTTGGGCCAAATACCAAAGAACAGAAACCAAACCAAGGAACCAACAGTAAATTTACATGTTTAATTGGGTCAACATTTCGCTTAATTGGGACAGTAAATTTAAGATCACAGTACATATTATGTTACACATATTCTCAAGAAAAAATATGTACAAAGAATTTAATTTTACAGCGTTATTTTATGCAGGAAGGAAATGAAGGGAGCCCTACATCCACACTGAATACCTGTGCTGATTTTGTAGAAGTGAAATGTTACAAAAACAAAACAGACTTCACTTGACGCATTTTTGCATTGAATTAAATTGTATGTACCTATTTATTATTTTATTTTGGAATTTATTATTATTTTTTCTTAAAAGTTTATAGTTTTTGGTTATATGTAATATATAGTTTTATCCAAGAGTTTATAAAATAAAATTATTGAAAGAAAAATATGCATTGTTTAATTTTATGTGAAATTCGCTTAATTGGGGCAGCCGCTTAATTACTCCAAAATGCCTAAGTCCCGATGTGTCCCAATTAAGCGGAATCGACTGTATTATTAAAGCCTGAAAAGTTGTTATTTGTTTATCATACAGCCCAAAGGCATCATATACCTATGCATGATAATACCTAATTCTGCATAAATAGTATTTCTTTAAATTTATTCTTTTGATCTGCTTGCTCACTGATACCTCGATTGGTACTAAATCATATCTAATAGGGGAAACTTCCTAAGCGCCCTGACATCTGGTGTCGATTTTCGTAAAATACGAGAGTGACGTTTTGTTTTGTTCAATGGAGAAATGCGTGTTTGTTTGTTGTTTGTGTATTATTTTTGTAAATCATGGCAAAAAAAACAATTAATTTTGTTGTATAAATACAATATATATATATATATATATATATATTGTATTTATACAACAAAATAAATCGCAATATAAATCGTGAATAAAGAAGAATCCCACTTTAACATTCCATAATTTTTCTAAATTGGGAACAATATCAATCGAAATGACATTTGTAGGTAGAGAGAAAGTGGATCGTTGGTCTCTATCATAGACAAATGTCACTATGGATCCAAAAACTTAAAATGGGTAAAAATCCAAGCCCATGCAAGTTTTAAAAGTGATATTTCACGTCCAAAAAGACTGAATAAAAGCACTTACCCCACCCAAAATTTGCCTAAATCATCAGTTGATATATTAAAAGGCCCTTCCACTTCTTCAGGCAGAGATTATCATTTTTTACTAATATATTTACCATATTTTTGTTGATATCATATTGACTTACAGTCAAAAAGAATTTAAAATACATTGAAAAACTAAAACTTTCCTTGAAATTTCTTTAGAACAGTATATTATTACATATCTTGTAAATCGTAGATTACCTTTAAATAAGAAAAAAGGCCCAAAAATCTTGGAAAATAGGAAAATACTACTCGTGTTTATTTTCACCATGTAAACAAATACACAAGTGACAGTTTAATGTCATTCTTGAGTGTTCCAGCTTCTGTCGTATATGGCGCTGCGATCTTAAAAAGTTTCTCCTATACTGACCTCACTTTTCGAGAGTTTACATAATTTACATTGTTGACATGTTTACTTATTGTTGACATAAATTTTAATGTAAACAATTAAAGTGTACATGTAAACGCCCAACACTGATTTTTAACACTTGTAGCTGTTTATTATTGAGAAAGGATAGTTATTATAAGGTCAGTTATAACGTTAGAATGCAGTATTGCTCTTATGGCAAATAGGAGCGGTGTTGCCAAATGTTGTAAAAGTGTCCAATATTATGTCCTTTTTTTTTGTTAATTAATTGAAACTAAATGGACAAAGTATCGGATACTCATATAACTTATATAAATCAGGTAACAAGGTGCAAATATGTATACCGATTTGTAGAATACCGAGTCTTCAAACATCAGTGCGTTTTACAGCCGGCTTCGTCGTCAAGAAAGGAGTTATTGGGAGAACCCATTAGCAGGCCCACGCCGTACATAAGTGCAAGGTTGTGCGGTGCCAACTTAGACATAGAACCTAAATTCACAAAACAAAGGGGCCGAAGACCGCGTAAAATAAAAAAACAGTTCTAAGTATGAGATCTAAATCAGCAAAAAAAAGTTTAAATTTGTTGATCAGTGTTATGAATGTGACGATAAACCAATGTACGATGAAACATTTGTTTTTTTCATTCTCTATATGCAATTGTCACATCACTAGAGGAACGATTCCAAACTCTTTCTTCTTATTCCATCACTTTTGGATTTTTGTGGAAAATTGATAAATATAAAAATTATTCTGAAAAAAAAAAAACAATTCGAATTATGCGAATCTCAACGAAAATCTCAGCGAGCGAGATATTATTGATGTAGAGCTCGTTCAAGAATTACAATTTTTACTAAATTTAGATGAAGAAATTATTAAGTCTCCAGAAGAACCTTTAAATTATATAACCATTAATAACTTGTTACTTAATTCGTTTCCTAACACAAGCATAATACTTTGCTTTTTATTAACAATGCCAGTTTCTGTCGCGACCGCAGAGCGTTCATTTTCAAAAGTCAAAAAAATAAATTATTTGAGATCAACTATGGGGCAAATACGACTAAATATCCTTGTTATTATCTCAATAGAATCAGATCTATTAAGAGAATAAGATACCGAAGATTTAATTAAGCAATTTGCCAAAATTAAAGCGGGAAAAGCTCATCTTTATTTAGAAAACCTTTCATTGTGTTATATTAAATATAGGTTCTATTGTTCTACGTTATATGCTGATAATATTTAAACAATAATAATAAATGTTTAAACGTATTTTTTTCTGTTTTTTCGTATAAGTATCTGTTTGGAAGTTTAAAAATAAAAATGAATTTATAAAATTATTTTTAAAATTATTTTCAATAGTGGATAATACTTTACTTCGCCCATATTTCCATATACTATATCAGCCATACAAATTGTAACAGAAAATTGGGGGCGCCATATAAAATATTGCACAAGGGCGCCAAAACTGCTAGGCGCGGGCCTGCTCATTAGAGAGTATGAAAAAGAACTACTCCATTTGCCCCGTACTGCATTCTAACGTTTGAATGGACTATAGTTAATCAACTGTGCTATGAGGTTATCTAAAACCGAATAGTTCAGTAATAATTATTTTATTAAGTATAAATCGCAAATTAAGGAACGGAAAGCAATTTGTAAAAAGAATTTTTCTTTAACGTGTATTGAAATTTCATTGCACTTTACATATATTTCTGTTTCTGAAAATTTCGATTTAAAACAAATAATCGAAACCCATTTGTTTTTATTTTCAAACTACGTCCCTGAAAACAATACATACATACTTTTTTAATTACTTATTTATTTGCAGCCTGTTCAGCATCTTCCGTTAATCCAGAGGAAAGTTGTGTTCCAGTGGCCGTTAACAAGTTAAAACACACTAATACAGCTGTAACAACAGAGATATATTATAAATGTGATATATGTGACAAAAGGTTTGCACAAGCTCGATATCTTGCATCACATAAACCAGTACATATTGGAGAGAAGCGATTCAAATGTGATCAGTGTAATATGGCATTTTCACGTAAATCAGTTCTCAAGAGACACAAATTAATCCATTCTGGAGAGATGAAATACAAATGTGAAGAATGTAATAAATCATTTAGTCAAAAGGTTACTCTTATTAATCACGAACGAACGCATTCTGGCGAGAAACCATTCAAATGTGACCGATGTAGTGAAGCATTTTCACGTAATTCACTTCTGAATATTCACAAGCGAATTCATGCTGGCGAAAAACCATTCAAATGTAATCAGTGTAATGAAGCATTTACAAGTGCTTCATTTCTGGTTACTCACAAGCGATTTCATTCTGGAGGGAAGCCATCCAAATGTGAAAAATTTAATAAAACATTTAATCAACGGAACACAATAACTGACATATGAGAAAATCTATACGTTAAATAGAATATATTATATGTAAAAAATATCATTTCTGTATTATATTAAGTTTTTCTACGACTATAATGAAATGCGTAACTTTTGAAGCTTCCATTAGTTTATAAATCAAGTACATTTTATGCTGCTTTTTATTCCCCACTAGTTGCCATAGCAACTAGTGCAAAATATGCACCTATTATGCACGGCAATGCAACAAAGACAAACCGTCAGCTTGACATTTGTGCATTTTTCGATAATTTAACACATTTATTTCACTATTAATATAGTTGTGAAGTGCATTTATTAATTATTGAAAATCCACAAATTTTAAAGTAATCTAAGAGCCTGGTAATACGAACTTATCTTTCAGGCTTTACTTGCGCTCGGGACAAGGAAATGTGGGAGTTACTGGAATAAGGCAACAGTTATAAGTGTAACTTTTAACTAGGTTTTATTAACTAAAAGAGAACATAGCTTAAATCTAAATGTGTATACGTGGAGTTTAATTTAAATCCGTATGTTAGAAGTATACTCTTGGCGTCATATATAGTTAATCAGACTGATTGTTTGTTTACAAAACAAGGAGAACATATATAAGTACCTTAAAACTATACTTAGGACAAAATTAGTCTTTTTAAGAAATATGCTAAAAACGTCCGTATCATGCGCATGGCAAATATATTCTACTGTGTATAATAAATATTTTATGTCATTCGTTTTTTCTTAAAATTGTTATGCATATTGTGATGTAGTCGTCGAAAGAAATACTGTTAATTCTTGATGGATCATGATGAATAAATAGCAAATAACACATTTGGTAATATTCCATAAAATATTTTATAAAACTTTATATATATTTTGGCTTGTTAGGTTACCTTCAGAAGAATGAACATGTTACATGAAATGTTGACATTTTTACCTAAATATACAGGATTAACTATTACTTCTAAATTGGTGTGAGAAGGGATTAGGAAATATCATTGACCATAGAATTAAGAATGGGTGTTTCTCATTACTAGACCATTTACATAATAGAGAGTCTAGATACAAGTATTTCCGCCGATTTGTCACTGATGTCAGAGCATAAGAAAAACAACTCGCTGCATTCTCTTTTTTTAACCAAACATTTTTTTACCAAATTACTACGTATATTTCAACATAGTTTCTTTCTAGTTCGATACGTTTTGCCCAACGATATTCCAACTTCTTAAAGCCTTTCAAAAAGTACGGTTTCCAAAACACAAAATAGGCGTGTGTTTAAGATGTATCTCGGACGATGAGAATTTCCCAGCGAATTATTTCTTCATATTTGGGAAGAGAAAAAGTCGCATGGGGCCAAATATGGAGTGCGTCGTTGTAAGTACCAACGTGTTACCAACGGCGTTGTAGTAAGGAAAGGAATGAAACGTATTTTAAATTTAATATTTTAAATATATTGATCCAAAAAGATTTACATGTGAAGTTTGTATATTTGGAACTAGATATTTGTAGCCAATGATGTGATCGACGCGTAAAGTAAACGAACTAAAACTAAATAGAACTAAAGAATAATTTTGAAAGTATTGCCTTAAATTAAATCAAACATATTGTATCCAGACGCAGTCAGCAATTTAATGAAAGGTATTTGCGAGTTTGCAACTTCATTAGTGAAGAAATATCTAATTCCAAGTATGCTTACATTTAAATATATCATTCTAAATGCCAAAAAAATTACGCAATTTCCTTACGTAGCATAATTTCAACGAACATTTTACTTTTTAAAACATTATTTTAAAATATTATTTATTAACTTTCTAAACTAATCGGTGCGATTGTACCTCAGAGAATAGAGTGGATGAGGGACCAGTTCGTAGCGCAATTCGACCAGTTTGGCCATAGGGGAAGTATTTTAAGATCGCAGCGCTATTGCGGCATACTTGGAACCTTCAAAATAGACATTCGTTACATATGAACAACGTGAATTTTAATGTTTACTGGTGGTTTTTGTAATTTTGCTACAATATTAATACTTGTTTTTATGTAATTATATTTTTATGCAAACATTTTTTATAAAAAAAAGCGCGATAGAATGTCTATTTCTGTAGTTGCTAAAATCCCACCATATCGCTTAGCAATTTTTCCCTATTGGAATTACCGACGAGTGAGCCGTCATAGTGAAACAGAACTTTTTTCTTCGCCAAATGGGGCCGCTTATTTGATCAATTCATCGTATAATCTATATATATAAAATCGTAACTAAGCTACTATAATCAACGCCCAGCCCAAACCACTGAACCTACAATCATGAAATTCGGCGAGTATATTCCTTCCATGACGTACGCACCCACTAAGAACGGATTTTTCGAAACTCATCCTCTAAGTGAGTGAAAATGGGATTAAAAGGGGTAAAATGTGGCTTCACGGTTTCCTTAATATCTCTTAGGTCCAATAAGATATCGACTTAGTTTTTGCTTACAAAGATTACTCATGTAAATATTAAAAAACTTTCTTCAGGATTTTGTTCTTATCGACCCCTAAAGGGGTGAATCTACAATCAGGGTGAATTATAGAACCCTTCGCATCTTCTGTGTTTATTGTATTATAACATTCCTTTTTGGCATATAGGTGTCTTTTTAAAATATTTAGAAAGAATTTTGACCGTTTTTTTTTTTAAATTTCACCCCTAAAGGGGTAAATGGGTATTTTTAATTTGATATCTATGTCCAAAGGATGTTTTTGGACATAGATATATAATATTCGCAAAGTATATTCCCTCCATGAGGTAAGCACCCATTAAGACGGGATTTTACGAAATTCAACCCCTAAGGAGTGAAAAGGGGTGAAATATGATTGCAAGGATTCCTCAATACCTCTTAGGACCAAGAATATTTCGTCTTGGATTTTGCTTAAAAAGATTACCCATATAAATGCCGAAAAACTTATTTCAGGATTTTGTCTAAATCAACCCCTATAGGGGTGAATTAACCAACCCTTCTTATTTACTGTGTTTATTGAGTTATAACATTCCTTTTTGGCATATCGGTGTCTTTTTAAAATATCTCGAATTGGTATTGACAGTTTTTCAAAATTTCTCCCCTAAAAGTGTCTCGATAGAACTCGATAGAACGTCCTCTGGACAAGATACATGAAATTCGTAAAGTGTATTCCCTCTATGACGTAAGCACCCACTAAGACGGGATTTTTCTAAATTCAACCCCTAAGGGGTGAAATGTGATATCAAGGATTCCTTAATATCTCTTAGGACCAATAAGGTAAGCTTTTGCTTATAAAGATTACCTATACAAATGCCGAAAAATTCACTTCAGGATGTTTTACTAATCAACCCCTAAAGGAGTAAATCTATAATCGTGGTGAATTATACAAACTGTCGTATTTCCTGTGTTTATTGAGTTATAACATTCCTTTTTGGCACACCGGTGTCTTTTTCAAATATATCGAAATAGTTTTGACATTTTTTTTAAATTTCATCTCAAAAGGGGTAAAATGGTATTTTTATTCGATAGAACTTCACGTGGATGTAGAGACATGAAATTCGGGAAGTATATTCCTTCCGTGATTAAAGCACTCACAAAGAAGAGATTTTTCGAAATTCGAGCCCTAAGGGGTGAAATGTGATTTGAAGGATTCCTCAATATACCTTAGGACCAATGAGATATTGACTTGGTTTTTGATTAAAAAGGTTACCTAAACAAATTTTTGAAACAGTAATTCAGGATTTGGCCTATTCAACCCCTAAAGCGGTGAATTTACATTTGGACTGAATTATAGAAACCTTTTTATTTCCTGAGATATAACATTCCATTTTGCTACATAATTTTCTATTTAAAATATTTAGAAAGCGTTTTGAAAGTTTTTTAAATTTCATCCCTAAAGGGGTAAATTGGTATTTTTTATTCGAAAGAACGTCCCTTGACATAGAAATATGAAATTCAGGAAATATATTCCCTCCATGTCGCAAGCACCCGCTTATATGGAATTTTTCGAAATTCGACCCTTACGGGAAGAAAAGTGATAAAATGTTTTTCTTCGGATTCTTCATTATCTCTTAGGTCGAATGATATATTGATTTGATTTTTGCTTACAATGTTCTAATCATCAACCTAAAGGGGCGATTCTAGATTCGGGGTGAATTATAGAACCCTTCGTATCTTCTGTCTTTGTTATACTATAACTATGTTGAACTTTTTCGCATTTAGGTGTCTTTTTAATATCATTAGTTTCAAGATCATTCCATTTTGACCGTTTTTTTATATTTCACCCCTAAATTGCTATTCTTACATTACCCTAAATTACATCGGTACATTGGTATTTTTTAGTAGACAATTGAAATTCGGGAACTATATTTCTTCCATGACGTAGGCAACCATTAAGAAGATATTTCTCAAAATTCAACCCTAGGGGGCGAAAACGGATTTCTCAATATCGCTTGATGAAATACCGACTTGCTTATTACTTATTATAGTTACCCTTACGCATGTATAAAAATATAATTTAGAATTTTGCTGCAATCAACACTTAACGGGGCGAATCTACATTAAATCAGGGAGAGTTACATAATTTTTCGTAAGTTCTTTGTTTGTTGAGTTATAACATTCCTGTCTGGCATATGCCTATATAGGTGACTGTTTAAAATCTTTCGAAAACTGACAATTCTGACAGTTTTTTTATAAATTTCATTCCTAAAGGGTAAATTAGTATTTTTTATTAGAAATAAGAAATTCCTAGAGTATATTTCTCGATATGACGTAAAAACCCAGTAAGAAAGGATTTTTTTACCCCTATGGGGTGAAAAGGAGTAAAATGGTTTTTCACTGATTCTTCAAAATCTCTTAGGACAGATGAGATATCGACTAGGTTTTTGCATAAAAAAGTTACCCGTGCACATGTTTAGAAACGAACTGAAATTTTTTCACTAATGAGCCTCTAACGGGGTGAATCTACACTTGAGGAGAGAGTAAGCAATGTGATCTATAGAGAACCATGACTTATAATAATTGCACGATGATGGCAGACCGTCAGTATACCGTAGTGAAGCACGGATTCTCAGCTATTTGATCCAATAAAACGACTGTGATCATATTCCCCATTTCCAAATAGTCGATCAAGATTATGCCTTGCGAATCCTAGAAAATCACGGCCAGAATCTTTTCGGCGGAGGGCACCCTTTTTACCTTTTTTATAACACTTTCCACAAGAGATATCCACTGTTTCTTCATTTCGTTAAAATAAAAAAAAGTATGATTATAAATGTGACGATGAACCAATGTACGACGAAACATTAAAATTCAAAGTTGATGTTTTTTTTTTTTTTTTCATCTCTAGATGTAATTATCACATCAGTAGAGGAACGATTCCAAACTCTTTCTTCTTATTCCATCAATTTCGAGTTTTTGTAGAATATTGATAAATTTAAAAATTATTCTGAAAAAAACAATTAGAATTATGCCAATATGGCAAAAATATATTAAACGATGAAAATCTCAACGAGTGAGATATTATTGCTGTAGAACTCGTTTAAGAATTACAATTTTTACTAAATTTAGATTATTAACTCTAAGAAATCTCTGAAGAAATTATTAACTCTCCAGAAGAACCTTTAAATTATATAACCATTATTAACTTGTTACTTAATTCGTTTCCTAACACAAGCATTATACTTTATTAACAATGCCGGTTTCTGTCGCGACCGCAGAGCGTTCATTTTCAAAACTCAAAATAAAAAATTATTTGAGATCAACTATGGGGCAAATACGACTAAATATCCTTGTTATTATCTCAATAGAATCAGATCTATTAAGCAATTTGCCAAAATTAAAGCGCGAAAAGCTCATCTTTATTTAGAAAATCTTTCATTGTTTTATATTAGGTATAGGTTGTATTGTTCTACGTTATATGATGATAATATTTAAACAATAATAATAAATGTTTAAATGTATTTTTTCTGTTTTTAAGTATAAGTATTCGTTTGGAAGTTTAAAAATAAAAATAAATTTATAAAATTATTTTTTAAATTATTTTCAATAGTGGATAATACTTTACTTCACCCATATTTCCATATACTATACCAGTCTTACAAATAATAATAGAAATTTGGGGGCGCCATATAAAATATTGCAAAAGGGCGCCAAAACATCTAGGTGCGGGCCTGCCCATTAGAGAGTATGAAAAAGAACTACTCCATTTGCCCTGTACTGCATTCTAACGTTTGAATGGACTATAGTTATTCAACTGTGCTATGAGGTTATCTAAAACCGAATAGTTCAGCAATAATTATTTTATTAAGTATAAATCGCAGATTAAGGAACGGAAAGCAATTTGTAAAAAGATATTTTCTTTAACGTGTATTGAAATTTCATTGCACTTTACATATATTTCTGTTTTTGAAAATTTCGTTTTAAAACAAATAATCGAAGCCTGTTTGTTTTTATTTTCAAACTACGCCCCTGAAAACAATACATGCATACTTTTTTAATTACTTATTTATTTGCATCCTGCTCAGCATCTTCCGTTAATCCAGAGGAAAGTTGTGTTCCAGTGGCCGTTAACAAGTTAAAACACACTAATACAGCTGTAACAACAGAGATATATTATAAATGTGATATATGTGACAAAAGGTTTGCACAAGCTCGATATCTTGCTGCACATAAACCAGTACATATTGGAGAGAAGCGATTCAAATGTGACCAGTGTAATATGGCATTTTCACGTAAATCAGTTCTCAAGAGACACAAACTAGTACATTCTAGAGAGATGAAATACAAATGTGAAGAATGTAATAAATCATTTAGTCAAAAGGTTACTCTTATTAATCACGAACGAACGCATTCTGGCGAGAAACCATTCAAATGTGATCAATGTAATAAAGCATTTTCACGTAATTCACTTCTGAATATTCACAAGCGAATTCATGCTGGCGAAAAACCATTCAAATGTAATCAGTGTAATAAAGCATTTACACGTGTTTCACTTCTGATTACTCACAAGCGAATTCATTCTGGAGGAGCCATCCAAATGTGAAAAATATAATAAACCATTTAATCGACGGAACAAAATAACCGACATATGAGAAAATCGATGCATTATATAGAATATATTATAGGTAAAAAATATCATTTCTGTATAATATTAAATTTTTCTACGACTATAATGAAATGAGTAACTTTTAAATCTTTCATTGGTTTATAAATCTAGTACATTTTATACTGCTTTTTATTTTACACTAGTTGCTATAACTAGGGTTGCACCGATAAGCAAATTGGCCGATTACCGATTAATTGGCCTTGTCTTATCAGCCGAAACCGATTAATCGGCCGCCGATTATTTATAATGTGTTTGATACATGTAGAGTTACTCTGATTGTACGCTTCGTACTATTGTATGAATTATTGCTACATAGTATATACCAATAACTAAAAAGGGTGGAGAAACTAAGGTCCGCGGACCGACTTCGACTCGCGATGAAATGATCTTGATTAAGGATTCCTTTTTAAAGATCAATACATCAATATATAATCTTATTTAGGTAAAATTGACATCATTTCATGTAACACGTTCATTCTTCTGAAAATGACCTAACAAGCAGAAATATATATCAAGTTTTAGTAAAATATTTTGCGAATTATTACCAATTGTGTTATTTTTGGATTTTGCTTGTCCAAATATTGCTTTGAAACATTCATGCGATTCCGTTTTTGATCCACTGTGACACACGTTCGTCTAAGATGTTAACCATCTTAGCTATTTAGAGTATCTTCACTCGGCGGTCTTCCAACACGATATCATGAATTTTATTGACCAGACTCTTCAGTTGTAACCTCATTTGAATATCCAGAGAGCTTAGCATCAATCGTGCTCGTACAGTCACAACGAAATTCAGTTAACCACTTGTGAGCCATCCCATGCGACGGAGCAGATTTCCTATAATACTTTTTAACTTTACTTCAGTTTCCTTAACGTTTTTCCACTCAAATCATAGTGATTTATCAACACACTTTTTTATATTGTAGCAGATTAATACCAAATTATCCATTTCCGAACGCTGTTAAACATGTACTATTTCACAGATCTATTTGCAACTTAGTATGTATATCTACAAAGAATAACAAATGACAGAAATAATATCAAACTTGCGAATTGTGTACCATCTCTTATCGAAGTCACTGACTTATCAAAAACCGCTCTTACAGCAAATGATGCATAATTGCAATCTCTTTCTGTATGTATAATATGTATATAGTCGTAGAAAAAAATGTGTAAACATGTAAAACGTGTAAAGTGTAAAGCTGCATTCAGAGCTCTTAAATCAGTAGACTGTAGATTACGACTTGTAGTCTGTTGGTTGTCAAAACAAGTTTGTCATATGGTAATGCGTTAAAGCATTCAGACCTCTAAATTTAAAACGTTGTTCTTCGTCGATTGTGGATAATTTTCTAAACTTATAGCTTGTGAGTTGTTTTAATGAGACAGACATATAAACATATTGGCTATTTCAGTCTATCAGTGACACCGTAGTTATCGTATGCCTTTACATAACCTAACATAATGTCATCATTAACAAATCTTGCCTAAAATTACAAAGATGGACAGTAAATATGATCAATTTAGGTAATTAGGTTAGGTTTAGTTAGTTAAAATCTAAGACAACAGAATTATAAAGACGATATTACATAGAAAACATTTTACGAAGCCATGTAGTTGGTTTAGAGGCACACAGATGTCGAATTATTCGTAATCCATTAATTTCTAATTGCTTTCAAACAATGCAGTAAAATATAACTTACAACGTGACAACAAACAGTCTACAATATGTTAATTTAAAGAGCTCTGAATGCGGTTTAAAACTCGCATGGAATGTGCATATCTCACTCGTATGAAATGCAAACTTTCATACTCGTGGGAAATGAGTACCATTTCGTACTCGTTGTACAATATAGTATTGTTATACAGGGATAGTATTTGTTATATAGAATTAATTAATATTATACAAGAATAATACTAATACTAGGCATTATTTAATTTACTTATTTACAAACATAATTTTAATTGATTAAATAAACATATATGAATAAACCTTTATTACACCTACCAATAATTAAATTTAACCTTTTTTTAAAGAATAACATAAACAGCTCAATTTTGAGCATAGGCTGCCCTGCTTTCTTTTATTCCGGTTTGTCTGTTCCTTTCTTTTGCCTACTTTCCTGCGTCCCCTACTATATTAGCAACCCATCTTTTCTCAATCATCCTTTTTTCCTGCTTCCATCAGATTGAATTGGTGAATTTTATTGCCCACCTGTCATTCTTGCCGTATGACCTGCACACTTCCTGCTCTTGTCTTTTTTGTCTTATTGCGTTGTACCGTATTTTATCTTTTCGTTTCACTCCCAAAAGGTTTCCTTCCATCACCTTTTGACAAACTTTTGCTTCGTTTGCTAATCTTTTTGTCAGTGACAAAATTTTGCTACTGCAAGTTAAGATAGGCATAATAATATGTTCAGTACTCTGGTTTTTAGAATAGTTCATGGGAAAACATGCATTTGCATATTCTATAACTGATATGCACTCAGATGTTTTTTAAATATATTCACGAATCATAAAAATGCTCTATATTGCATACGGTTTGCATATTTTTTTTTTTTTGTTTGCTGCAAATTAATTATGCATACTTTGCATATTTTTTATCGTTATGGCATATTTAAAACAATTAGTGCATATTCGGGGATATTTTTATTACTTATTTATTTACTTACTTTTTCTTTGTAAATTATGTTATCATTTTTTCTAAATCATTTAAGGATCACAATAGGATGTTTTTTATTTATTGACCTTTCATTAGAGGTTTAAATTAGAGTACAAAACTATTCAGTTAGTATTATGTTTTCATGAGAATTAAAGACTGTTTTTCAAATTTTATATATGTGAAATGACAAAAGTGGAATCTGATAAGAACGACCTGCCTTCTTGTTTTATTTTGAAGCATGTATTATTAATTTTATTCAAGAATTTATTAAGATATACAACTTGGAAGTTAAAGAGACAAAAGAATAATGTAATACGCACGGATTGCTGCATCCATAGATTAATAAAACAAGATGGAAATAACAAGGTTAATATTGATTTTTTGAAAATTTGGAAACATTTAGAAGGGTTTTGTGACAAGAATCAATATGAATGATACGAGAGACGATGACATTATTAAGACAATAGTTACTGATGAACATGAACTAAAGACTGGAATAGAGCACAGGACTGAATGGGAAAATGGTTAGTAATCAGCACATTTACAACCAACACGCATTTAACACTATTAATTCATGTTTATCTGTCATGATTTATTTCTTGCGAATTCCAGGAATGTTCGATTACTGGAAATGATATATTTTGTACAGGAAGCAATTAATTTATATCTGATTATTAACTGTTCATTGCAGGAATCAAAAATGAAGTTGCAGAGGACATGCACCATGACAGTACTAAAGTAGAGGAGATTTATATCAAGACTGAACCTATCGACACCAGTGAATTTGATGATGAATTCGATATTGCAGCTGTCACAAACACTGGTCAGTACAGCTAGTTTAAATGACGTTTGTAGCAGGGTTGTGCAGGAGTTGGAATCGGTAAATATGTAACAGCAATTTAAATAGGTATCTGTTTCAGGGATTAAAACGCACAATAAAAATCCACATTATTATTTACTATCAGAACACTGTATTACATTCTCAATTA
This sequence comes from Liopterus haemorrhoidalis, assembly GCA_963971575.1. Lineage (NCBI taxonomy): Eukaryota > Metazoa > Arthropoda > Insecta > Coleoptera > Dytiscidae > Liopterus > Liopterus haemorrhoidalis. The sequence goes on from OZ020613.1 coordinate 48,158,023, forward strand.
TTTTGTTATTTGTTGACAACGTTTATTCTTATGTTTTTATCTAAAAGCGGAGTTACACAGTGCATTTATTAGTGCAGGAATGTAGAGAAGTCAAGGGAGGGTTTAACTAGTTTAAAATAAAAATGTTTTTGCATAATTTGTGAATTACTACATAGCGTAGACAGTGTGTTGGTAGCCACGAGATGTAGAGATACAAAGGGAGAGATAAAACTTGGGAGAGACAACGGGCATTTCTGTTCATTTAGACTAAATTCAATTTAAAAATTTCACCTCGCCATTGGACTTTAAAAAAAAATTATATCTGTTGAAATCAAACAGTAATAGTAACTATGAGTATATATATATATGTTGCAGAGAGTTGCAATACTCGGAAGACAAGTATCATATCATCTACTGACGACATGTCCCAAAATAACACTAATATTATCATCACTGAGGAAATTTACATCAAGTCTGAGTATGCAGATGATGGTGAATATCAGGGGAATGCAGCTGGACAAGATACAGGTTGGTCAACAAATTAATGTTATATTATTTGTAAACATCCACTATTGTATTTCCTAGTTTCAGTTTAACCCATATAATATCCAGCTTTTTATTTTATTTTTGATGTTAAGTAATGTTAAGATTTATACTGAGTTCGGCTATTCACAGACGAGCTGGAGTTAATAGGGAACACCGTCACGTGACCAAGGAGGAATGGAGTTAAATAAATAAATAAATAAATAAATAAATAAATAAATAAATAAATAAATAAATAACTTTTAATTTTCACCTGTCATTTAAAAAACATTATTAACACGTAAGGATAAATTTTCATCAAATTATCCTTGTTAATGAATTTTGTAAAAATGTATATTTTGAAGAAGAAGAAAAAATCTGCCTTTAGAAAAAACGAAAATTTTACAAAAAACACCGTGCCCAATATGAAGAAGAGACAATTAAAAAACCATTTTTAGGTGCAGGCAAATACCATCAAAGATTTGTTGACCAAAATACATGCAGCACGATTATTTAATGATATTACCAGGGCTCGAAATGTACCGGAGCAAAGCGGAATCGTTGTTTTAGTTGTACAATATTTTTGAACTGGCATTCCCGTTCATGAAATTTCCATTTAGAGCCCTAGATACCAATGTTCGCCATCCACGAATTAGAGTGAAAAAGGTATTCATTGTTAACATTTGGAACCTAACTAATTTGGAGAGTTCAAATCAATCAAACTGATGTCCAATGAAATTAAAAATTAATCAAATTGATGTCAAATCACATGCGTGAACTACATCTTTTCGAGGTGGTACTCGTAGAGTGCGCTTGTGGTACTCGTTATTTCTATTTCCGAACGTTATGGAGCATGCACTATTTGTTCCAAGTTGAATATACAAACGTTTCGGAGCACATAGAATAAAATGAGTGAACAGAGTGTAATATCCGAACTCAGTATTAATAGTCTGTTTTAACGTCCTTTAAAGTCCTTTTGTTTACCTACTAATCACTGAATGAATGCACTGCTTTCTTTTGTTTTTTTATTTTCTGGAATACTTAGTAAGAACACGTACATATGCAGAAGAGGTTCACTTTCTTTCTATTGCTTAATTTTTTTCAATAATCAATGAAATTTTATTTGCAGCTAGTGGAACATCTTACAGTACTTCAGATGAGGTCTCAGATGAGTCAGTTTCGTCTAACAAGTCTAAGCAATCCACAACCACTGCAAATAAATGTAATATTTATAAAAAGAAATTTGAACAAACTTCTTCCCTCGAACATAAACGACTACATTCTCGACAGAAGATATTCAGATGTGAGCAGTGTAAGAAAACTTTTTCACACTCAGCACATCTCGTTATTCACGCACGAACACATTCTGGAGAAAAACCATTCAAATGTAAGCAGTGTGATAAAGCATTTTCACAATCATCAAATCTCATTACTCACACACGAATACATTCTGATAAAAAACCTTTCAATTGTGATCAGTGTGATAAAACATTTTCGCAAATAGGAAATCTTCTTTGTCATAAACGAGTACATTCTGGAGAGAAGCCATTCAATTGTGATCAGTGTAATAAAGCATTTTCAAATTTATCAAGTCTCATTACTCACAAACGGCTACATTCTGGGGAGAAACCATTTCAATGTGATCAGTGTGATAAAGCATTTTCGCAGAAGGGAAGTCTTTTGATTCACAAAAGAATACATTCTGGGGAGAAACCATACAAATGTGATCAGTGTGATAAAGCATTTTCATATTCATCAAAACTAAAATATCACAAAAGAATACATTCTGGAATAAAACCGTATAAATGTGATCAGTGTGATAAAGCATATGCACAAGCAGCACATATCCTTTGTCATAAACGCACACATTCTGGTGTTAAGCCATTCAAATGTGATGAGTGTGGTAAAGCATTTGCACGTCCAGCAGATCGCAATAGACACAAACGAATACATTCTGGAGAAAAGCCATTTAAATGTGATGAGTGTGGTAAAGCATTTTTAGAATCATCAAATCTTACTAGTCACAAACTAGTACATTCTGGTGAAAAACCATTCCAATGTGATCAATGCGATAAATTTTTTTCACGTTCATCGAATCTCACCAAACACATCCGAACACATTCTAGATAGAAAACATGCGATAAGTGTGTTGATGCATTTTTGGAATCATCACGTCTCACTAGTCACAAACGAATACATTCTGGAAAGAGGTCATTCAAATCAGTGTGGTTAAGCATTTTCAGTATCTTCATCACTCAAAAGACATAAACGAAGTCATTAAGAACAAACTATGAAACAAACAATTAAAGGATATTGATATAAATGACAGTATATCACTGTGGTCATAAAATAACCGCTATAGAAGTATCAAATGAAGCTATCAAATGAAGACTAATTTCATAGATTAAGAAAAAATAAAAACTGATGTATGAATATGACTACTTTGTAGTTGAAATGTACATCTAATAATAATAAAATAACTTATAAAGTAAACAATATTTTTTTAATTTATATCAAGACTGCCATTTCTGTAGATCTGTAGATAGTAACAACTACTTAATTAATGTATTAATTAATTAATAATAATAAAATTAATTAATGTTATTAATTAATTTTATTACACATATTTAGCAGTGATTTTCTACTGAAAATTGTGATATTTTGCTACAGGCATTGTAACTTTTAATTGTTTTTCACATAGTAATTCCTCCTCCAACTTTTTTTTTTTTTTTTTACAGAATAAAAAAGGATATCATCCTCACACAGCCAGTGCTCGTAGAAAACAAAATAAATCAACTTTTAGTGGATTATGTCTATACAATCTATTCAGTGTTAGAGACTATTCTATAAGTTAAATGTATTTTTTTGTTTGTATATATAATTTTAGTGATACTAACGTGGTTAATTTATTTTGGCCAAAATGTTGTGAAGTAGGTCAAAACGATGTGGTGGGGAATATTTAATAAAAACATAATAAATTATTTTAATTTTAGATATTATCAGGAAAAAGGTCTGTCTAAATAAAATTCAATGATTGAATAGACCGGTTTCGATAAACATTTTATCTTCTTCAATATACTGTATAACAAAACAAAAGAAAAAAACATTTTTTTAATTCTGCAAATACAATCTGATATCTAAGTTTTTTTTTTTTTTGTAATAATATTATTTTCAATCCTACTTACACAATCTAATTAGTCAATGCAGTGTACTTCATTTCTTTTACAAATTATTGCCAGTATCATATTACATGCGTTATCACAGTCGAAAAAAATAAATAAAATTTAGGTAAATTAAAATTATTAGTCAGTATCACAGGTGTGTGTTGAGGAAGGTGTGAGAGAAGTATGATGGTCCCCACTATAAAATAAAAGCAGCTAGATATGCGCATGGTTACTATCTTTAATAAATCTGATAATGTGATTGTAACAATTGTTTAAATTTTCTGTATCTTGTTGGATGTTTATAATCCTAATAATATAGTGTAAAATAACAGTGATGCAGCAGACCAATACATGAAAAAAATGAAGATTGTCCAAATAGATCCCTTTTCAATAAAAAAAGAAAATTAAAAATTTGAAGTTAACTAACTGCTATTACCCAACTAGACATTTTTAATTAATATTAAGAAGTTGGATTTATCAATTGTATCAGATCAAAACACGCCAATGACAAAATAATACTAGTTGGACCCTCAGTTCTCGAACTTAATCCGTTTCAGAAAGGTCTTCGAGCACTGTAAGTTACAAGTGTTACATTCGACAATCAAGTAAAAACGTGTTGACAAGTTAGTTTATTTTCGATAATCGAGACTTTATTTGCACTAAAAATTTTATTGAGAATCGATTTGTTTGAATACTGAGCAGTTCGAGAACTGAGAATCAACTGTATTAAAAATATTTTAACTACCAGATGAGAAATGCTACAAATGAAGTTCATTAAAACCTAATATTTTAACAGCTTGTAACTATTTATCACGTCTAATTTTGAGAGTGCTTCGGTACATTTCTTATTCCTAGAATATAACATTTTTGGAATCATAGAAATGACAGTTCTGTGTCTTTTACGACATTTGATGTGCAACCAACCACGCAACAATAGGGGAAACTTCCTAAGCACATTGACAACTGGTGGCAATTTGAGGAAGATACGAAAGTGACATTGTTCTGTTTTGCTCAATGGAGAAATACGTGTTTTTTTGTTGTTTGTGTTTTATTATTGTGAATCATGGAAAAAAACCATCAATTTTGTTGTGTGCCGCAATGTAAATCGTGAATAAGAAAGATTCCTTCAAAAACATTCCATAATTTACCTAAATCGAAAAAAATATCAATTGAAACGACGTTTGGAGGCAGAGAGAAAGTGGATCGTAGGTTTTTATGGACCCAAAAACTAAAAATGGACAAAATCCAAGCCCATGCATGCAGTTTGCTCGTTGCATTTTATGGAAAGTGATTTTTTACGTCCAAGAAAAGACTGAAAAAAAGCATTTATCCTATCCAAAATTTGCCTAAATCATCAGTTGATATATTAAAAGGCCCTATTACTTTTTCAGGCAAAGATATTAATTTTTACTAATATATTTGCTATATTTATGTTGCTATTATATTGACAGATAGTCAAAAAGAATTAAAAATACAGTGAAAAACTAAAAATTTCCTTAAAATTTCTTTGGAATAGTAAAGCTTAAAATGTACTTAACTAAAAAAAATCAAAAGTGTATTTTCTTCAAAAGTGTATTGAGAACTGACACGCTCGGATACGCAGTCTGGTGGTCAAATATTGTACTACGCGACTGTAGTACTGTTTGAAATTATTACATATGTTTTGGTGTTGATTTTTTGTAAGAAAGTCGATAGATACAGTTTCATAAAACAAAAATGTACTGTGCTTAAATTAACCTGTTTCCTGTTAGCATATTGACAGCTGAATACTAGACAATTCAGCCATTTTGCCATGAATTACAGCGCCGCCAACGGTAATGTCACTTCTCAATAGGGATAGTTGCACTGTTAGGTTTAAAAGGGTATAATGTTGTATTATGTTCAGATAAGCTGTACATTTTCATGTAATTATGTAGTGAAATGCTGAATTGTATGTATATAGCTATAAGTTAATAAATAAATATTATTATTATTACATATCTTGTAAATAGTAGATTACCTTTAAATTAAAAAAAAAAAAGCTCGGAAACCAGGAAAAATACAACTCATGTTCATTTTCACTATGTAAACAAATACACGTAACAGTGTAATGTCACTTTCGAGCGTTTCAGATTTGCCGCATATGGCGCTGCCATCTTAAAAAGTTTCCCCATAGGACGGCATTTTGATTTATGTATAGAATAACCTAAAATGTAATATTCCTTAACCATAAAGTGTCAGACTTTTATACAATTACAATTACTTTAATACAATTTTACGTTTATTTACACCATAACTTATTAATTGAAAAGGATATACATATCCTAATTTGAAAATCCTCTATTTAAATACAGTTATATATGGAGGAAAACATTTGTTTTCCCTCCAAGCCGAAAAATAATGTCATACTGACCACGTGATTAGACTGATCTCATAGGTTTTCTCGAGAATGCACGTAATCTAATCCGCACGGATTATTACATCTTTAGATTAATAAAACCAGATGGTAATTATAGAATAATTTTGCTGAAGGGTTTTGTTTTAAAAATAAATATGAATGATAGGAGAGACGATATTATTATAAAAAATAACATTGTTAAAACAGAAGTTAGTGATGAACATGTAGTGAAGATTCAAATAGAGCCCACAACTGGATGGCTGAATGGTAAGTAATTAGCATTTTTAGAACCAACTCGTACAAACACTATTCATGTTTTATTGTCACGGTTTATTTCTTGCGTATTTAAGAAATGATTTTTACTGAAAATAATATATTTTGTAGAGTGAGGAGTTAAATTTTCTTTGATTATGATGTGTTTATTACAGGAATCAAAGACGAAGTTGCGGATGACGTGTGCCATGATAATACTAAAATAGAGGAAATTTATATCAAGTCTGAACCCGTGGACACCAGTGAATTTGAAGATGAATTATTGGAAAGTGCAATTGTTGCAAATAGTGGTCAGTAGAACTAATTAAATTGATGTTTACGATATCCTTGAAGTCTGTTACACAGAGGTTTAGTTTTTTTTTAAATATATGCATAAATGCTCCAAGTGTCCATGCGTCCAAAACAGACTGGCTGAATATTTAAAACTACACTGTATTAGTTGATTTTCTTTTTATCATTATTTCTTTATATGTAATTGATAGTATTATTATGTATAATTTTGTTAATTTTTACTGAACTGTATTATACGTATTTTCATGTATGTATCATATGAACCTATAAGCCTTTGGCTTAGGTCATTATAGAATTAAATAATAATAACAATAATAATATAGCTTTACCACTATGGCGACCAAAACCCGCAATTGCACAAAAACCTTAATATTTTAATAAATAAGTTTTGAAATAACATGCAAAGACACAAATGAATTAATTTACATACATTAATTTATTAGATTTTCTACGTGTCCAAAAAATATATAAGAACGAAGAAAGATTCACCTTTAAAACGTACGTTTATTTCAATTATTTTTATATCATCATATAAATATTCCAACAAGAATGTACCCTGAAGTCCTTTAAATATAATTGTGAAAATTTATGATATAATTTTATTATTAATAAATATAATTATTGTTTTGGCAAATTATAAATTTGGTATGATAATTTGCATTAAAAAAAAATAATTTAATAATTTCCATGTTGCGAGTGGAAGGAGAAAAATTATATACTTCGAAATCATAGATAGAGTAATAGTAACTTTGAGTATATATATTTCAGAGATCTGCGATATTCGGAAGACATATATCGTGTCATCTACTGATGATATGTCCCAGTATAACTACAACACTAATGTTATCATCACCGAGGAGATTGACATCAAGTCCGAATATGCAAATGACGATGAATATAAGGAGAGTGCTGCTGAACAAGATACCGGTAAGTAAATAACTCAATATTATTATATTAGTTGTAAACTTCCAATACTCTGTTTCCCAGTTTCAATTTAAACAATTAACGCCCAATATTTTAAAACTAAATTTTTTTTTGTTGTAATTTCTTTTAAATACAGTATATATTAAGGTTTTTAATGTTATTTAAGTCAAAATTATCAAATTTGATCTTATACTCTATTAAAAGTCTGATGATCCCATATGAAATCACGGCTGAATTAGTAAATTTTTTGTATGATAAGACTAAAAACAAGGTATGAAAGCGTAATATTGAATTTCTCACAGTATGGTCTTGATTTGATTATGATATTATTACTATAGTAGATGCTCGGCTTCGGTCGGGGACAATTCGTTATTATTGACCTACCTTTTTTTTTGGAATTTACAACATAACTACCCGTAATTAGATGACTGAACAGTATTTTTTTTTTTTTGTAATTTCTTGGAAAATCTATATAACTAGTCTTACCATAAGTACTGTCACAAAGTTTTGAGTAAAATTACACAAAATGTTTAAAGATATTTTAATTTTTAGATGTATTTTAAACAAGAAATACCAATCTTTTTTCAAAATGAACACCTCTGACCGTTACACAGCTCTTAAGTCTATGCGGGTATAGAAATCGATAGTTAAAGGACTAAACAATTCCTCCGCTGGTTACTACTGGTGTTTGCAACAAGATTCTGCGCCAGCCCATTATGCGAAGACTGCGGAGCAGTGACTTGAATTCATTGCACTGGACTTTATTTTTCCTGCTCATTTGCCATCTTCCAGCTCGGATCTCAACTGAACTACAAATTTTGGTCCTTACTTCAGGACATGGCCTCAAAGAAAAGACGCCCTGAAGCGCTCCCTGATGAAGGCGTAGCGCTGGGTTTATCTGTGGAAACTTCGTAATTCTATTGACGCGAGGCTACAGAGACTGCACCGTTGTGTGACGGTCAGAAGTAGTAATTTTGGAAACTGATTGGTGTTTCTTGTTTTAGTTGCATCTATAGCCCTGTTTCTTTGGTTTAAGCGGTACTAGATATTGACAGCTAGTAATTTTTATCGGTTAAATGAAGCTTTTGATCATTTTGTTTAGCAAAAGCCACCTTCAAACATGAAAAAATAGCTCGTGACAACTTAAGAAAATTAAAATTCTATTTGGTTCCGCCTAAGAGTTTGGAATAGCCTATATGTATGATTCATTCAAAGAAAATTAAAACATCTTTAAGCATCTCGTGCAATTTCACTGAAAAATTTGCGTTAGGTTTTATGGTATGACTAGGTATTTTAAGACTTTTGTGAAACTTTATATTGTCATAGAAATATATGCATTAATATTAAACTAAAAGTACTGCCAAATTTATTTTACATTTATGATTTACCAAATCATTAAAAATGTTATATGCAGTAATTAATGCATAGTAGCAATTATTCACTATTTTTTTAAAACAAATTCAAGCAATTTAAAAGACTATAACACTAACATAATTTGTAAATGTTTGTTAAAACCTAAAATGACAGATCATGGTAATTCATTTCAGGCAACTTTGTAGCGGTACCTACGATAACTCATATATTACACAATAACAGAATTTAAAATCAACTGTATGTGTCAGTAATTTAACACTAATTGGATAGTGCTAGATAATTTGGTTTTATCTTTTGTCCTTGTAGTATGGATCGCGTGGTTATCGAATTCATTATCATTGAAATTAAGAATTATCCTCGCAGTTAGAATCATACATCTAAGGAATTAAAAACCTGAACAGTTTAATTAGAATTATGAATAAACGTGACAAAAATATAAACAATCTTTACTTTTGTTGACCTTCTACTAAATGATTCCACTACATTTTTCGTTGCTTGAATACTCAGAAAGTATACACACATATGCAGAAACAGTAAATTTCTAAAAATATTTACTTAAATTTTGTCTCGCTAATCAATGAATATTTATTTGCAGCTAGAAAATCACCTTCCAGTAACCCAGGTGAGGACTCAGATGTGTCAGTTTCCCTTAACAAATATGAACAAGTCACAACCACTGCAAATAAATGTAATATATGTGAGAAGACATTTGAACAAACTTGTGCCCTTCTTGAACATGAACGAGTACATTCTCGACAGAAGATATTCAGATGTGAGCAATGTAACAAAACTTTTTCACGGGCATTAGATCTCATTCGTCACAAACGAACACATTCTGGAGAAAAAACATTCAAATGTGATCAATGTAATAAAGCATTTTCAGAATCCTCACATCTCAATAGACACAAACGAATACATATTGGAGAGAAGCCATTCAAATGTGATCAGTGTGATAAAGCTTTTTTAGAATCATCCAATCTTACGAGTCACAAACGAATACATTCTGGAGAGAGACCCTTTAAATGTGATCAGTGTGATAAAGCATTTTCACGTTCATCAGATCTAATTAAACACAAACGAATACATTCTGGGGAGAAACCATACAAATGTGATCAGTGTGATAAAGCATTTTTAGAATCGTCACATCTAACTAGTCACAAACGAATACATTCTGGAGAGAAACCATTCAAATGTGAACAATGCAATAAAGCATTTTTAAATTCGTCACGTCTCTCTGATCACAAACGAATACATTCTGGGAAGAGACCATGTAAATGTGATCAATGTGATAAAGCATTTTCACGTTCATCAGATCTTATTAGACACAAACGAATACATTCTGGAGAGAAACCATTCAAATGTGATCAGTGTGATAAAACATTTGTAGAATCGTCATATCTCACTAGTCACAAACGAATACATTCTGGAGAGAGACCATTTAAATGTGATCAGTGTGATAAATCATTTACATGGTCATCAGATCTTATTAAACACAAAAGAATACATTCTGGGGAGAAACCTTTCAAATGTGATCACTGTGGCAAAGCATTTTCAGAATCGTCATATCTCACTTGTCACAAACGGATACATTCTGGAGAGAGGCCGTTCAAATGTGATCAGTGTGATAAAGCATTTAAAGTTTCATCAACTCTCATTGCCCACAAACAAATACATTCTGGGGAGAAACAATTCCAATGTGATCAGTGTGATAAAGCATTTTCACAATCATCAACTCTCTATCGCCACAAACGAATACATTAAGAACGTACTGTGACGTAATATGTCACAATTATTTTATTTATTTTATTTTATTTTATTTTATGGTTTAATTGTGTTTAATTCCATGGTTTAATTCCTTGAGCGGCCTTTAAGCTGTGTAGGCAAGGTTGCTGACGTACGGTTTTGGGAATTAAAGAATGTGCAGAGTGTTGCGTGTTTGTCAACATAAGTTTTGAACTACATTCTAATGTGTTGATAAACATTATTCAATTGTGCTGACTATAGTCTTTAATTGCTGCCAAAAATTACACAAATGAATAATGTTTACAAAACAATTGAGGTAGGACCTGACGTCATAGTGTCCTGGGTAACAGTTATAAAATGTTCTTGGGGAATAGAGTCGTGGTTAGTCATTCTTGGTAGTCAGTCAGTAGACATTCTTGTGGGCACGCTGCCCAAGGACCAGCCCAGCTGTTGAAGTCGCCAACACGAGATGTGAGTGTCGTCTATAGGCAGTGATGGCATCCTACCGGTTCGGAACGGTTCGCGCGAACCGTTTCTTAAAATTATTGAAACCTTAGGGAACCGGTTGTTAGAATTATTAAAAATAAATTAATTAGTCTGACTTCAGTTTTGAATCGTGCGCCGTGCCCTGCAGTGTTGCAAATGTGATATTTATTTTATAGGTTATTAATAATACGCTCTTAAAATGTTTTCCTTATATTTAATAAATGGAAGTAAGTGATTTGTTTTAACTCTTAAAAATACAGAATAGGTTCCTAGATATCACATGACTTTATAGAACCGTTTCCTGAAAATTTAGGATGCCATCACTGTCTATAGGGCTTCTCCACGTATTCGCTTCGTGCGGATACCTGGGGTGGTTCGACCGATCCTAGTGCCGGGGCAAGAACGAAACTTACATCAGCTTCTAACGGACAACACCAGCAGCCATTTTGACCAACAATTATATTCTGCTGTAAATTAATATTATATAATAAATTTTGTAGAAAAGATTCCGTTCTTGAATTCACCCCGTGACAATATCAATGAAAGAAAATTGAATAATGAAAGGAAATTCACAATGCGATTAAATCACTGTGGTCCTAAAATAGCCACCATAGGAGAGTATGTTTTAAATGTAGGCTCCTATGTCACAGAAAGAAAAATGTTTGATGACCCTAATGAACTGAATGAAATCCTATACCTAGTTTTGCTTTGTGACTTGTTATAAAAATCCAACATCCAGGTTATTTGTGCTTATTATCTTTGGTCCAATTTATATTTAAAGAGAGGTTGCTCATGAATGACTTATTGTTTTCTCCGAATCATGCTTACAGCACAAGAGGCAGAACTAATAAATTTTGTAAAATATTGAAATCAAAAAAGCAATTGCTTTTAGAACTTAATTATAATAACCCAATAATGGGACAAAAACTGTATAATGCGTTTCCACTACAACTAAAAGACCTTTTATATCACCATAGTCAATCTTATTATACTGGACATGTCAAACGGTGGTTATCTTCATTGACTACCGATTCTAGGTTAAAAATGAAAACCAACAGAGATAAATCTCTACAACAGATTTTTACAAATTACAAGTAAATATACATCAAATGGTACATGGATAATTTAAAAAAATAATAATTTAATAAACAATTTAGTATCCTAGTCAAAAAAAAAAAATATATATGGCTCAATAATATAATTATTAGAACAGTAACAAAAAAAGAAAAAAATTACAGTAAAAAAAGTGACTAACAATAAATATTATACATTAATTATTTAGGTGAGATTTAATTTTGCTTTTAAATTGACCCAATTATAAAAAAATATATATCCCATTAAACATTTTATTGAAATCAGTACCACTTCTATTAAGCGGTGAGAAATTGCCTATATTAGATAATTTATTTTCTAAATAAAATGTATTTTGCTTTCGGGTATAAATCTGAGGTACATTGAAATTTAAATAACTCCACAATTCAGCACTATCTACCATATTGTATAATAATACTATATTGTATATAAATATATTGTACCGAACTTTGTATTTGTATATATATTTTTTTAAATAAATATTATAAAAGAGGGTCGCAAAATTATTTAAAAAGTTATAATTTATATAAAATAATTTACTCTTAGAAAATTAAAAAAAAATATTTTGATTTTTATTTTGAAGACACAAATCTTGATGACTAGATAAGAACCCCTTTGCTTTCGTGCATATGGCACTGCCGAATTACCAACTTCTGAAAAAGAGCAGTTAATAGAGTTGTCTTCTGATACTTCTTTTAAGAACAAATTTGATCAAAAAAACCCACAGAGTTTCTGGTTAGAAATAATCGACGAGTACAGTACTTTTTGATAAAAATCAAAAAGAGCAATAAAAACACTTTTACCATTTACAACTTCATATTTGTGTGAATCGGGATTTTCTACGCTGGTCATCATAAAATCTAAATACAGGAACTGATTAATAGCGGAAAATGATATTCGTGTGGCAATATCATCGCACTCCCCGCGAATCTAACAACTTTGAAAAAAAAAAAGAAAAACAGCCAGGCCCCTACTGAAGTTGCAAAAATGTACATATTAATGTAACATATATATGTAATTGATTAATTTTAAATTTAATTTAATTTTTGTTTATAACTCGTATAGTAATTTTTTGTCTGATCATGTATAATGCCGGCTCCACACATTGACCGAGTCGACGCGAAACAGCACGAATCCGAGCGTGTGGAGGCTTCGTTCGCCTTAGTGCGTGGTGTTTCGCCATGATGCGCCATGGCTCCCTATAATGTCGGTATTTATCAAAGTAAACGAATGCCGAATGCGAGCGGCATACCGCGCGACGAATGCCTCCGTCCACACGTTCGTCATTGTTAATACAGTATGCCGTAGAACTCTTGACAGAAACACGTTTCGCGCTGTAATTAAACAGATATTTTTTATTCCTATTGATAATTTGAGTAACTTAAGAGTTAAATTAAGTACAATGAATGAGTGGGCGAACGATACGGTGTTGAAATTTTTGGAGTGTTACCAAGCCGAGCCTATTATATGGGATCCAAAAAACAAAGACCATAAAGATAGGAAGAAGGTGAATGATGCATGGGTCCGCATCAGTAGGGTTTTAAATACACCAGTGGCCGAATTAAAAAAGAAAAAGGATGGACTAATGGCAACATTCAGGGGCCATTTGAAGAGGAAAAATGCTACAATATAATGGAAGAATTTTTGTTGCCGGTGTATACATGCAACAGCACCATCAACACTGAAAACTTGGTAAGTGCCATGAAACACATATTGAATATTATTAATTTTATTTACAGAATTATATATCGCGAGTTATGTTTCGGACACTTACAAGAGCCTTTTTAAAAAGACAAAATTTTATTAAGATACAAATATGTGTACTTAGTACAATGATACAAGTAAGATTAAAAGATTTTACAAAAAACCAAGTATATATAATATTTCTAAGACATGCTGATGCAGCTTGTTGTCCGGGTATCCTATTCCGTGTACATAGTCGTGTTTTATGGAATATAACTCCTTGGGCCTTACTGGAGAACTATGGGGTTACCACAGAGTTCGATCAATTTCTTGAGCTGCTGGATCGGCTGATGTTCCTTCATTGGAGTCGGTGCAGGTGGATGCGTTCTTCTTTATTAAGTGATATCGATATGCACCGATGATGATGGAGATCCCAATTAAAATGTAGATTACTATCGTATATATATCGATTCTGTCGTAATAGATAGGGACATTATTAATTTCTTTTAATTTTAGATTTTGATCAGTAAGATGGTTATGTATTAGTGTTAGTCCGTCCATTTTAATTGATTTTAATTTAAGTGTCCCAGATTTTATAGGAGTTTGATTTAATATTTCACTTTTAACTTTTATTTGCGGTAATTTAATTTCTTTAAATTTGTGTCCAGAGTCTTTAACGGTTTTTAATAAAAAGTCTCCAACATGCACTTCACAATTATTATTATAAAGTTCTATTAAGTAACTTCCATTTAAGGGAACATTTTCTTCATTTTCCTCGCACTTTTGCGTGGCTACTACGCTGTTAGGGGTAGTGATGATCCATTTATTCCTGTCGATTTTACTAATTTCTATTTCTTCTACGGTAACTGGTAGCTGTAAGCAGGCGTTTGTGTCGTTCAAATATCTTAATAGTTGAAGTTCACAGGGCATTTTATGAACTCTGGTTTTCGTCAGATGTACTTCATTACAAAGGAAATTTCTTGGCTGGATTTCTTGGCAGTTATCTTCTAAGTATGCGTAATGCTGCTCATTGGAAATTATGAATTTGGAATTGGGTATAATGACCTTGAATGAATGTGGTATATCGGTTGGTGTAGGTAATGGATATAATCGGTAATAGTCAAAATTTCTCAACTCTACGATAGGGATTTCCATGATAAAAATTATTTCGTTTCCTTTGCTGTAACTTTTAACTTCAGTAATTTTTTCCAATAATTTTATATTATTCAAATTTGGTTCGAAAGGAAATTTACATTTCGTCAAGTCTTTTGTCGTTTTGTTAATTTCTGTCAGGAATAATTTCAGGTCTATGATAGAGTCATGTAGTACGTTTAATTTTGCAAATGTGACTGCCACTTCTATTTTTTCGAGATTATCGTATATTATTTGTAAAGAGCTAGCAATTTGGGAAATTACCATTTCTAACAAGAAGTATAGAGAATTATCGACTTTTGTTACGTGCGTAATCTGAATAACCTTTTCTAATTGCAGAATTCTAGAAGTTAGAATTTCTTGATTATGACTTAAAATTTTTGAGTTTTCTTGGAAATTTTTTATAGTAGTTTGTAGTAGCGTGATTTGATCTTCAATAGTGGTTTTAATTGTTTCTTGATTTTTCTTTAGAACATCGATGGCTTTATCGTACCTTTCCGCATCTTTATGGTCGAGATTTCCAGTAATGGATTTAATAATTGATCCGAGACCATCTATGAGTGCTCTTTTGGGTCTAATTTCGTGAAATGGATTTAAATTCGTCAATTGGTTCTCAATTTTATTCTGGAGTATTTCAATGATTCTATAGGAATTTTGAAATTCTTTTTCATAGTCATTGTGCTTTGCATTTTGAATAGAAGTCTTAATTTTTTCAAAAGAATTTTGTAATGTTGAAAATTCAGATATTAATTTAGAAATGTCATATACTTGTACATAGCTCCAAAAATTAATTTTGTTATATGCTTTTCCGAGTTTTATTGGAAGTAATCCGGGGTTGCTATTTAGTTCGTGGAATCTTGGTTCAGCTGCGACGGTGCAGATGAGGTATCTGTGAAAACGGGGGGTTTTCTTAATTCTTTTATATGTATTATTTCGGATTTATCATTTTTTGATTTTTCGCTATAAATTTCGACACGGTTTCTTTCTAAGATTTTTGTAATTTTATATGGACCTAAAAATTTTCTATATTTTTTATTTCTACCTTGAGGGTTCTTTTTATAAACGATTTGACCTAATTTAAACTCTTTATTAGTTTCACCTTGTGTATTTAATTTTTCTACTACTTTTTCTTTTCCGGTTCTTAATTTGTTGTTAACATTGCGATAGACATGTTTTAGTTTGTCTTTATGGTTTTGAGCATATTCGGCAAAGAAGGAGTCAGGTGTGAAAATTTCGATAGGGTTGCGAGAGTCAGTGTGTCCAAAAGTTAGTTCTAAAGGTGTAAAGTTCGTGGAACTATGTATGGAATTATTATAAGCGATAATTGCATAGTCCATCAGGTTTTCGTCAGTTTGGGGATAAATTTCTTTCAATATTCTTAAGTGTTCGATTATGGTAGAATGAAATCTCTCTACTACCGAGTTCGATTCATGGTGTCCGCTAGTAGTGAAATGGGTATTAATATTGTGGGTCTTTAACAATTCTTTGACTGTTACATTGTCAAATTCCTTGCCTTTATCTACTATAAAATTTTGGGGTATGCCAAATGAGGTGAAGTATTTTATTAATGCGTTCGAGATATGTATGGCGGTTTTTCCAGAAATTTGATAAGCTTGTGCAAATTTGCTGAAAGCGTCTACAACTGTTAGATAATTTTTTGCGTCAAACGTGAAAACATCTATGTGAACTACTTGAAAAGGTTTGCTTGGCGTTTCCGTGACCATTAATGGTACATATGGCTTTTTCCTGGCATATTTCGATCTTTGGCATATTTCACAGGAATTTATAAAATTTGAAATTGAATTTTTCATATTTTTCCAGTAATAGTTTTTTCTTAAATGTTCAAGGGTTTCAACGATTCCTCTGTGATTCGTTTTTCCTTCGTGATGATGTTTCATAACAAGAATTTGTTCTTCAGGGTCTGACACGGTATTAACTTGCTTTAAACAGCGAATTAATTTAGTTCCTTTTTCCGAAAAATTTTGCAAATAGACTCTACAAAAATTTTGATATAACTTGTCCTTTTGAAAGTAAATGTAATACGTATTTTTGGGATCTGTATAATTCTTTATGAATTCTACGATTAATTTATCGTTGTTAGTTTCGGGAATTTTTACAGAAATAATTTTACAATTTTCGTACTTATCATTTGTAACTTGTAATTTAGGGTATGGACTCGTAAAGACTAGAATTCGGTGGATTTTATTATTAATAATTTCGTCTAAAATCGGGATACCGTCATTCGTTGTTTCATTGTAAGTCGAATGTTGGGTAGATGCGGTTAATGTCTGTTCTTGTTCAGACGCGGTGTCAGTTTCACTTGTCTCAGTAATGTCTATGAACTCATCAGCTGTGTCCGTCTCTTCGTTGTTCGCAATGTCACGATTCGCGATAAGTTTATGCGTGGGTGGATCAGCTGGACGTATTAATCTATTTTCTAATATTTTAAATTTAGGATTCTTTTTTCCAGTAGAAGTGGAAGGTTCTGGATTTTCATAGATTGAGGGTGGTGGAATATTTTCCGCTAGATTTCTGAGAAAGTCTAAAACGTTTTGATCTACATCTCCGGGGTTATTAATAACCGATTCATTTTCAAGAGCATTAATTTGAATACGTGAAAGAGAATCTGCTACTAAATTATGTTTTCCTTTTTTGTATAGAATAGTATAGTCAAATTCTTCTAAACGAAGTCTCCAACGTACTAGTTTAGAATTTGGTTCTTTGAGACTAAATAACCATGTAAGGGGTCGGTGGTCTGTATATATCGTAAATTTGCGTCCATAGAGATATGGGCGGAAGTGTTTGCAGGCCCAAACTATAGCTAATAATTCTTTTTCTATAGTTGAATATCGGGTTTCTGAATCGTTTAGGGTCCTAGATGCGTATGCTATAGGTTTATCGTTAGGTACGTTACCTTGGGATAGTACAGAACCGATTGCATAGTTACTGGCATCTGTAGTCAATATAAATGGTTTTTCAAAGTCTGGGTATTGAAGAATGGGTTCATTTATAAGTACGTCTTTACAAATTTTGAAACAATTAACAAATTCATTGTCGTGTAAAACTTTAGCGTTCTTTTTCAAGCATTTCGTCATTGGTCTGGTAATTTTTGCAAAATCAGGGATGAAACGTCGGTAATAACCTAACAATCCTAAAAATGATTTAATTTCTTTTTGTGTCGTTGGTATGGGAAAGTTTTTTATAGAATTAATTTTGTCGGGGTTTGGTTTAATTCCGTCTGGTGTAATTATGTGTCCTAAGTACTGTACTGTCTTTTGCAAAAATTCAGTCTTATCTAATTGTACTTTAAAATTTCCAGATTTTAATCTTTCAAAAATTGATCTCATGGTTGCAAGATGTTCCTGTAGGGAGGTACTAAAAATTATTACATCGTCTAAATATACGAGGCACGAATTTACTCCTCTCAGAACATTGTTCATTACGCGCTGGAAGGTGGAAGGGGCGTTTTTTAATCCGAAGGGCATCCGGGTGAACTCGTAATGACCTTCATTAGTGGAAAATGCTGTTTTTTGTATGTCATTGGGATCGACTTCGATCTGATGAAATCCGCTCGCCAAATCGATAGTTGTGAAGTAATTAGCTTTTCCTAGTTTGTCTAAAATATCCGTTATATTAGGTAATGGATACTTGTCGTCGATCGTTTTCTCATTCAACTTGCGATAATCGATCACAAGTCGCCATTTTCGCTTACCGGAAGCATCGAATTTCTTCGGTACTATCCAGATCGGGCTAGACCAGGGGGATACACTTTCTTGAATGATACCTTGCTCTAATAATTTTGACATTTGAGATTTTACTTCTTGCTTATGGACTTCGGGAAACCGATACGATTTTGTGAAAATCGGGGTATCGTCCTTTAATTTAATTTGATGTCTAATTTGGTTTGAGAAAGTCAGAGGAATTCCTTCGCAATAAAAGATATCCCTGTACTCGAAACAGAGTTTCCTGATCGCTTCTTTCTCTTCGCGATTACAATGGTCCAATCTTAAATTTTTTAAATTTTGTTTTAATTTATCGTCATGTTCTTTGGTTAGTATATCTTCTGTCTCCATTTTTTCTACAAAGTTAACGTTAATTAAAGGTTCAATTTTGAATGGTTCAGAAAAGTCTAAATTTACAGGTTGATCATTAACATTAGTAATTGTTGTAATTGCAAAATTGTTGATAACATTTACAACTGCTTTCGGGGTATCTACTCCGTCTCCTAGATTTTTGTAATCTAATATTCCTGTTCCGTTATCTAAGTTCACAGGTAATCTGACTACTTGCTGAGTACGTGGGAGTACAGTGATGGAATAAATTTTTGAATTACTTTTTTCTACATTTTTATCGTCTGAATTAAATGTAATTGAAATTTTGGAATAAGGGGTTTCTAATAATTTGGAACTAATATTCACGGTAGCGTTTAATCGTTTGAGCAGGTCTATGCCAATTAATCCGTCAAATTTTGGGCTAAATTCAAAAAGATAAAATTTGTGGGTTTGATCTACATTAAAAATGTTAAAAATTGGAATTTCGACTACTTCATCGTGGTATGATATATTATGTGCAGATTGTATGTTAAAGTCTTCTTTAAAAATGAAATTTGCATAAAATTTGTAGGCTAATTCGGAATTCATTAGACATTTAGTACTGCCGGTGTCTATAAGAAATCTGGCATTAATTTCAGGAATATGTATGAATGGTAGGCTGTGGGTTAAAGCGTGTAACTGGATTACGTTGGGTTGGTTTTGGGTTGAACCATGTGAAAATTTACGTCATTACCGTCATGATTATTAGAAGAGTTTGGCTGATCAAATATTTCATTGGAATTATCAGTGTTCTCGTTATAATAGATATCATTTGGATCGTAGCAATAATCATTAAAATCTTGATCATAGCAGATATCATTACTTTGGTTATCAAAATTTTGTTCAGGGTTGTATTCAAAATTTTGTTCATCACAAGTGTTTTCAAAGGACTGATAAGAATAATCACTTGGACGTACACTATGGGTGAAAAGTTCTTCAGAAATGAAATTGGGTTTTTGCTTTATGTGGGACCTTGCTGATGTTGTATCCATTGGTTCCGGTTTAAATTGCTTGGCTTGATTTTGATTGGTTTGACTAAATCTTTGAAATGAATTTTGATTATTAATTGGATTACTTGTATTAGGGCGTGGTTGAAATTGAGAGTTCTGATACGTTTGAAATTGAGGGTTTGGACGTGCTGGATATTGCGGTCTAAAGGTAAATGAACTTGGGCGTATATTTGGTCTTTCATTGGGGTTGAAAAATGGGTTTGATTGTCTTGAACCATATGAATTAGAATTGGTGTTTGGTTGTGGAAAATTGAATCTCGGTTGAAAATTTTGAAATGTAGGCCTTGTACTTGCATTACCATAAGGCGTATTGTAAAAAGGTCTTTGCTGTACATTGGGTCTTACGTGCTGTACTGGAGTCATACGTGTCGCGGGTTTGTAAGAAGTGTGCGTATTTAAATTATTAATTTTTTGGCTGGAGTATAAGAAATTTTCTTCTTCGATAACGATACTCATTGCGTTTTCTAATTTTTGGGGATTTCTTAAACGTACGCTTAGTTGTAGCTGGGGTGGTAAGCCACGAATAAAGGTTTTTAAAGCCAAATCGTCATAACTACTGAGAAAAACAGCTTTTTGTTCTTCCGTAAGTTCAGTCATAGTATTTAATTTAGCGGTTATTAAACTTCTACTGTCCTGACATCGCATTCCAAAATTGTACGGTGATTCGTTCTTAAATGGTCTTAAATTTAAAAGATCTTGTATCAGACAATCTACGTTTCTTTGGTCTCCGAAGCAGAGTAAGAGTGCTTCTTTTACTTTGGACCAAGTTCTCAATTCTAATCTAGAGCCGATTAATGATAGCGCTCTACCAGATAATCTACCAATTATAGCTCTTATAAGAAAATTATTTAAGTTAATATTGGTTGGGCTAGCAAAAGTTCTTATTAAATTGTCACAGTCATCGACGAAAACCGATAATGTGTGAGGGTTGCCGTCAAAGTGAGGGATACAGTCAATGTGTAATTTGAGTAATTGATAATTAGTTCTGTCATCGTGTGCCATTGTGTCAGTATTAAGTTGTATTTCGTTAATTCTGTCACTTAAATTATTTAATTCGTTTTCTATGTCAATCATTAATTAGTAAATTTCCTTTCTTTTTTTAAAATTTTTTAAACTTTTAATATTTATTTAATTTGGTTGCTATCGTATAGTTTTTTGTGTTAAGGATTAATTAAGGATGAGCAACTTACATGAATATCCAATTTTTCATTTTTCTTATCTACTGCCTATAGGGTGGTTCCGATTTTTGGATGTTCCCCAGGACTTCCTATTTCTAAGGTTTGCCTATAGGTTCCCTCGATGTTAGAGTTGTTCCCAGGACTTGCGATCTTCTTGCACTGTTTTATTCTGTCTTTTCACGGCACTTCGCGAAACTGCGACGCGAACCAGGAGCGATTTTTGTCTCCCTTAATTTCGATTTTTGAAATTGTCCGTGTCACTTTCTGTCCGTGTCACTTAACTTATTTCTTTGTTCTTTAGATACTCGTTAATCGTTAACGAACAATTAATTCAGCGATTGAACTAATTTCGAGTATCCTACCGCACTGCGCCAGTTATGTTTCGGACACTTACAAGAGCCTTTTTAAAAAGACAAAATTTTATTAAGATACAAATATGTGTACTTAGTACAATGATACAAGTAAGATTAAAAGATTTTACAAAAAACCAAGTATATATAATATTTCTAAGACATGCTGATGCAGCTTGTTGTCCGGGTATCCTATTCCGTGTACATAGTCGTGTTTTATGGAATATAACTCGCGTCTTTTGTATTAGTATAGACATACAAAATATTGTTACTTGAATTTTTTTGGAAAGAGCATGACGTCACAAGTAACGTTTACGTAATCTATATATATAAAAGCAAGTGTCCTGACTGACTGACTCATCACCGCCCAGCCCGAACCCTTGGGCCTAGAAACTTGAAATTTGGAGAGTATATTCCCTCCATGACGTAAGCACCCACTAAGAAGGGATTTTTCGAAATTCAACCCCTAAGGGGCGAAAAGGGGTGAAATGTGATTTCACGGATTCTTTAATATCTCTTCGGGTCGATGGGATATCGACTTAGTTTTTGCTTACAAAGATTACCCATACAAATACCGAAAAACTTATTTCAAGATTTTGTCCTAATCAACCCCTAAAGGGGTGAATCTACAATCGGGGTGAATTTTACATCCCGTCGTATTTCCTGTGTTTGTTGAGTTATAAGGTTTCTTTTTGGCACATACGTGTCTTTTTATAATATCTCGAAATGGTTTTGACAGTTTTTTAAAATTTCACCCCTAAAGGTAGAAAAGGGGTGGTATGTGATTTCAAGGATTCTTTAATATCTCTTAGGACCAATAAGATATGGACTTGCTTTTTGCTTACAAAAATTACACATACAAGTACCGAAAAACTAATTTCAAGATTTTATCCTTATCAACCCCTAAAGGGGTGAATTTTATATCCCGTCGTATTTCCTTTGTTTGTTGAGTTATAAGGTTTCTTTTTGGTACATAGGTGTCTTTTTATAATATATTGAAATAGTTTTGACAGTCTTTTTAAATTTCAACCCTAAAGGGTGAAAAGGGATGATACGTGATTTCAAGGATTCTTTAATATCTCTTAGGACCAATAAGATATCGATTTGCTTTTTGCTTACAAAAATTACTTATACAAATACTGAAAAACTAATTTCAAGATTTTGTCCTTATCAACCTCTAAAGGGGTGAATCTACAATTGGGGTGAATTATACATCCCGTTGTATTTCCTGTGATTGTTGAGATGTAACATTACTTTTTGGCACATAGGTGTCTTTTTAAAATATTTCGAAATGGTTTTGACAGTTTTTTAAATTTCAGCCCCAAAGGGTGAAAAGGGGTGACATGTGATTTCAAGGATTTCTTAATATTTCTTAGGACCAATAAGATATCAACTTGCTTTTTGCTTACAAAGATTATTCATACAAATACCAAAAAACTTATTTCAGTTTTTTATCCTAATCAACCCCTAAAGGGGTGAGTATACAATTGGGGTGAATTATACATCCCGTTGTATTTCCTGTGATTGTTGAGATGTAACATTACTTTTTGGCACATAGGTGTCTTTTTAAAATATTTCGAAATGGTTTTGACAGTTTTTTAAATTTCAGCCCCAAAGGGTGAAAAGGGGTGACATGTGATTTCAAGGATTTCTTAATATTTCTTAGGACCAATAAGATATCAACTTGCTTTTTGCTTACAAAGATTATTCATACAAATACCAAAAAACTTATTTCAGTTTTTTATCCTAATCAACCCCTAAAGGGGTGAGTATACAATTGGGGTGAATTATACATCCCGTTGTATTTCCTGTGATTGTTGAGATGTAACATTACTTTTTGGCACATAAGTGTCTTTTTAAAATATTTCGAAATGGTTTTGACAGTTTTTTTAAATTTCAGCCTCAAAGGGTGAAAAGGGGTGACATGTGATTTCAAGGATTCCTTAATATTTCTTAGGACCAATAAGATATCGGCTTGCTTTTTGCTTACAAAGATAATTCATACAAATACCGAAAAACTTATATTAGGTTTTTATCCTAATCAACCCCTAAAGCGGTGAGTATAAAATTGGGGTGAATTATACATGCCGTCGTATTTCCTGAGATTGTTGAGTTGAAAAATATCTTTTTGGCACGTAAGTGTCTTTTTAAAATATCTCGAAATAATATTGATAGTGTTTTAAAATTGCAGCCCTTAGAGGTGAAAAGGGATGAAATGTGAATTCAAGGATTTCTTAATATTTCTTAGGACCAATAAGATATCGACTTGGTTTTTTCTTACAATAATTACTCAACAAATGCCGAAAAACTTATTTCAGGATTTTGCCTAATAAACCCCTAAAGGGGTGAACCTACAAACGGGGTGAATTATACATCCCGTCGTATTTCCTGTGTTTGTTGAGTTATACAATTTCTTTTTGGCACAAAAGTGTCTTTTTAAAATAACTTGAAATAATATTGATAGTTTTTTAAAAATTACGTCCCTAAAGGGTGAAAAGGGATGAAATGTGAATTCAAGGATATCTTAATATCTTTTAGGACCAATAAAATATCGACTTGGATTTTTCTTACACAGATTACTTACTAATACAAATGCCGAAAAACCTATTTCAGGATTTTGTCCTAATCAACCCCTAAAGGGGTGAATCTACAATCGGGGTGAATTATACATGCAGTCGTATTTTCTGTGTTTGTTGACTTATAACATACCTTTTTGGCACATAGGTTTCTTTTTTAAATATCTCGAAATATTTTTGATAGTTCTTTTAATTTCTCCTTAAAGGGTTAAAAGGGGTGAAATGTGATTTCAATGATACTCTAATATCTCTGAGGACCAAGAAAATATCGATGTGGTTTTCGCTTATAAAGATAACCAATACAAAGGCCAAAAAATCTATTTCAGGATTTTGCCTAATCAACCCCTAAAAGGGTGAATCTACATTCGGACTTAGCTATACATCCCGTCGTATTCCTGTATTTGTTGAGTCATAAGATATATTTTCGGCTGATGGTTCTCTTTTTAAAAAATCTCGAAATGGTTTTGACAATTTTTTAAAATTGCATTCCTAAAGGGTGAAATGTGATTTCAAGGATTCCTTAATATTTCTTAAGACCAATAAGTTATGAGCGATTTGATTTTTGCTTATAAAGATTACCCATACAAATGCCAAAAACGTATTTTAGTATTTTATCCTAATCAACCCCTAAAGGGGTGAATCTACATTCGGGGTGAATTATACATCCCGTCGTATTTCCTGTGTTTGTTGACGTTCCTTTTTGGCACATAGATGTCTTTTTAAAATACCTCAAAATAATTTCACCCTTAAAGAGGTAAATGGGTATTTTTTATTCGATAGAACGTTTTTTGGACATAGATACATGAAATTCGCAAAATATATTCCACTAAGAAGAGATTTTTCGAAAGTCGACTTCTAAGGGGGTAAAAACGGGGTGAAATATGATTTCAGGAATTTCTCAATATCTCCTAGAACCAATCAGATATCGACTTGGTTTTTGCTTACAAAGGTTACCCATACAAATGTTTGCAAAAGAAATTCAGGATTTTGCCCTAATCAACCCCTAAAGGGATGAATCTATATTCGGGGTGAATTATAGAAAACTTACATAGGTTTCTATTGAATAGAAACCTACATAGCTTTCTATTTAAAATGTTTAGTAAGCGTTTTGACAGTTTTTTAAAATTTCATCTCTAACGGGGTTAATTGGTATTTTTTATTCGATAGAACGTCCCTTGACATAGAGACATGAAATTCTGGAAATATATTCCCTCCATGACGTAAGCATCCACTAATACGGAACTTTTCAAAATTCGATTCCTAAGGGGGTGGAAAGGGCTGAAATGTCATTTCGCGGATTCCTCAATATCTCTTAGGAAACATGAGATATCGACTAGGTTTTGGCTTACAAAGGTTACCCATACACATGTTTAAAAACAAACTGAGTATTTTACACTAAAATGAGATCGTCAATCAGGGTTGCGCGGGACAGCTAAAATCTCGAATTAATCAAAAAAAATTATTTGTCTCCTAACTTTCTATTTTGGGGTTGAGGACTGAGGACCTTTTTTTGCTCATCAGTTCTATTTTGAGAGTGAAGACCTTTTTTTTTTGCTCATCACTTCTATTTTGGAAGTGAGGACCTTTTTTTTGCTCCTCACTACTATTTTGGGAGAGAGTTTGTCTACAAACATTTTGAAAAATTTTGATGTACATTTTATTAGGTTCTCCCGCTTTTTGAGTCTTAATCCCGATTTTTTTATATTTATTTGGTAAAATCCCGATTTGGTAAAATAATAATCTGGCAACCCGGTTGTCAATATACCGTAGCGAAGCACGGGTGCTCAGCTAGTCTATATATATAAAAGCAAGTGTCCTGACTGACTGACTCATCACCGCCCAGCCCGAACCCTTGGGCCTAGAAACTTGAAATTTGGAGAGTATATTCCCTCCATGACGTAAGCACCCACTAAGAAGGGATTTTTCGAAATTCAACCCCAAAGGGGCGAAAAGGGGTGAAATGTGATTTCACGGATTCTTTAATATCTCTTCGGGTCGATGGGATATCGACTTAGTTTTTGCTTACAAAGATTACACATACATATGCCGAAAAACTTATTTCAGGATTTGGTCCTAATCAACCCCTAAAGGGGTAATCTACAATCGGGGTGAATTTTACATCCCGTCGTATTTCCTGTGTTTGTTGAGTTATAAGGTTTCTTTTTGGCACATAGGTGTCTTTTTATAATATCTCGAAATGGTTTTGACAGTTTTTTAAAATTTCACCCCTAAAGGGTGAAAAGGGGTAATATGTGATTTCAAGGATTCTTTAATATCTCTTAGGACCAATAAGATATCCACTTGCTTTTTGCTTACAAAAAATTCCCATACAAAACCGAAAAACCAATTCCAGCATTTTGTCCTTATCAACCCCTAAAGGGGTGAATCTACAATTGGGGCGAATTATACATCCCGCCGTATTTCCTGTGATTGTTGAGATGTGACATTACTTTTTGGCACATAGGTGTATTTTTAAAATATTTCGAAATGGTTTTGACAGCTTTTCAAAATTTCAGCCCCAAAGGGTGAAAAGGGGTGACATGTGATTTCAAGGATTCCTTAATATTTCTTAGGACCAATAAGATATCAACTTAGTTTTTGCTTACAAAGATTACACATACATATGCCGAAAAACTTATTTCAGGATTTGGTCCTAATCAACCCCTAAAGGGGTGAATCTACAATCGGGGTGAATTTTACATCCCGTCGTATTTCCTGTGTTTGTTGAGTTATAAGGTTTCTTTTTGGCACATAGGATTCTTTTTATAATATCTCGAAATAGTTTTGACAGTTTTTTAAAATTTCACCCCTAAAGGTTGAAAAGGGGTGATATGTGATTTCAAGGATTCTTTAATATCTCTTAGGACCAATAAGATATCGACTTGCTTTTTACTTACATAAATTACCCATACAAATACCGAAAAACTGATTTCAGGATTTTGTTCTTATCAACCCCTAAAGGGGTGAATCTACAATTGGGGTGAATTATACATCCCGTCGTATTTCCTGTGATTGTTGAGATGTAACATTACTTTTTGGCACATAGGTGTATTTTTAAAATATTTCGAAATGGTTGTGACGGTTTTTTAAAATTTCAGCCCCAAAGGGTGAAAAAGGGTGACATATGATTTCAAGGATTCCTTAATATTTCTTAGGACCAATAAGATATCGACTTGGTATTTTCTTACAATAATTACTCATACAAATGCCAAAAAACTTATTTCAGGATTTTGTCCTAATCAACCACTAAAGGCGTAAATCTACAAACGGGGTGAATTATACATCCCGTCGTATTTCATATGTTTGTTGAGCTATAAAATTAATTTTTTGCACCTAGGTGTCTTTTTCGAAAAAATAATTTCGAAATGGTATTAACAGTTTTTTAAAATTACATCCCTAAATGGCGAAAAGGGGTGAAATGTTAATTCAATGATTTCTTAATATCTCTTAGGACCAATAAGATACCGACTTGGTTTTTGCTTACAAAGATTACTCATACAAATGCCGAAAAACTTATTTCAGGATTTTGTCTAATCAACCCCTGAAGGTGTGAATCTACAAACGGGGTGAATTATACATCGCGTCGTATTTCCTGTGTTTGTTGTGTTATACAATTTCTTTTTTGCACAAAAGTGTCTTTTTAAAATATCTCGAAATAGTATTGATAGTTTTTTAAAATTACGTCCCTAAAGGGTGAAAAGGGGTGAAATGTGAATTCAAGGATTCCTTAATATCTCTTAGGTCCAATTTTTGCTTACAAAGATTACTCATACAAATGCCGTAAAACTTATTTCAGATTTAGTATTTTTAAAATATTTCGAAATGGTTTTGACAGTTTTTTAAAATTTCAGCCCCAAAGGGTGAAAAGGGATGACATGTTAATTCAATGATTTCTTAATATCTCTTAGGACCAATAAGATACCGACTTGGTTTTTGCTTACAAAGATTACTCATACAAATACCGAAAAACTTTTCAGGATTTTGTCCTAATCAACCCGTAAAGGGGTGTATATACAATCGGGGTGAATTAAACATGCTGTCGTATTTCCTGAGTTTGTTGAGTTAGAAAATTTCTTTTTGGCACATAAGTGTCTTTTTAAAATATCTCCAAATAATATTGACAGTGTTTTAAAATTGCATCCCTTAAGGGTGCAAAGGAGTGAAATGTCAATTCAAGGATTTCTTAATATCTCTTCGGACCAATAAAATATCGACTTGGTTTTTTTCTTACAAAGATTACTCATACAGATGCCGAAAAGCCTATTTCAGGATTTTGTCCTAATCAACTCCTAAAGGGGTGAATCTACAATCGGGGTGAATTTTACATCCCGTCGTATTTCCTGTGTTTGTTGAGTTATAAGGTTTCTTTTTGGCACATACGTGTCTTTTTAAAATACCTCGAAATAATTTTGACAGTTTTTTAAAATTTCACCTTTAAAGGTGTAAATGGGTATTTTTTTATTCGATAGAACGTTTTTTGGACATAGATACATGAAATTCGCAAAGTATATTCTTTCCATGATGTAAGCACTTACTAATAAGAGATTTTTCGAAGTTGACCTCGAAGGGTCTAAAAAGGGGGTCAAATGTGATTTCAGGGATTCCTCAAAATCTCTTAGGACCAATCAGATATCGACTTGGTTTTTACTTACAATGGTTATCTAAACAAATGTTTAAATAACATAGGAATTCAGAATTTTGTCTTAATTAACCTCTAAATTGAACCCTTCGTATTTCCAGTTTCTTAGTTCCAATCTTTGTTGAGTTATAACACTCATTTTTGATAGAACATCTCTTGGATATAGAGACGTGAAATTCGGTAATTATATTCCGTCCATGATGTAAGCACCCACTAAGAAGGGGTTTTATAAAATTCCAGCCCTAAGGGGTGAAAAGGGATGCAATTTGATTTCAGGGATTCCTCAATATCTCTTAGGACTAATGATTTTTGCTTAAAAAGGTTACCCATACATTTTTTTTTTATTCAGGATTTTTCCCTAATCAACCCTTAAACGGGTGAATCTACATTCAGGTTGAATTATAGAAACCTTTGTATTTCCTGAGTTATAACATTTCATTTTGGTGCATAGGTTTCTATTCAAAATATTTAGAAAGCGTTTTTACAGTTTTTTTAATTTCAACGGGGTAAATTGGTATTTTTATTCGATAGAACGTCCCTTGACATACAGACATTCGGGAAATATATTCCCTCCATGACGTAAGCACCCACTAATATGGAATTTTTCAAAATTCGGTCCCTAAGGGGGTGAAATTAGCTGAAATGTGATTTCACGGATTCCTCAATATCTCTTAGGACCATTGAGATATCGACTTGGTTTTTACTTACAAAGGTTACCCATAAAAATATAAAGTTATGTCAAAATTATACCCTAATCAACCCCTAGAGAAGAATTATAAAACTCTTCGCATTTTCTTCGTTTGTTGAGTTATAATATTCCTTTTAACATATATATGTCTTTCTAAAATGTTTAAAAAGTTTTACAGTTTTTTTTTACTCAGTAGTTCGAGCCCTATATAGTGTAAAAGGGTATAATGTTTTTTCATGGTTTCCTCAATATCTCTTAGGACAGATGAGATATCGACTAGGTTTTTGCTTACAAAGGTTACCCATACACATGTTTAAAAACAAACTGAGGATTTTACACTAATGCGTCCATCAGTATACCGTAGCGAAGCACGGGTACTCAGCTAGTATGTATATATAAATACTGAAGAAAAATAGTGTAATACGATAAAATAGGGGTATAATCGGGTTTTACTTGTTAAAAGTATACTAAAGCATTTTTTTTCTTCTTAAATAATAAGTATTTATACATATTATGTAACGTAACCTGTGAGGTCACAATTCCAAAAAAAAAAAAAAAATCACATACTTATGTACTTAAATATTGTTATTACAAAAATACGCAGTAAACTCTTCTTTTATCTGTACTGCATTTAATGTTGGTCTACGTGGTACTCTTTGTAATGGCCTTAGAGCACAAGAATCTTCTACGACGTTCCTCCAGGAACCAGCTTGAACCAAGGCTCCATTTTCGTCATAAACATCAAACGTTCCTGGAGGAGTATATCTTGATGTCGAACTTTTACTTCTTCGAAGAAAATTGTGCAATAACACACATGTCATGGTCAGTATTGTTACAGTTTTCGGGTTAAGAGCTATTGGTCTTCTGAAAACTCTAAACACTGCAGCCAACAGTCCAAACACATTCTCAACCACTACGCGCGATCTTGATAATCGTTGGTTAAATTTGCGTTTTGGCGAATCATTCTGATGGAATCCTGGATATGGTTTCATTACATGAGTACTGAGTGCAAATGCTCCATCACCCAAAAAAACATATGGAACATTATTGCTCGAACCTGTAAGTGGACAATCTGCCGGGAAATTAATGTCGTTTGAACAGATCTTTTGCCATAACAAGGAGTTCCTAAATACGCCACCGTCACTGATTCTCCCTTGACTTCCAATATCGGCAAAAATAAATTGATAGTTGCTGTCGACTAATGCTAGCAAAACGATGCTAAAAGTCTTCTTATAATTATAATATTCGGAGCCACTATTAATAGGGCATTCCATAACAATATGCTTCCTATCAAGAGAACCCACGCAGTGTGGAAAGTTTTTGCTAAATCCTTTTTCTATAGCCAACCATTCCTCCGCAGTTGAGGGCATCTGCAATGATAAAATATCATAAGATAATTAATTACTTATTAAGTAATTAATTAATTAATTATATAGGTCATTTTATTATTGTTTTAGGTAGTAACGCCGGAAGTGATGCAAGTTTTGGATGATGAGGAAGAGGCTGAGGTACCATCAACATCATCGGAAACCTGCAACACCCAAAGCCATGATCTTTCAACTCCCACAAGAACGGGACAAACAAGTCGTCGTCGTGTCCATCCTCCTGAACTTCAGGCTGCTGAAATGCAGCAAATGAAAGAAGCATTCAGTAGCTTAAATAGTGTTTTAAAAAAACGCCCAGAAGAAGATGAGTGCGATCTATTTGCTAAACTTTTAGCAAAAAAATTGCGTAAATTGGAAGAACATAACAGGGAATTATTCATGTATGAAATAGATGGTATGTTTATTAACAGGACTCGACGCCCTTCTGACTCCCAACTGAACGTTCCGAGTCGGCCCTCATCTACCATTTCAGATTCAAGTCCTTCTCCACCTGTACACTATAATCCAAATAGACCCCCATCCACTTACAGCTCATATTCTGAACCATCGCCCCCAGTAATGTATATTCCGAAGCCACGACCTTTATCTGCTCAAGCTTCATATGCTACAGATGTAGACATGCAAAAGCAGTACCCCTCACCTTATACTTCCTTTTCCACTCCTCACTCTTCATCGAATAATAGTTCGACTCAACCAATCCTGCCATCAACTTCACGTGTAAATATAATATCTAATGAAATTGTTCACCCAAACCAAAACATGGCTTACATGAGAACATGTAATAATTATGAAAGTTCTGATAATTAATAATTGTAAATAATTTTTGTTATTATTAATATAAATAATTGTAATTGTAAAAATAAATAAATTAATAAATATTGATTGAAATAAAAATATTTCGTTTTATTAAGTAGTTAGAGCCGGCCATAGAGGGTGCAGGGTGTGGGCCGAATACAGCCCCGCGCTTCCCATGATTTATGTATGTGCCATGATCCATGTGATCAAACTCAATACTATTCAATTATTATGGTCTCGCATTTAGTTTGGACGCGGACCCGCAAACCCAAGGATCGGCCCTGTAAGTTGTAATAATTTACCTTTACTTCATCCTTCAAGACTTCATTAATAGCTGCGCACACTTCAGGTACAATATTTGAAATAACTTGGCTTGAAACTTTAAACAAATAATGTAGACTCTTGTAGCTGTCTCCAGAAGCCAAGAATCTCAATGTTATGGCGAGACGCACTTTGGCTGTTATCGCTTCCCTCATTTTAGTATCTGACTTCGAAATAATTGGAGATATTTTGTTAAGTAAATATTCGAAGTCAGTTAGAGACATACGGCAGAAATTACCAAATTCTCCTGACGGTTCACAAATCATTTCTTCAAACATATTTTCCATGGTTTGCCTGCAAGAAAAAATAATACAGCATTATTGGCTTCTGAACTCTTCACTAAAATAATGTAATATCGGCCAACTCACCCCGTCCGATTTCTGTGGATAGCTGTCATCCACCATCTTCTTTTTTTCCACGGCTTCCGATATTTTTTATTTTGGTAGGATATTAAATAATTATAATATGTAAGAGCGCACAAAGCTGTTGCAGCTGCAAGTTCTACGTATCCCATCGTGCTATACGTCTGAACAATGAATGAGCGTATCGCGAGTCATGGCGAGCGTGTGGACGGTGCATTCGTATCGCCGTCGGTCGCCGAGCGCTTTGCCCGAGCCGCTCGGACGAGCGTGTGGAGCTAGCATTATATATATATCAATAAAGTTGTAATTCAAAATGTCCAAAAAAATTTTTTTATTTAATAGTACAGCACGTAGCCATTATTACAGGGCATCGAACCGGAACTGAACCGAAAACCGAAAAAAACTGTTATTTTTGTCGGAACGAAAACCGGAACTGAACCGATAAAAAATATCGGTTTATTTCGGTTCAGATAATGTTTATGGGAGTGAATATAAAATACATTTTATTTACGATTATTTTTTAAACTGATGAGCAGAAAAAAATCGTAATTTTTTTAACTGATATGTAAAAAAAATGCGCTTCTATTATTTCGAGGGGGGGGTTGTTGAACGCTCAGATCCCCCCCTGGCAGCGGTCTTGGTATGATTATTACAAAATAAGGAATAAAATGTTCTTCTAAATTATAAAACAAAACAAGTTTCTAATACAAATAAAAGCATTTAAAAATTTATCACTCGGAACTGAACCGAAAACCGAAAAAAACCGTTATTTTTGCCGGAACCGAACTGATATAAATATATTTTTTAATTGAAACGGAACGAAAACCGAAACGAAAAAATAACGGATCGAAGCCCTGCATTATTAACAATAATAATACAAAACAAAACAAGAAATGAAAAAAAAAATAAATAAATAAATAAAAACATAAAGGAACAAATAACATAGTATTGTTTACAATTATACATTACAATGTCATTTGTACAAATCCGACCGCCGTTGCCCAAGACCTCAGAGTGTTTTTAAACATGTGTATGGGTAACCTTTGTCGATATCTCAGTTGTCCTAAGAGATATTGAGGAATCCGTGAAAAAACATTTGACTTTTTTTCACTACATAGAGGTCGTTTCACTTAGAGGTTTTTTCACTTCAAAAAATCCTCTCTTAGTGGGTTCCTACGTCAAACTGAGTAAAAAAAACTGTCAAACTTTTTAAATATTTTAAAAAGACATATATGCCAAAACGGAATGTTATAACTCAACAAACGAAGAAAATACGAAGGCTAAACCCTGAATGCAGATCCACCATTATAGGGGTTGGTTAGGCTAAAATTTTAAAATAAGTTTAAGTTTAACTAAGTATGGGTAACTTTTGTAAGCAAAAACCGAGTCAATATCTCAATAGTCCTAAAAGATATTGAGGAATCCGTGAAATCACATTTCAGCCCTTTTCACCCCCTTAGGAATCTAATTTTGAAAAGTTCCGTATTAGAGGGTGCCTACGTCATGGAGGGAATATATTTCCCGAATTTCATGTCTCTATGTCAAGGGATGTTCTATCGAATAAAAAATACCAATTAACCCCGTTAGGGATGAAATTTTAAAAAACTGTCACAACGCTTACTAACTATTTTAAATAGAAAGCTATGTAGGTGTCTATTTAATAGAAACCTATGTGAAAATTTATGTATCAACTAGAAAGAGTAAAGACTACATATCGTATAAGAAGGAAAGAAAAAATGTTAAACACATAATTAAAGAGGAAAAAGACAGATCATGGAAAGAATTTGGAGAAAAAATGGAAGGGAATTACAGAGAAAATCAAAAAATGTTCTACGGAGCAATTAGAAATATGAGAAAGAAAAAGGGGTCAACTCTAAAAACATAAAAGATAAAGATGGAAATATTCTACAGACAGAAGAAGATATAATGGAAAGGTGGAAACAATATTTTGAGGAGTTGTTGGAGGGAAATGAAGGACAACCAAGAGAAGAAAACACAAAACAGGACGGAATAATAACAGAAATCACAAAAGAAGACCTGGAAAAAGCAATTGCCAAAGCCAAGTTAGGGAAAGCTCCAGGAAATGACATGATAACAATGGATATGATAAAACTAGCCCCAGAAGAAGCAAGAATAAAGCTGTTAAAGATAATGAATAAGGTGTTACAGAACGGTGAAGCTCCGTAGGACTGGAAGATTGGAATAATTACGCCAATATTGAAGAAAGGAGATTCGAGAGAGTGTAGCAACTACCGAGGAATCACACTTTTAAGCACAGTTGGGAAGATCTTTGCTAGAATCATAGAAGAAAGGTTAAGAGGAAAATTAGAAAGTACGCTAGAAGACAACCAGTATGAATTTAGGCCGAACAGAGGAGTTTTAGATCCAATATTTATGCTACGACATATTAGTGAAACAGCGCTTGGAAAAGACAGGGAGATACTTCTATGCTTCATAGACCTGGAAAAAGCATACGATAGGATAATGAGAGAAGATGTT
The DNA here is from genome assembly GCA_963971575.1 of Liopterus haemorrhoidalis. NCBI lineage: Eukaryota > Metazoa > Arthropoda > Insecta > Coleoptera > Dytiscidae > Liopterus > Liopterus haemorrhoidalis. The sequence continues at coordinate 48,192,977 of OZ020613.1, forward strand.
TGGAGAATACTCAGGTCAAGAGGAATAGAGGAATACCTTGTAGCAGGAGTACAAAGCCTGTACGATGGGACAAAATGTTATGTACAGACCAACAACTGCAAGTCTAGGTATTTTGGGACAAAAATCGGCCTAAGGCAAGGGTGTATATTGAGTCCACTACTCTTCACAATAGTGCTCGATACAGCCATTCAAAACTCCAGAAAAGAAGTAAAGAAATACCACATAGGGCAATGGAAAATGAAGCAAATTCTGTAATCTCAGAGCTATGCTACGCAGACGACAAGGTTCTAATCGCTTGCAATGAAGAAAATCTGCAAGGTAACCTAGACATCTTCAGCAAGTGGCTTAGCAGAATAAATATGAAGATCAGCTGCGAGAAAACAAAGAGTATGATCATCAGTGCAAAACCGGAAAAACATCATATTACATTAAACGGAAAAACACTCCAACGGGTTGAGCAGTTTAAGTATCTGGGATCTGTTTTCTCTGTAGACGGAAAAATAGACAGGGAAATAACGGAACGAGTTGGGGCTGCTGGTAAGCTGTTTAATAGTATCAAGACCTCCTTCTTAGGGAAAAAGGAAATTCCGACAGAGGCTAAAGTCCAGGTCTTCAAGAAAGTAGCCATCCCAATACTTACATATGGATCAGAAGCCTGGACAACTACAGAGAAACTTAAAAGCAGAATAAGAAGCAACGAAATGAGATTTCTACGGAAGATCAAGGGGAGAACAAAACTGGATCGTATAAAAAACATAGAGTATAGAGCAGAACTGGGAACAAAACCAGTAGAAGAAATGATAGAAGAAGGACAGTTGAGATGGTTTGGTCATATGACCAAACCATCTCAACTCGACTTTCATCCATCCTTTGTATATACAAAGGATGGATGAAAGTAGAGATACAAAAAAGGTTTATGAAGCCAGGGTATCTAAAAAGAGACGAAGAGGAAGACCTAGGAAGGAATGAAATGATGAAATAAGAAGAGCTGTAGAGAGAAGAGGTACCCCTTGGTGTGAAGTAAGAAGTAAGACTCAAAATAGGAAAGAATGGAAAAAACTGTGGAGACGATCCCCCGTGAAAGAAGAAGCCAAATACAAATAACATTCAACTCTCACAAAGGCCGACACCAGAAATGGTAAAAGGGCTCAACGATTAAGTAAGTAAGTAAAGTACAATGATTTTTTTTTTATATTTTGTAGTATAATAAGCCGTTTGAAATGGTATGGACACGTAATGAGAAGACCTGATGATTACGTAAGAAGGGTGACTATGAATAAGATTGTCAAGGGTAAGAGAGGCCGTGGCAGACCTAAAACGAGATGGAGGAATTGAATAAAGAAAGATTTAGATAGTAAGAATCTAGTGGGGGATGAGTATTTGGATAAGAGAGAATGGAGGAGACTCGTCAGTAACAGTGACCCCATATGAAAATGGAAAAAGCTGAAGAAGAATGAATACAAAAAAATTATCATTATACTTTCCTGTAACACGTAATACTCAATTCTAATTTTTCTCAGAAACGACATTTCAGTTGGGCAGTTAAAACACTTACACTCTAGGCTAACGATTTAGTAACCCTTTTAGAATGACATATAATAATAAAATATATTTGAGTGATATTGAATTAGTAAAAATAGTGAAAGAACTAAGTGATATTGATAACTTTAGAAGTGATTATTACTCTTCAGACAATCAGGAAGAAGTTACAGACAATATCAAAATAAAAACCTAGGTCAAATATACAATATATTCCAAAAAGTAAAGAAGTAATATGGAACTTCAATCCTGCAGTGTAAACATTTAGAACTGGAAGCAATATTTTGAAGGAAAAGTCTGGTCCATTGCGGTATCGATAGGTTGCATTCAATAATTTTTACATTCCATTTCAAGTATTCAATAATAGGCGAAGCTCCACACGGCGAGCTACTTACAGAAATTAATAAAACAAGTTGGTTACAGTTATCAGTTTTGCTTATTTGGCAATTAGAAAATATTGTTGAAAGGGTTTTATTTCAGAAATTAATATGAACGATACGAGACACAAAGCTTTTATTAAGAGAGAGATTTATATTAAAACAGAATGTAAAGACTCTGATGAACATGAAGTGGAGACTGGGATAGAGCACACGCCTGAATGGGAGAATGGTCAGTAATGAGCACATTACAAAAAACTGACTTAATACTACTATTCGTACTTTGTTGTCACAGTTCGGGCGAATTTCAGTATTGTTTTAATAGTGAACATTTTAAATCTTCTATTTTTTTTTACTCTTAGCAAATATTTTACTATGATTTATTTTCTCAGGTATCAAAGATGAAGTTACAGATGGTGTATACCACCATAATACTAAAATAGAGGAGATTTATATCAAATCTGAACCTGTGGACACCAGTGAATATGAAGATGAATTGGAGAGTTTAATAGTTGTAAACACTGGTCAGTAGAGCTAGTTCATTTGGTGTTTATGTTCCCATCAAATGTTTTCATAGTGTAAATGCTAACTGATCGACAATTATTTTGCATGTTTATATATATATCTTGTAAATTTTGGAGAAAAAAGTAACTATGAGTATATTTCAGAGAACCAAGATAATCAGAAATCTGATTGTGGAGATGACGATGAATTTGAGGAGAATGCAGTTGGACAAGATACAGGTCAGTCAATACTTAATCAAATCACTATATCATGATACTTCGTTTTTATCTGTTACTCTAGCTTGTGGCAGAAAAATTGGATATCCGATGTATATTGTACCGAAATTATGATGCATTCAGTTGTATGCTTTTGTGCTTATCTGCTAGAGAGCATATTTTTTTAATATCCTTGAAGTGAACCCGTAACTTTTTTGCTTGTTTTGACTTTCGCTATTTTATCCGCTAGAGTTAATATAAGAGTACTAGATGAAATCTCTTAATATTAAAAAAAAAGTATTCATACAATTATTAAATTGATGGAAGCACATATATATGTTTTTTTACTTTTTTAGGGTTTTGTAGGTATGACCAAAAAACCCTTATACCGTCATTTTGTCGTCTGTCTGTCTGTTCGGTAAAAATTGTATCCAAACGGCTAAACCTAGAGAATTGAAATTTGGCATACTTATACAACTCTTTGACCCGCACATAGGAAAAATTCTAAAACATCTAAAAAACATATCCCTCTAAAAATATAATAAAAAAATATATCTGCTAACTGAAAAATAAAAGATTTTTTTAAAATTCTGAGTAGGGTATGAAATGAAAGCTCTTAGTACGTGGATTAACGTGGATCAAAATTTATTTTTGCAAAATAAATTATTTTGACGCGATTTTTGCCAAAATTGTGCAAAACAAATTTGTCCCACACCCTGTAGCCCAGTTGATTTAAATTAAAAACCTAAGTACATTGGTGTGAACCGGATATGTTTTCGGAATATGTTTTCGGAAAATAACGTATTTTTTGTGTTTCTAACTAAAATATGTAAAATATTTAATTCGTTAACACAGTAAACGACTAAACGTCCGTAGACTAATGGTTAGTATTCTCGCTTCCTAAGTTGCAAACTACGGTTCGCTTCTAATTTTATTTTTCTGTTCTTTTTTGCATTTTTATTTTGTTGAAATTATTATGTCAAAATTCTAGTTATATTTTGGCAAATTATTAATTTTTAAAAGCGTTAATTTAATAACCAGTGGGAATTCTGTCTTTCAATGTAGACGAAATCAGAGGAGCGGAGCTTATGACTTAAACCAACCAATGGAAGCCATAGGCGCAATTTTCAAATTCTTAATGAACCTTGATATATATAAATATATATATATATATATATATATATATATATGCACATATTTAGATACCTAAATAATAGTATTAGGTAGTCGAATTAAAATTGACAAAAAAACATTTTAACATAAAATTTGTTTGCCATCCCTAATAATCTTCATTCACTTGCAAATACCTGCGAAACCCTGAAATGTGTGAAAATTCACACTTCACATCAATTTTTTCAATATATTGTCCCAGACATAAATCATTCGGTCCCTTTATTGACCATCTTCAGTGACTAGATACCTACAAAGACCTGAAAAAGGTGAAATTTCATCGTTCACATCAATATTTTGCCTTTTAATTAATCTTTTTTTTTTTTGATCTTTTCTTTCCATGGTCCCCGGAAACAATACATAGAAACTATTTTAACTACTAATTTGTTTGCAGCTAGCGCAACATCTTCAAATAATTCAGATGAGAGTTTGATGCCAGTGTCCATTAACAAGTTCAAAAACTATCTTGCAACACAGACGATAGAGAAATCTTATAAATATGATGAATGTGAGAAAACGTTTGAACAAACACAAGATCTTATTGCACATAAAACAGAACATATTAGCGATAAGCAATTCAAATGTGAGCAATGCAATAAAGCATTTTTATATATTTCACATTTGATTAGTCACAAATTAATACATTCTGGAGAAAATAAATTCAAATGTGATCAGTGTAATAAAGAATTTTCAGGTCCAGTAACTCTAAAAAGACACAAACGAATACATACTGGAGTAAAGCCATTCAAATGTGATCAGTGTAATAAAGCATTTTTACGACTATCACATCTCAAAAGTCACAAAAGAATACATTCTGGAGAGAGGCCATTCAAATGCGATGAGTGTGATAAAGCATTTTCAGAATCATCATCACTTGTTAGACACAAACGGATGCATGCTGGAGAAAAGCCATTTAAATGTGATCTGTGTAATAAAGCATTTGCAGAATCTTCACATCTCGTTGGACACAAACGAATACATACTGGAGAAAAGCCATTCAAATGTGATCAGTGTAATAAAGCATTTTCTCAACTATCATCTCTCGTGACTCACAAACCAATACATTCTGAGGAGAGACCATTTAAATGCGATCAGTGTAAAAAATCATTCTCAAACCTAACAATTCTCAAAATGCACAAACGAATACATTCTGGAGAGAAACCATTCAAATGTGAGCAGTGTGATAAAACATTTTTTCGTTCATCAGACCTGAATGTTCACAAACGAATACACTCTGGAGAAAAACCATTCAAATGTGAACAGTGTAATAAAGCATTTGCACAGTCAGCAAATCTAGTTAGTCACAAACGAATTCATTCTGGCGAGAAGCCTTTCAAATGTGATCAGTGTGATAAAACATATGCACAGTCAACACATCTTAATATTCACAAAAAAACACATTCTGGAGAGAGACCATTTGAATGTGATCAGTGTGATAAAGCATTTTTATACTTATCTTATCTCAAAAGACACCAACGGAGGACACATTTGAAAGTGAAAAGCTCCAAAAGTGATCAGTAATAAAGTAACCCCATTACAGAGAGCGTCCAAATAAAAATACAATAAAGATTGTCGAATATTGGACTGATAAACTTCCGTGGGAACATTTCGTAGCTATATTATAATATGAATTTAAATTTAGTTATTTTATATTTAATTTTGTATTACTTTTTTTATTGTATTTGTTATTTTTTTATATATTGATCAATGTAAATACATTTTTTTTAACAAAATAAAGAAATATATGTAACAAATAACTCAGTGTTTTAATTAGATCAAATTTATAAAAAGTTTTTTGTTAAATTTAGATTTCTCTCAGACGAGGGGTCGCACATAATAGTTTAAAATAATATTTTGTGTCTATTATACATATCTTAAATTTTTTAGGCGCCATCTTGGATTTTGGTTTTTTAAGGATTTTGAATCATGTTCTTATTTATTTATTTATTTATTTTACATTTTAATAACACAAACAGGACGAACCCACAGCAGTGTTCAAGAATTTTTTAACAATTACGTGCGTAAAATTTACATATTACACTATATTACAAGACTGCAACGATTTTATTTTTGATTTGAAAAATTTTAACGTTTGTTTATAGCTATTATATATTGAATTGAAAAAATCGCGACAGTCATGTACGAACAAGAGTATTACAGTAAGCAAGTTACATAATACAACAATTTAAACAGAAGCAATTGGAGTTAGACTGAGCTTGAATCCAAATGTTGTAATATAATTTTACAATGTGATTTAAATTTATTTAATGTCAAATTTGAAATATCAACATTATTAAAAACATTGTTGAATGTGGAATAGTCTTTCAATAGGTGAATTAGAAAATATATTATTGTTAGTTTTGGAAACGAAAAATGAATGTTGGTTGCGGACATTATAAGACGGAACTAAAAAAGTGAACAACATTAACAGATCATTGCAGTCTATAATACTATTGCAAATTTTATATAATGTAACCATATCCGACAGTGTGCGACGATTCCTTAGTGACACCATATTTAGTTCAAGTAGAGCTGAACTGTAGTCAGTAAGGCGAGTTTTTTCTTTAAATAGAATGTATTTCACGGCTTTAATTTGTACTTTTTCTAATTTATTAAAGTATTTATCATACATAGGATTCCATATGATGGAACAGTAATTGAGAATGCTAGAAACATAGGCGTAATATAAGGTCTTGATAGGCTGCGCAGATCGGAAGTCTTTAGTTGTGCTGTTAATAAATCCAAGCATTCGCAATGATTTCGTATAAATATACTCGAAGTGCGGTTCAACAGTCAGTTTTGTATCAAATATTACACCTAAATCTTTGATTTGAGAAGCTCTACTTAGTGATGTGTTGTTGATGTAATATTCATTTAAGATAATATTTCTGTTACGGGTAAATGTTATAATATGGCATTTGTCACAGTTAAGCTGAAGTTTATTATCTTGACAATAATTGGTGAAGCTAGACAAGTCAGACTGAAGGAGTGTAGCGTCTGCTGGAGTTTTGATACTTCTGAAAATTCTCATAATCAAAAACTATTAAGTCCGCTATTAAGTTTCACTCTGCTATAAAATGATTGGATTTAAATTGAGAATGGGAAGGGATTTCCGGAGAACACAGACGTATATAACTTTATTTAATAGTCTGGTAAGAAATAGGTTGGAATATGGGTCAGTGGTTTGGTCTCCGTTTCATTTTAAATATATGAAACTGATTGAGTCAGTGCGAACGAAATTTTTGCGAAGTGTGGAATTTAGAACAACAGGCTTATATCCTAGATATGAATCATCTGAGGTATTTCGTGCAAAATATTCAGTAGTAGCATTAAGTAAAAGACGTGATACTAGCAGCTTACTTCTGCTGCACAAAATACTAAATGGCGGTCTGTTTTGTTCGGAAATACTTTCTCAGATTAATATCAAAATTCCACGCGTTGGAGCGAGAAGGAAAAATATAGTATTTCAAGTTCGGCACGCTAGAACCGATCAGTACAGAATGAGCCCCCTTAACCGGATGGTATCACTCTATAACCAGACTCTGCAAATGAATGAAGACATTGACTTGTTTTATATGAATTTCGGTGTGTTCAAAAAGTTTATCTTGAGCGTATAAAATTTTTTTTTTCTACTTCCACATTTTCTATTTTTTAGTTATTTTTTCTCATTTTGTTACATGTGTAATAAATATTTATAAGTTTATATATGTATACACATATTGTTAAATATAGGTTGTAAGTTGTGAATGTATATTTACTTTTATGTATGGGCACATTTGGGACCATTGGTCTGTAGTGTCCTTAATTATAATAAATAAATAAGACTCAACTTGATGTAGATGCATTAAAAGCAATATTACTGATTAAATTAAATTATGAAGAAAGTCCGTTAGCTGGAATTTTTGGGCGCCTTCTTGGAATTTTGAATTTTTTAAGGCCTTTTGAGTCACCATGTTCTTATCTTTAGATCAAAAACCATTACAGCCTTTGCGCTTTCTTGAATTTGTGTCCATTTTTTGTCTTTATGTCTTCTTGTCAATCAGGACATTGATGAACAATGGAATTCTTTTGCTGAAACATTGGACAAATGTGTGCTGCAAAATACACCAATCTCTCGTAAAAAGAGGTGTGGCCGTAATCCCTGGATTACTCAAGACATCATCTGCCTGTCCAACAGGAAGAAAAATGTTTGGAGACGTTTCAAGCGCTATGGTTACGATGAAGATTTTCTGGCTCACAGAAGACTTTCTAGCGTTGTGAGTTCGTTGGCAAGGAAAGCTAAAGAAGCATATGAAATTGAAATACTTTCAAGAGGACAAAAATATTTCTACGCATACACTAGAAGCAAATTTTCGAACGCTTCTTCTATCCCCATGATCTTGAACAACAACAATGTTCCCTGCACCGACTACGACGAAGTGGCTGATATTTTTGCTAATAAATTTGCGTCCAACTTTACAACAGAAAATTCATATTTAAACCGCAAATTAATGCAAAGATTTTGTGATGAAGAACTCCAACACGTCGTTATAAACAGGGAAATAGTTCTAGAAAAGCTCAACGCAATATCTACCTCCTCAGCGCCAGGACCAGATTGCATCCATCCGTTGATATTGAAACAATGTAGCGAAGAAATTGCCGAAGCCCTCGTCATAATTATGAAAAATTCACTTGACTCATGCTCAATTCCTAAAGATTGGCTAACATCAACTGTTATTCCGATATTTAAGAAAGGTAACAAATTGCAGGCGGAAAATTATCGCCCAGTTAGTCTTACATCAATTCCAGCCAAGATACTTGAGCGCATTATAGTTGACCAGCTTATGCCATTTCTTTTGCGTCACAAGATTGTTCCTGAAACTCAACATGGTTTTGTACCTGGTAGATCTGTTGTCTCCAATTTACTACTTGCTACAAACTACTGGTCAAAACAACTTGACATTTCGATCTCAACAGACATAATATACCTAGACTTCTCCAAGGCGTTTGACAAGGTTCCACATAATAGACTTTTTCTTAAACTCAAACAATTTGGCATAAGCGGTAGCCTACTTAGCTGGATTAGGGCGATTTTGAGTAACAGATCGTTCAGAGTTAGAGTAGGATCTGAACTTTCAACGTCACTTCCTGTCACTAGCGGTGTCCCCCAAGGAACAGTGATTGGTCCGATCCTATTTTTAATATACGTTGCTGATTTAACCACCAATTTAAAAAGCAGTCACCAAATGTACGCCGATGATCTTAAGATATATGACCTTAACGAAATCGTTGCCTGGTGTGAAGACTGGCTCCTACCACTGAACACAACCAAATGCTGCAGTCTTCATATAGGAAAAGACAATCCACGGTTATCATATTTTATTGACAACGCAGTGATACAGCAAGTCAACGAAGTTATTGACCTGGGTGTTACTATAAACAGTAATCTTGAGTGGTCTCCGCACATTACAAAAATAGTGAAGAAAGCTAATACTCTCCTTTATATAGTGCACAAATCCTTCTCTAAACTTTCTCCTGTTCTTTTTCGCAAAATCTACTTACACCACATATATTCGCCCACACTTAGAATATGCTTTTGTTGTTTGGTCGCCGTATTTGCAGCGTGACGTACTTCTTCTTGAAGGTGTTCAACGACGAGCTACGCGTATGCCTCCAGAACTTCGACATCTCCGCTATGAAGAACGCCTTGAAGTTTTGAACTTGCCGACCCTTACCCAGCGCAGATCTCGTGGAGACCTTATCCAGATGTATTGCATCACCACTGGCAAATTCTCAACAGATATGTCCACACTATATTCACTCAGTCTCAACACCGCAACGCGTGGACATAGACTGAAACTAAATCACGAGATCTACAAGAAGCAAAATAGGGAAAACTTTCTGTCCAACCGTGTCTTTGAGTTATGGAACTCTCTCTCTGAAGATACTATTTCGGCGCCGACTATTAATTCTTTCAAGGCCAAGATCTCGCCCATGTTCGAATAAAGACTTTATATTAATATATTTTCATGCCGCAATATTTATATTTTGTATTTTATTTTATTTTATTTTATGTTTTTGTTTATCACTGTAATATTTATACTTTACACTGTACACTTTGTATTTTGTTTTTGTTTTATATATATTTTGAGCTTAACAAGCCATTTGGCTTCAGCTCTTATTGTAATAATAATAATAAATAATAATAATAATAATAATAAAATAATAATTTTTGAATTCATGTGAAGATCAGAAAATCGCTTTTGTAGTTTGTCTTTTAAATCCGCGAAGCTTTTACTGCAAATCTGGTTGGCAATTGTTCATCAGTTTCTGTATTAAATTCACAGCACGGGAAATGAGTAAAATTACATTCATTCATCTGACATTCGAGCAACGAAAGTGACAGAGTAAGAGAAACGTTCCTGAGTATGACGTACGATTTCTTGATGACCATATCGCCAACAAGCGTAGAGGCTGAGCGAGCTTTTTCAGCCACTTGTTATTTATGTAGCCCTTTGAGAAGTAGATTGGTAGATGCTGCTTTAAATAATATCTGCTTATTAAGTTCACATTTCTTGAAATAATTCTCTAACTTAATTTCAGTTTTTAGTTATTATTATAATTTGATACTTCTTTCAACCCTTTAACGTTAGTGTTGGATATATCTAACTCAACTAAAAGTGACCATACAGTATAAATGTCGGATATATGCGACGCAGAACATTTCATTATTATTTTTGTTTCATTATAATTTAATAAACTATATTAAATACTATTTATTGTTAGAAAATATTTTATTACCTGAAATCATAAAACAGTCATAAAAACTTGTTTTAAGTACATTTAACTAGTTTTGAAAAATTTGTAAGTAAACAACACCAACAACATATTCATATAAAAATGATTTTTTTTTATTTACCATATCTATACATATATTATTTAAAATTGCAGTCATTTATTTCATTTTTGAATTTTTTATCGCAGTCTTTTTTTAACATATGTATACGAGTTGTACAAGAAATACACATTTTCCACTGCACAATTTAAAGTATTAATCAAGTGCTTATTACAGTGGTATGATTTAAATATCCGTTTCATTTCTGTTAAAGATACACAATCTTCCTCGTACAAATCTTTAATCTCATTCGTGATAAACTGTTCTAACCACGATTTTTTATCACAGCCTTTTACATAAATCACTTCGGAACCAATATGTTTCGTTATGAAGTGTGAAATGTCTTCATGACGTAACAACTGTTCTTCAGTTCCCTGAGGTCTGTGGTTCCAACGTAATCCATGTAAATTGTTCTTCAACCAGTTGAAATGACTGACAATCCTTGGTGTGTCAGTCATTTCAACTGGTCCTCTGCAAAGATGAAAATGTCCTGCAACCAAATGACAAAAAATTGTAAACCATACATAATAAAAATTAAAAAAAAAAAAAAAACTCCCTCAGTTCATACATCTCTAATTTGTTCACTTTCGTTTTTATCAAAATTATAATATCGATTTATAATTTGCTTTTACGAGCAAAACTTTAGATAAAGGCTATTCGAAACGTTTCAATGGAACTATATGAACGAATGCACAATGATACACAATTTTAATTGGGATAATGTGGGGGGAAAATAAAGTAGTGCGTACCTAAAAACTAGGTAGCTAGATTAGGTTTAGTTAGTAAAAGTTAAGGACATATTGATTTCAAGCGGGCATTACTTTACATGGTCCATTACAGGATCGGCTCGCTAATCTAAAAAAAAATGTACAAAAAACGTGATGATGGGTGGGGGATTTCCATAAAATTCAAGTGATGACCCGGTTGGGGGGAAATTCAAAAATCAAACTAAATCTGAGAAACTATGTTCATGCTTCAGCTCTCTGTAGGACCCTATTTCTCTCGAGTCGTTACACATTGCTTAATTTCACTTAATACTTGTTACGCTACAAGGTGTCCGGCTTGTAGTATGTTATGCAAATGTGTGAATTAATGTGACGTTATTTTTGAATTTGTTTCGAATAATATAATTTATCAAAACATATCCTGGAATTTTAGTAACTATTACCTTGCAATTTCTTGTATCTCCTGGAATTTAAATTTGAAAATTTACTAGAGATCTTCTAAAATGTATTTTTTTATGTGCAGCGAGAGTTGATGATTGCGTAAATGATTTATCGCACTGATCACATTTGACTGGTTTCTCTCCAGAATGTATTCGTTTGTGTCTAATTAAATGTGATATATCTGAAAATGCTTGATTACATTGTTCACATTTGTATGGTTTCTCTCCAGAATGTATTCGTTTGTGTCTACTGAGGCATGATGAAAATGCAAATACCTTATTACAATAGTCACATTTGAATGGTTTCTCTCCAGAATGTATTCGTTTGTGAGAAATAAGCCTTGATGATTCTTTAAATACTCTATTACATTGTTTACATTTGTATGGTCTTTCTCCAGAATGAATTCGCTTGTGTCTAGTGAGATCTGATGATTTTGTAAGTATTTTATTACACTCATCACACTTGAATAGTTTTCTTCCAGAATGTATTCGTTTGTGTTTACTGAGATCTGATGAATCATTAAATGTTTTATTACATTGTATAAAATTGTATGGTTTCTCACCAGAATGTATTCGCTTGTGTCTAGTGAGACCTAATGATTTTGTAAATACTTTATCACACTCATCACACTTGAACGGGTTTCCTCCAGAATGTATTCGTTTGTGTCTAATGACATGTGACGATCTTGCTGTGGATTGTTTGCTGCTACTGGCCAGTGATGTATAACTCTCACATGGGTCACTAGAAGATGTTCCTCTAGCTGCAAACACATTAATTAATGACACAAAAGTTAAGTAACAGAAGTAAATTTTTCTTTGTGGCTATATCTTTACTCCCACAACATAAGTTGATAAGTCCATTTTATTCACTATTATATAGACACTATTATATAATTCTATATAACTATATTCTATATCTAATACAATAATATTTCTTGACTGACCTGTATCTTGTCCAGTTACAGTCTCCCTATATTCACCGACATCTCCACATTCAGACTTGATGTCAATTTCCTCAGTAACGATAATATTAGTGTTATGACTATACTGGGACATATCGTCAGTAGGTGATATGATACATGTCTTGTGAGTATCGGGGCTCTCTGAAATATAAACATTCAGAGTTACTGTTACTCTGCCGATGTTTGTAATGATATTATTTTAACTCAATACGCGACCTCGTAATTTTCAAATACAATTTATTTTAAATTCAATTGTCATGTTGATATAACAATACTCTCATTATTTTGTTATAATATTGTATAATATCTGCAATTAACATAATAAAACAAATAATGAGCAAAGCACATGAATAGAGAATAGAAATACAGCTGCTCATTATTGATTTCAAACAAGCGTTTCACTCAATTAAAAGAAGAAAACTCATTGAAATATTAAAAAAGCGGAATATACAGCCAAAAATAAGAAGGTTGATAGGGATGACGATGGAAACAACAAAGACAAGCATAATAACACAAAAAGGACTAACAAGAAAATTCGAAGTTAACAGATGAGTAAGGCAGGGAGACACTATCAGCTACTCTATTTAACTTGGTGTTAGAGTATGTCATGAGAAAAATAAATAAAGGAAACATCAGAACAGGAGGAGAACAAATAATAGCGTATGCAGATGACGTATTTATAATAAAAGCAAGGGATATAATGAGGAAGTGGCTAGAGGAGATAAGACGGGAAGGAGAAAAAATAGGATTAAAAATAAATGAAAGGAAGGCAAAAATAATGAGACCTGGAAAAATGTTGGAAAATAGAAAAATACAAATAGACAAATCGAACAAGTAGAAAATTCAGATATTTGGGAGTCATGCTAGCAAGCAATGGAGAAAGGAATATAGAAATTAGAGAAAAAATAATGGCAACAAATAAAGCATACTATGCAAATAAGAAAGTTCTGAATAGCAATATATTAACAGTAGGAACAAAACAGTAGAACAAAAGTATTCAAGACAATGATAAGACCAGTAATGTTATACGCGGCAGAAACAATGACTCTCTTCAAAAAAGAAGAAGAAGATTTAAAAATATTAAGAACAATATTAGTACCAATAAGAACTGGATAAAATGAATATCGCCCAAGAATGAACCACGAGATAATGGAAATAATAGTAGAAGACATTGTCACTAAAATAAAGGAAAATAGAATAAAATGGCTAGGACACGTATGGAGAGCAGGAGAAAAGTCAACAATACTATCAGTACTGCAGTGGAATCCAGGAAGAACAAGAAGTCAAGGAAGCCCGAGATTAACGTGGTTGAAAGAAGTATAAGAAGTCATAAAATGGGCCGGAATAAATGAATGGAAAGAGAGAGCAAGAAATAGAAACCGTTGGAAAAAGTTATCAAATAAAATACGAACTACTTAAGAAGATAAAATGGGGACTAATCCACCCCAAGAAATTGGATTTAGAAAGCTCAATGAGCGGTGAAATCCTACAAGGGATGTTAAGCCACTATATATATATTGGCTTATTATAATATTATAAATTTTGACGATCACACCTAAAATTAAAATCGCACAAGATTAATTTTTTAACATTAGTGTTTGAACCTTCGTAGAGTTTGGACGTGTTGAAATACCTGCGATAATATTGCTAAGTTGGTAAATATGCAATTATTATAATAGCATGATACATATGCAACAATATTTAAGATGTCGATGGCGACATGTGTAAAATGTAAATCAGATGTGAAGAGAATTGATAAGTTGGTGATTCGTTCTAGGATATGTGAAGACACATTCCATTCTAAGTGCGCGAGTCTTCCAGATAATGAATGGAACTACATAATGACAAATGCGTGCATTGGCTGGTTCTGCGGAGATTTCATCGTGCGTAAGGGATGGTCCATGAAAAACCTGTTGGAAGCAATTAACGAGAAGATATGTCGACAGGAAGATGCTCTTAAAGTTGTGGATAGAAGAGTACAGAGGACCGAGGAGAATTTAGACAGGAAGATGTTCAAGCAAACAACGAGATGCCAAGTGAAGCTGTGTCATATGCTGACAAACTAAAATCTAAAGTTAAATCAGATACTGTCCTAGTAATCAAACAAAAAAAAAAAAAAAAAAAAAACGACCAGAGAAGTGATATTACCAAAGAAGCCTTTAGGAGAAACATTGACCCTCTATCACCCTCAGTTCTAGGTGTAAGAAATATCAGCAAGAGTAGGATAGCACTTGAATGTAAGAACCAACAAGCAATAGACAACTTGAGAGAATCAGTTACCGAAAAGTTAGGCACAGACTATGTAGCAACCGAGCCAAAGAAGAAAGCTCCACGGGTTAAAATATTCGGCCTATCTGAGAAACTAGAACCTGAAGACATAGAATACAAAATATTAGCTCAAAATGATTGAATAACAAAGCTACGGTAAAGGTTGTTCATATCGCTAAAGACAACCGAAACGATCATAAATTTATGGCGTACTTGGAAGTCGATGGTGAATCTTACTTCAGGCTGACCGTAGAAGGGAGAGTGAGTATCGGCCATAATTGTGGATGCTATTAATGTCCTAATCATTGCTTTGCAGATCTGTAAGAATATGAGCTAAAAGTATGTATGGTATTTTGAAAATCACTTACACAAAAACGACAAGATACAAAAAACAAGATACAATAATAGTACATTGTTTTATTCTAGGTAATAGTTACCTAGCTCAGCAATTACACTAAGAAACCGCTTTAATAAAAATAGCTGTACTGATCAGTCTTTGCGATAGCTACACTCTTCAGTTCATCTCCATCACATTCACTGATGTCCAGAAGTTCAGACTTGATGTAAATCTCCTCTATGTTGGTGTTATCAAGATATACGTCGTTTGTAACTCCTTCTGTAATGTCTGTAATTAACAAATCAGTAATATATACACGAATTACTTAAGGTAAACCAGTGGCGAAGGGAGACCAAATAATTTATATATATATATATATATATATATTAAAGATAGGTGAATCTTCAAAACTACATCAAATTATTTTTTATTGAGATTACCGGTGGCGGCGCTGTGCTCCAAGACAATATGGCTGTCGTGTCTAGTATTCAGCTGTCAATATGGTAATAGCGAACAGGTTAATTTAAGTACAGTACATTTTTATTTTATGAAAATGCGAGTAAATATTTGCGAAATATTTTAATTTTTAAGCGCTACATATGTATCGAGGTGTATAACAGAAAGTGGGCATCAAATTACGGCATTTAATGTTTAATTTCAGTAGATTTATTGAAATGTAATTTGTAGTAATTTTATTAGTAATTTGTAGTTGAGCAGGTGTTAAATGCCTGGGCATTTAATTTTATGTGGTACATCTGAGTGTCGGTCATCTGAATTTACAATATATGGATTCTGTTTGTAAACAAATGCATTATGTTCATTGCCTCATGTAATAAAATTAGTTTTATTTGGACAGAAGCAGCTAAAAGTTAAATATGCAATTTGCAGCTGCAAACATATTAGTGCAATCTTGTTTTTCTGCGACAAATGTAATCAACAAACTCGCACAGTATCAGTTACTTTTTAACTCAAAATATATTCCCATGCCTTCCTCCTATCCATTATCAAATCTTTTCCAATCTGGACTTAATATTAACTTTCCCTCAATATTTCTTAAGAAAAGAAAAAACCTAAGATGCCTATCTTTGTCCTGTCTTGAATGACAGGCAAAAACACTATAATTTGTTCTGCTTTATAGTTTTTCACAACTACTATCGACATTCTAACAAAAATTTAACACTAGAACATATGTAATAAGTTCAAACAGTACTAGAGCGCCTAGTACAAAATATTTTGGTCATACATACAAAACCCTAAGAGTTATTTTTAAGATTAGATTGACAAAAGCATACTGGAGCTAGTTTTGCTGACGTCACTTTGAATATCGTCTATTTAGCACAGGTTGGACAGGGTATTGCTAAATGTTGTAAAAGTATCAAATATGTCAAGTAACTCGTTTGATTTACAAAAATCACCTAATACGGAACAAAAATAAATAGTCATTTGTAGAATACCGTGTCTTCACAGATCAGGGCGTATTACAGCCGGCAACGTCGCCAAAAAAGAAAAGGAAAGCGATACTGGGAGAACCCATTAAAGAGTATGAATAAGAACTACTCCATGTGCCCTGTGCTGCATTCTAACCAATAAACGGACTATAGTTCAAATGTTAACTTTCTTCATTCTAAAAACCTAATTTTTCGCTATAATGAGGTAATGTCATGCTGAATACATATTTTGTCAGACAACATTTGTCGTTCGATGTACATATGTGGTCGTGTCGTCATATTTTCCACGTTGTATTATATCTGTATTATCATCACTTTTCACTACATATTTCTCATTGTAGTATTTTTCCGATTCCTCATTTGGTAAAACACTTCGACTAGTGGATTCTGTTAATAAATTATTCCTGCTGTAGCTCTTTTCAGTTTCTTCACAATTCTTCAAGGACTTTTTTTCTTTATTGGAATCCGTTGAATCAAAACATAAATCACTGCTAGTTTCAGAAAGAGTACTCAGCTGCGTTGTGTAATTTATGTATGTTTGATTGTTTCGCAAACATTGTTCGCGAAAATTGTAAAAACTATCCACTTTATTACAGCATTCGGAACATATTGCTCCATGATTGTACAATACTGTGGAGATCTGAAAAAAATTGTTATTATTGTACAAAGCCTTGCTTGGTTTAGTCAGGGTAGAAAAGTACAATTGGCAAGTTATTCATTGCATTTTTAAACAATGTTATTGTACATTTGACTTTCTTGTACATTTTCATCCCAGATTGATAGGATGTAAAACCCATGTTTGACACATGTATAAATCGGACATAGAAATGTTTCGAGCGATAAAAAATATTCTAGAAGGTTGGAAAATGTGTTAAAAGTTCAGAAGACTTTTTAAGTCCAATTTGAGCTTCTGTGTTCTTCTGTTATTAGAAATTTAGTAACTTAAGCTGATTACTTAGTTTTTATATTGTGTTACCTTTTACAAAAATTTGTGCTACAACGTTAACTGGATAGGGAGGTACGTAGATAAATAGAGCATAAGCACTGGTATTAGAATTCAATAACTTAAACATTCCGTAAAGAATATTACATGTATTTTGAATTAGGTGACTTTCAAGAATCTTATTATGCGTTGCTGACTAGTACCACAGTATACACAGTAGTTTCACTCGACCGTTTTTCTGTACCAGATTTTTCATGCGCATGTGTGACTCCTGGTTAGGACGCGCAGTTTTGCGAAGTTAATAAATTAAAAAATATTAAATATTATTTTATATTTAAGTAATTTTCCTACTTTATTATTATACTACTTTCAATAGGTTTTGTATAATATTTTTTAAATTCATTTTAGAGTCATAAAATGCAAAATTCTTTTGTTAGTTGTCATATAAAGCTTATTCTTAAAAACAGAAATATTAAATTAAGATTATATAAAATATTATTGCAGATACGGACTGTTGGGGAAAAATAAAGTAGTATGCACCTAAAAACTTGGTAGTTAAGTTAGGTTTAGTTAGTAAAACTTTAGGACAGAAGCAGTATTCGCGACTGAAACTAACTGCGTACAACAGCTGATGGCGTACGAGAAGCGTATATGTTAGAAGTTTTTTCTTAATATTTATCTGTTCAAATAATATTTCGGCAAAAAAGCATTGTATTTAAGTCACTATATTTTAAAATACTTCTTAATTCACATAAACTGCAGCACAACACGCTACAAATATTATCCAAATATACGCTTCTGTTTAATTTAGCCAGTCACCACCAGATGTCTCACTGTTATTTGCAGTCGCGAATTGGTCTACTTTACTACATTTTTCCCAAAAATATGTATGTTCTTACCATTTCTGGAAATAATATCACCAGCCTAGAATAATAGTTTAAATTTTCACGGCTGTTGACAAGCCGCTGTAAAGTCGTTGCATTTTTAGATTTGAGGCAGATACAACAAATATTTGTTAAACAATTCATTATACTGTAAATTACATATAGCTTATTTAATTTAGAAAATAATATAGATGTACTTGCTGTAACAATAGTGTAAATTCAGTTTATACAAGTCCGTGCTGATCAATTAAAAAAAAAAAAAAAAATCACATTCACTGTATAAATCACTGTATAATCAGTGACTGTATAAAGACATGTTTGGTTTATATACCTACCTACGGAACAAGAATAGGAATAGGAAATAAGAATAGTACACAAGAATAAAAAAATATTAAACCGTTTATATAGGACATAACATTTCGTCGCTGCACCTGCGTACTTGCGTTGGCCTGTGTTTAACGTTTGTCACTTGACAGGTTCTGATTCATATAACCTTTAAAAAAAATTCGTGTAAAATGTATTCAGAAGATTTTGTTGATTTATTTGCTTATGTTTCATTTTTATATTTGGCGAACAATTTTTTAAATAAACGGCGTAGAAGAAGATACAGTGTTCGTCCTCTGAATCGCCAACGACAGACACATGGACATTTTTTTACATTATTCAAATTTATAAAAAATAATGATCCAGAACAATTTTTTATATATACGAGAATGACATCGCAACAATTTGATATATTACACGATTTAATAAAACATCGTCTCATGAAAACTAGCAAAAAAGCTTTGTCAAGTAGCCACAGACTTGCTATTACATTACAGTAAGTTAATTATCTTATCACTAGTTCATGCAAAAGTTTTATTTTCTTTTTTATTGTTTTTTAGCTATTTATCAACAGGATGCTCTATGCAGCAGGTAGCATGGAACTATTACATTGGCAAAACGACAGCTCACTTCGTCATTATTGAGACATGCCAAGCAATATGGGATGTTTTGATGCCGATCTATCTGCCAAGTCCAGATCAAGAGTCATGGAAACAAGTTGCTGCTGGCTATTACAAGAGGTGGAACATGCCGAATTGTATTGGAGCATTGGATGGAAAACACATCCATATACAAGCTCCAAAATATTCTGCTTCAGAATTTTTTAATTATAAAAAATCCTTCAGGTATTATATAATAAGTAGTAACTTACAATAATAATTGTTTTAAATAATAATTTATTTTCAGTATAGTGTTAATGGCAGTATGTGATGCCTTTTATAAATTCACATGCATTGATATTGGAGCTAGCGGAGGTAACCATGACAGTACTGTATTCCGGGAATCTGGATTTGGCAGAGCGTTTATGGAAAACACAATAAATTTACCGAATGATGTGCCATTGCCTGGTACAAATACAGCCTTTCCATATTTCTTAGTAGTTAATCAAGCGTTTCCATTACAGCAACACATTATGCGTCCTTACCCTGGCCTTAATTTAGGAAGAACAAAACAAATTTTCAATTACCGTTTATCCCGTGCCAGAAGAACAATTGAAAATTCTTTCGGAATTCTAGTACAAAGGTGGCGAATTTTAAGGAGCACAATAATTGCAGATGTGCAAAACATACAAATATTTGTTCAAGCAATTATTGTATTGCATAATTTTTTGCAAACTTCAGAAGAAGATATTCCTTTAAAAGAAAGAAAGTATTGTCCGATGGGTTTTGCCGATTATGTCGATTAGAATGGTGAGTTACATTTTGGTTCTTGGAGGGATGAAGCTAATTTACCACTAATTTACCGCAAAGTCGGATCAAATAATTATAAAAAAACATTTACAAAAATAAGAGATGATTTAGCGAACTTTTTCGAATCTCCTTTCGGCAGTATACAATGTCAAGAACGTAATTTAATATTTGACATGTAAATAGAATAGTTTTAAAATAAATATAGTATAGTGCATATAAATACTTACCTTAATTTTTTATTAATATTGTTAATAACATACTTAGGACATATAAAATATTTAGGAAATATAAGGATAAGTTCAATAAGTTTTTTGAAATAAACAAATATGTATGTGTAAATATAATTATTATTATTAGTAAATATTATTATTATTCCTATTCTAATAACCTAAATCTATCTTATCTAATTCCTACACTACCTAACTAACAATATATATTTAACTGCTTTCCTCGCCTGAACTTTCCGCGATGAGGAAATTAAAAACTTTAAGCATCGCTGCCTTTTTTTTCTTCTTCGGCAGCCTCTGCAGCAAGGAAGCCGCCGTGTTCACAAAGTGGATATCCAGATTGCGAACTGCCTCGGTTGCATAAAGTTGTTATTGCTTCAGCAGCAGTTTGTATGGCAGACTCAACAGTTCGCTTTGCTGTCCTGTGAGCTGGTTTGGCCGGAGTCCCCTCCCTGGATGTCCTGATGTCCCTGTCCCTCGCCGACTTCCGAGTAGAGATAGTCCCAGGAGTGCTCACCGCAGAAGGGCTGAGAAGGGCATTCCTAGATGTCCCCTCCAAGGGGTCCTCCATAGTCCTGGAAGTACCTTCTGAGGAGTCCTCCGCTTTACTGGAAGGCCCCTCCAAGGGGTCCTCCTTAAGAACATCTTGGGTCGTAGAATCTTCCTGCTCAGAACAGTCCACTGCGGAAGGATATGTCAGCAGGTCCTGAAGAAAAAACTCCTTCATAACTGACTCATGTACTGGGGCTGGATCAGTGGCTCTAGCCACTGGTGCAACTTGGAGACAACTGGAAGCACCTGCCACTCTTTTCACTATATTTCCAGTTGTTCTATAAAGAAAAGAAAAAAACATTAGTTTATTTGCAAAGCGATGCATCTTTACAGTTTCATTTATAAGTACCTAGATACTATAATTTCTCACGCATATTTAATTGTGAAATTGGTAATTATTTATCTAATGTGACAGATTTCCTAAAACCAATGAACTTCAAACTGTAAACTGTTCTGTTATTTTACTTTCTTGAGAATAGAAATTATGCGGAGGATAATAAAAGGGAACATTTTTAAAAATGAGCTGTTTCGGAAATCATACTCGCGGGTTTAACGATAAATTAAAATAATGTAAAATGTTAACAAGTATTCTTACTTCCTCCTCTTCAGCACATGATCCTTTATGAAGGATATTTTATCATACAGGGCCCACTGCTTCCTCGTGGACTGCCCTGAGTCAGAGGCAGATTCCATCAACTGCATCTTTCTTTCTTTGCAGTACCGCTGCCTCAGGATTGTCCATCGGGACTCAACATGCTTCCCTGAAAAGTAAACATTGAGGCATTAATAAAATTTAAGAATTTAATAAATCTTTTATAGACAAAATTATTTAAATTATGAATAAGGTTCACACATCTAAATTTCAAGTGTCTAAAAAAAAAAGGTCCTCACTTCGGAAATACAAAGTGATGACCTAAAAAAAGGAACTCGCTTCGGAAATACAAAGTGATGACCTAAAAAAAGGGTCCTCACTTCTAAAATACAAGTGACGACCTAAAAAAAAGATCCTTATCTCTGTTTTTAAAATTTTCTAGTGTGTTTGTATTTTTATTTTCTTCCTTCTTAGGGGGGGGGGGCTCCCCTGGGTGCGCCACTGTATTGAGTTATATGGAATAAATGTTAATATATCCTAATATATTATAATATTTCTTAAATTTTTAATAGTTTTACGTATTTATGTTTATATATAAACTAGCTGAGTACCCGTGCTTCGCTACGGTATGCTGATGGACGCATTAGTGTAAAATCCTCAGTTTGTTTTTAAACATGTGTATGGGTAACCTTTGTAAGCAAAAACCTAGTCGATATCTCATCTGTCCTAAGAGATATTGAGGAAACCATGAAAAAACATTATACCCTTTTACACTATATAGGGCTCGAACTACTGAGTAAAAAAAAACTGTAAAACTTTTTAAACATTTTAGAAAGACATATATATGTTAAAAGGAATATTATAACTCAACAAACGAAGAAAATGCGAAGAGTTTTATAATTCTTCTCTAGGGGTTGATTAGGGTATAATTTTGACATAACTTTATATTTTTATGGGTAACCTTTGTAAGTAAAAACCAAGTCGATATCTCAATGGTCCTAAGAGATATTGAGGAATCCGTGAAATCACATTGCAGCCAATTTCACCCCCTTAGGGACCGAATTTTGAAAAATTCCATATTAGTGGGTGCTTACGTCATGGAGGGAATATATTTCCCGAATGTCTGTATGTCAAGGGACGTTCTATCGAATAAAAATACCAATTTACCCCGTTGAAATTAAAAAAACTGTAAAAACGCTTTCTAAATATTTTGAATAGAAACCTATGCACCAAAATGAAATGTTATAACTCAGGAAATACAAAGGTTTCTATAATTCAACCTGAATGTAGATTCACCCGTTTAAGGGTTGATTAGGGAAAAATCCTGAATAAAAAAAAAATGTATGGGTAACCTTTTTAAGCAAAAATCATTAGTCCTAAGAGATATTGAGGAATCCCTGAAATCAAATTGCATCCCTTTTCACCCCTTAGGGCTGGAATTTTATAAAACCCCTTCTTAGTGGGTGCTTACATCATGGACGGAATATAATTACCGAATTTCACGTCTCTATATCCAAGAGATGTTCTATCAAAAATGAGTGTTATAACTCAACAAAGATTGGAACTAAGAAACTGGAAATACGAAGGGTTCAATTTAGAGGTTAATTAAGACAAAATTCTGAATTCCTATGTTATTTAAACATTTGTTTAGATAACCATTGTAAGTAAAAACCAAGTCGATATCTGATTGGTCCTAAGAGATTTTGAGGAATCCCTGAAATCACATTTGACCCCCTTTTTAGACCCTTCGAGGTCAACTTCGAAAAATCTCTTATTAGTAAGTGCTTACATCATGGAAAGAATATACTTTGCGAATTTCATGTATCTATGTCCAAAAAACGTTCTATCGAATAAAAAAATACCCATTTACACCTTTAAAGGTGAAATTTTAAAAAACTGTCAAAATTATTTCGAGGTATTTTAAAAAGACACGTATGTGCCAAAAAGAAACCTTATAACTCAACAAACACAGGAAATACGACGGGATGTAAAATTCACCCCGATTGTAGATTCACCCCTTTAGGAGTTGATTAGGACAAAATCCTGAAATAGGCTTTTCGGCATCTGTATGAGTAATCTTTGTAAGAAAAAAACCAAGTCGATATTTTATTGGTCCGAAGAGATATTAAGAAATCCTTGAATTGACATTTCACTCCTTTGCACCCTTAAGGGATGCAATTTTAAAACACTGTCAATATTATTTGGAGATATTTTAAAAAGACACTTATGTGCCAAAAAGAAATTTTCTAACTCAACAAACTCAGGAAATACGACAGCATGTTTAATTCACCCCGATTGTATATACACCCCTTTACGGGTTGATTAGGACAAAATCCTGAAAAGTTTTTCGGTATTTGTATGAGTAATCTTTGTAAGCAAAAATCAAGTCGGTATCTTATTGGTCCTAAGAGATATTAAGAAATCATTGAATTAACATGTCATCCCTTTTCACCCTTTGGGGCTGAAATTTTAAAAAACTGTCAAAACCATTTCGAAATATTTTAAAAATACTAAATCTGAAATAAGTTTTACGGCATTTGTATGAGTAATCTTTGTAAGCAAAAATTGGACCTAAGAGATATTAAGGAATCCTTGAATTCACATTTCACCCCTTTTCACCCTTTAGGGACGTAATTTTAAAAAACTATCAATACTATTTCGAGATATTTTAAAAAGACACTTTTGTGCAAAAAAGAAATTGTATAACACAACAAACACAGGAAATACGACGGGATGTATAATTCACCCCGTTTGTAGATTCACACCTTCAGGGGTTGATTAGACAAAATCCTGAAATAAGTTTTTCGGCATTTGTATGAGTAATCTTTGTAAGCAAAAACCAAGTCGGTATCTTATTGGTCCTAAGAGATATTAAGAAATCATTGAATTAACATGTCATCCCTTTTCACCCTTTGGGGCTGAAATTTTAAAAAACTGTCAAAACCATTTCGAAATATTTTAAAAATACTAAATCTGAAATAAGTTTTACGGCATTTGTATGAGTAATCTTTGTAAGCAAAAATTGGACCTAAGAGATATTAAGGAATCCTTGAATTCACATTTCACCCCTTTTCACCCTTTAGGGACGTAATTTTAAAAAACTATCAATACTATTTCGAGATATTTTAAAAAGACACTTTTGTGCAAAAAAGAAATTGTATAACACAACAAACACAGGAAATACGACGGGATGTATAATTCACCCCGTTTGTAGATTCACACCTTCAGGGGTTGATTAGACAAAATCCTGAAATAAGTTTTTCGGCATTTGTATGAGTAATCTTTGTAAGCAAAAACCAAGTCGGTATCTTATTGGTCCTAAGAGATATTAAGAAATCATTGAATTAACATTTCACCCCTTTTCGCCATTTAGGGATGTAATTTTAAAAAACTGTTAATACCATTTCGAAATTATTTTTTCGAAAAAGACACCTAGGTGCAAAAAATTAATTTTATAGCTCAACAAACATATGAAATACGACGGGATGTATAATTCACCCCGTTTGTAGATTTACGCCTTTAGTGGTTGATTAGGACAAAATCCTGAAATAAGTTTTTTGGCATTTGTATGAGTAATTATTGTAAGAAAATACCAAGTCGATATCTTATTGGTCCTAAGAAATATTAAGGAATCCTTGAAATCATATGTCACCCTTTTTCACCCTTTGGGGCTGAAATTTTAAAAAACCGTCACAACCATTTCGAAATATTTTAAAAATACACCTATGTGCCAAAAAGTAATGTTACATCTCAACAATCACAGGAAATACGACGGGATGTATAATTCACCCCAATTATAGATTCACCCCTTTAGGGGTTGATTAGAACAAAATCCTGAAATCAGTTTTTCGGTATTTGTATGGGTAATTTATGTAAGTAAAAAGCAAGTCGATATCTTATTGGTCCTAAGAGATATTAAAGAATCCTTGAAATCACATATCACCCCTTTTCAACCTTTAGGGGTGAAATTTTAAAAAACTGTCAAAACTATTTCGAGATATTATAAAAAGAATCCTATGTGCCAAAAAGAAACCTTATAACTCAACAAACACAGGAAATACGACGGGATGTAAAATTCACCCCGATTGTAGATTCACCCCTTTAGGGGTTGATTAGGACCAAATCCTGAAATAAGTTTTTCGGCATATGTATGTGTAATCTTTGTAAGCAAAAACTAAGTTGATATCTTATTGGTCCTAAGAAATATTAAGGAATCCTTGAAATCACATGTCACCCCTTTTCACCCTTTGGGGCTGAAATTTTGAAAAGCTGTCAAAACCATTTCGAAATATTTTAAAAATACACCTATGTGCCAAAAAGTAATGTCACATCTCAACAATCACAGGAAATACGGCGGGATGTATAATTCGCCCCAATTGTAGATTCACCCCTTTAGGGGTTGATAAGGACAAAATGCTGGAATTGGTTTTTCGGTTTTGTATGGGAATTTTTTGTAAGCAAAAAGCAAGTGGATATCTTATTGGTCCTAAGAGATATTAAAGAATCCTTGAAATCACATATTACCCCTTTTCACCCTTTAGGGGTGAAATTTTAAAAAACTGTCAAAACCATTTCGAGATATTATAAAAAGACACCTATGTGCCAAAAAGAAACCTTATAACTCAACAAACACAGGAAATACGACGGGATGTAAAATTCACCCCGATTGTAGATTACCCCTTTAGGGGTTGATTAGGACCAAATCCTGAAATAAGTTTTTCGGCATATGTATGTGTAATCTTTGTAAGCAAAAACTAAGTCGATATCCCATCGACCCGAAGAGATATTAAAGAATCCGTGAAATCACATTTCACCCCTTTTCGCCCCTTTGGGGTTGAATTTCGAAAAATCCCTTCTTAGTGGGTGCTTACGTCATGGAGGGAATATACTCTCCAAATTTCAAGTTTCTAGGCCCAAGGGTTCGGGCTGGGCGGTGATGAGTCAGTCAGTCAGGACACTTGCTTTTATATATATAGATAATATTTGTCGTTACTGGAGTTGTCTTTTTAAAAAGGATTTATTTTAATATTACAAGTTAAAAATGTTAGAAGTACATAGTTTTATGTTAAATACCAGAATGAATATAATACATAAAAATGGTCTTTTATAATCTAAACATATTTAGCAAGGTCAGGGGTTTTAACATGACACTGTCTGGCGTGCTTCTCACAGAGGCATCATAATACCGAAGGTAACTTATATGTGAATATCAATTTATTGTTAAGAAAAAAAATGTATTGTCAACTGACAATAACTGAAGCGCCTCTAGTGAGATTTTGAGAAACTGACGGTTGTAGGATAGTCGAGTTTGTTTACTGTTGTTTTCATAGCAAGTTTTTAAAAAAATGTCTTTAAAATTGCAAGAAAAAATTAAATGCAACGTAAATTGTTGTGTTTATCTTTGCAATGCAAACGTAGGTCGTGATAGAGACCTAAGTTTTCATCGTGTTCCGAAACGTGGCAAAAAAAACGTGTTTCTGAATTTACGTGGTGGTGCACGTGTAGTTATGGATAGAAGACAAGCATGGGAATATGTTAGAAGTGGAAAGACAGTTAAAGACCATTTTAGAGTGTGTTCCTGTGTGTTTCAATAAATATCACATGAAGATACCATTGAACCTGTCAAAAATATCCTACCAAAGTCAGCCATGATGTAGCGCCTCTATCGGTAGTGTCAGATGTCAATATGATTCAACATTTATTTAGATAAATATTAAAATTACATACCGATGAAGGTATTTTTTGAAATGTTTGCAACATAAAAAGAAAACAAATGAAAAAAATTCTTAAAAAAGGACATGAAAGGAAATAAAAGAGATATGTTTTTATTATTTTATAATTTTATTTGAGGACCTATATAAACAAAACATTTTTTTTTTTATAAAAACGGGGGTTACAGCCGTAAATAAAAAATATACTTATTTATTTTGATTTTACTATTTTAGATTTAAGTTCAAACAGGACATTAGAATTAGAATTAAAAGATAGGTAAAATTTAATGATAAGGTTCTTTAAAAAGTGATGTTGAGTTCTCTAATTTTTGGAAAAACTCACGTTTTTGTAATCACCTTTCAATTTTACTTTTCTCAACTTTAAAAGTACTCATTTACACAACATTGGAACAAATTACTAATGTTACTTTAAAAATGATTACAAAAAGGGACCTTCGGGCCCATTTTGAAGTACCTACTTCAAGATTTAAAGTTGATGAAACAATCGTAATTTTGACTTACGATCGTTTTTTAATTGATAATATTAATATTTTCTAAAATATATTATAATATTCTTCTAAAAATATATGATATTTTCATATTAATAAGGAGTAAGCCGAACATGTTATATAAAAGAGATATATTAATAAAGAAAACTGATGCATATATTGACAATTTTGTATTTATTCAACTAAAATTATGGTCAGGCGAAAAATATAATGGCTAAATATACGTATGTTATTGAACTAAACTCATGTAAACCATACGTAAACTATAACAAAGTTAGAAGAAAAATGGCGGACTTCAACTCGACCAATATAAAATGAAACCATCATATGGCCACACTGTCTTTATATAGTCACCGTAACTCACAGAAGTCCTCCATTTTGATCTGTTGTCAGGTATGGCTATCTATCCCATATATTAATACTTATCATATCTTGAGTCAGCTGATCTCTTGCGTGATCTTCCTACTGGTTAGCGGGTGTACAATTTTCCTACCCTTATATTTTTACCATCTGTTACCTTCATCCTCATCACGTACCTTATCCATTGCCATCAGCTACCTCAAAGTTGTTGTGTGATACTCAGGATTAAGTACAGTTCTCGAAGATTTTTCTTTTCAAGGTGGTTACCTAACTCCAAAGAAGGCACAAGTGGTCCCATCATCCTGAAAGATCATAAAATTAATTTTTTGATACACGAAAAGTATTTTATGCATCGACTACCTATCAAAGGTCAAGCAAGCCGGTGGCTGCAAGCATTAAACCGCTTGTATCTCCTATTTGTGCTCTAAGCATTGGCACAGACATGAGTTCATATTTAACAAATTACCGATTCTGCTTAACTGTTCGCAACCGGCTATAAATTGTAGGTTCCTTCTGTGTACACTAAAAAATGGACGTAATACTAACAATATTACTCCTGAATGTACAAGTTGGGCCATGAGAACCTGACGATTTTTGAATGAACTATACACAATGATTTCTCAAGACAAAAAAAATTATTAACATACATTAATATTAAACTATATGCGATTTTAATTTTTAAAAATTATATCAGTCATGTGATGATCATTCTGCTCATAAAATTTTTCAAGTCTGTTCATAAATTCTTGGTGAACGCGGTCCAGTAGAGCCGTTCATGCAGCTGCCGAGGGTTTTCAGACGGGTAATAACGGCAGTTTTGTCGATTAACAAATCCAATCAAATGGAAGTGAGCTTCGTCACTCATAAGCAACACTGCATCTTCGTTTACTTTAAGAATCGCGAGTATAGCCAAATAAAAATCATTGCGTTGCGGATAGTCGTTTTGTTTCAGCTCCTGGACTAAAGTCAACTTGTATGGATGAAACTTCAGATCTTGTTTAATAATACGACGAACTGTGGAACGACTTACTCTTAAGGCTTGAGCGTGTTTTCGTGCAGAACGCCTTGGGCTTCTTTGGAAAGCCTCCCGCACCCTCTCCACATTTTCGGGGGTCCGTACCGTACGAGCGCGTCCATGTTTCCGCTTGTTCCAAAGTCGTTGACTCATTTGAGAATTGTGTTTCGGCTTGGGATGCTTCCACGGCGCCCAACATTAAACTCAATTCGAAACGCTCTTTGCGCCGCTATTACTGATTCACCGTTTTTGACAAACGCGTCATACACAAACACAGGATGTCTTACACCCCATTCAGCCATGATGTACCCTAAACTGCACGAACTGACAGTTGGAATGGAACCTACCGCTTGCTTCTATCCCCCCTACCTGCAGAGTACTACCCGTTTCAAAAACGTCAGGTTACCATGGCCCAACCTGTACATAGATTGAAAACATGGTCATGAAATTTGGAAACAGGAGGTCGGACAACTTTAGACACGAAAGAGCCAAATTTACCCTTTACGGCATCTGGAAACATTTTAAAGAGCCATAATTTTGTTTTAATACATGCCTTTTTGAATATTTTCTAAATTTTATTCCTTAACAACTTAAATTGAAGTGCCACACGAATATCCTCAAAGAGCCGTATGTGGCTCGCGAGACGCGATTTGCCGAGCCCTGGTCTAGGCTTAACTCGGGCTGTCGCGCTAATGATGATGATGATGACCTACCAAAGGGTCAAACAATTTACGGAATTCTATACTGACCTTCTTGGCCGTATAGAATTGTCGTAGGATTCTACGTCTACGTCTATTGAGAAGTGACATTACCGATGGGGGCGCTGTGCTCCAAGGTAATATGGCTGTCGTATCTAGTATTCAGCTGTCAATATGCTAATAGCGAACAGGTTAATTTAAGCATAGTACATTTTTATTTTATGAAAATGCAAGTAAATATTTGCGAAATTTTTAAATTTTTAAGCGCAACACGTGAATCGAGGTATATAACAGAAGGTGGGCATCAAATTACAGTATTTAAAGTTTAATTTCAGTTGATTTATTGAAATGTAATTTGTAGTTGGGCTGGTGTTAAATGCCAGGCACGTAATTTTATGTGGTACATCTGAGTGTCGGTCATCTGAATTTACAATATATGGATTCTGTTTGTAAACAAGTGCATTATGTTCATTGCCTCCTGAAATAAAATTAGTTTTAGTTGGACAGAAGCAGTTAAAAGTTAAATATGCAACTTGCAAGTGCAAACATATTAGTGCAGTTTTGTCTTTCTGCGACAAATGTAATGAATAAACGTAATTCGCATAGTAAGACATAGTAGTCTTGAATGACAGCCAAAAATACTACAATTTGTCCTACTTTTATAGTTTTTCACAACTTCTGTCGACATTCTAACAAAAATTCAACACTAGAATATTTGTAATAAGTTCAAACAGTACCAGAGTGCCTAGTACAATATTTGATCACCTGACTGCGTATCCGAGCGTGTCAATTCTCAATTGGAAACCATCTTTTACACATCTCCGAAGAGAGAAGTGACCTTTCATAGTGACATATTTCCCACCTCTGGACTAGACCGTGCACCGCACGGGCTGCTACTTACTGAAATTATTAAATCCATTTGGTTACATCACTCATTTTGTTTATTTAAAGATTAAATCAGTTTGTTGACGGGGTATTATTTCAGAAATAAATATGAATGTTACGAGGGACAATGATATTATTAAAAATGAAATTTATATTAAAACAGAATATAAAGACACTGATGAACATAAAGTAAAGACAGAAATAGAGCACAGGCCTGAATGGGAGAATGGTTAGTAATGAGCACATTTACAACGAACTGCATTTAATACTGCTATATTGTGTTCACTTTTGTAAAGACAAATCAGATCTGGTTATTTAGGTTACTTTTATAGTGTATCACTTACTTTAAATGTCATTTTAAAAAATTCCTTACACTCTAAAACAAACTCCAGATTTGTTGGTTATGATCATTATAATACAGAGGTGTTTTCTTTCGTACTGAATAAACTGAATAAATTTCGTGCTGCTAACATCCAATGACGTCATATAAACCATGCACCATAAAACCTCATTGCTAACATCAATGTTTTACCGATAAGAATTGCAAGTAAAAATAGTTTTTTTTTTAAACAGTAAACTGCAAATTTTAATAAAATAAATTTCATAAATAATATTAAATTAACCTTAATTTATTAGTATATTTTTAAGATAATTAGTCGTTTTTTATTTTTTTTTATT
The DNA here is from genome assembly GCA_963971575.1 of Liopterus haemorrhoidalis. NCBI lineage: Eukaryota > Metazoa > Arthropoda > Insecta > Coleoptera > Dytiscidae > Liopterus > Liopterus haemorrhoidalis. Next base: position 48,224,623 of record OZ020613.1, read on the forward strand.
TCACGTTTATGGTCTTTGATACTTAGGCAATTAGCCAAATATATAGGTTTTTAAATTACATAAATTTAAAATACAATATGACCGAAAAAAAAAAAAATGTAGTAGACCCAGAATTTAAAATGTACAGTGGACAATTTTGTTAATATAAAAATAAATTAATTCCTTGTCTTTCTAGACACCTTTTTTCTCAATCATATTGTATAGCAATGCTTCAGACACTTTCTAAATTTAAAATGGGCAGATATTATACCATTTTTTCCATGATAAATTAAAATATATCTGACAAATTATAATACAACATTATAATCTGTAATCAGTGCTGGGAAAATACTTTTCTGATGTATTCGAAGTACTGAATACAAATACTTTTTTTAAGGGAAAACTATATGTAATATTTTAATTAACCATTATCAACTATCTTTTTAGTGTTTAAAATACTAAATAGTTGATATACAGTTCACAACTCTTTAAATGCAATTTATGGCGATATTATTAAAAGTTGAAAGATGATGGAAAAGATGATATTATAAAATAGTAAAACAGAAAAAATAACACAACAAAACAATCATAAACACTATATGACGCTGACGTTTTTCCTATCGAAAGCTGAACAAAATAAATGTAAATAAGGCTACTTGTTATACTTCTCGGAGCGAATCCCTCTTTCGTCTCCGCAGGGTCTTGCCTTCATAACAAACAATGGTAAGGCATAGAGCGTGCTGAGTCTATTTATATGACGTCAATGGAATAAACTGATCAAGCTGAACATAACTGAAAATATATTTTTTCTAGTTCTTTCGTAATTCGTTCTGTTCCCTCACCACCTAAACAAAGTGCTTGCTGTTAGTTTTACCGCTACCCCTCAAGCACACAAATTTTGTAGTTAGTTGAAAATTTAATCAATTAACCTCAAAAATAAATAAACATCTAAACAATGTGTATTAAAACTGAAAACATATATTTATTGGATGAAGAAAAACAAATCACATATATTGTACTTTAGAACTAAATAAATATGCAAAACGGGCAAAATGCGTTTTCTGACATTCACTTAATAGGGGAAACTTTTTAAGATCGCAGCGCCATATGCGGCAAAGCTGGAACACTCGAAAGTGACATTAAACTGTTACTCGTGTCTTTGTTTACATGGTGAAAATGAACACAAGTTGAATTTTTCCTGTTTTCCGAGATTCTTTTTTATTTAAAGGTAATCTATGATTTACAAGATATGTAATAATTAATATACTATTCTAAAGAAATTTCAAGGAAATGTTTAGTCTTTCATTGTATTTTTAATTCTTTTTGACTGTCTGTCAATATAATAGCAACAAAAATATAATAAATATATTAGTAAAAATTAATATCTCTGACTGTAAAAGTAGAAGTGTCTTTTAATATATAAACTGATAATTTAGGAAAATTTTAGGAGGGGTAAGTGCTTTTTTTCAGTGTTTTCTTGGACGTAAAAAATCACTTTTTTGAATTAGGTAAATTACGGAATGTTTAAGAGGGATTCTTCCTTATTCGCGATTTACATTGCGGCGCACAACAAAATTGATGGATTTTTTTTTCTATGATTCGCAAAAATAAACCACAAACAACAAAAAAAACACATATTTCTCCATTGAATAACACAAAACAATGTCATTCTCGTACCTTCCGCAAATTGTAACCAGATGTCAGGGCGCTTAGGAAGTTTCCCCTATAATAAAACAAAATGTTATGTTGATCCTGGTGTGACATTTGTAATAAATTTATATTCAAAAAGATTGTTTTTTGCTCTTCTCGACTGAACTAATATGAAGTGAAAATAGATTTCACTTTCAGTTTATTCACTTGTACTTACTTCATTTTGTTCACTACGAAAGAAAACATTTCGGAAATACTATACTATGTTCTCATTCTGAACAGGGTATAGGTAAAGTAAAATATTGAATTGCCAGAATAAAATGAGTTGCTATATATTGCACATTTTGATGCATTTATCTCAGATCAGCCGACCGGCGTAGCGTAGTGGTAACACAGATGCCCTGCGTTGCTAATGTCTCGGGTTCGAATCCCGTTCAGGCATGGAATTTTCGAAAAATTAAATTGTCCTGGCTAATTGCCACAGTAGCAAAGGCCATAAAATTAAAAAAAAAGTATAGATGACCACTGTTGCGGTTCATGTTTTGTCGTCACAAGTCGGGCAAATTTCAGCAATTTTTGAATAGTGAACAATTTAATTAAGTTACAGACGACATATATCATGATAATACTAAAATAGAAGAGATTTACATCAAGTCTGAACCTGTCGACACCAATGAGTTTGAAGATGAATTGGAGAGTGCAGCTGTACCAAACACTGGTTAGTAGAGTTAGTTTACAGATAACATGAATGTGTTTACTAATGCTTTTAATGGTATTTTCGCTAGTTATATAGTGAATTTACGTGATTATAAATATTGATTTACACATTTATAAATATTGATTTAAAACTTTTTTCGTGCTTGTAATTATCTCTTCTAAATAATAAAGAACTACAAGAATAAATATTTTATACATTTAACTGTGTACGACAAATACTGCTTTATGATCGATTGTTTTTGTAGGTTAAGAGTATATTCTTTTAGTTTTGTATATATTTTTAAGTGCTATTTATGTCATTTAGTCATTTTCAGCACATTTCTAGCAGTGATTACCTACAATGAATAACATTATAATTATAATATTACAAATATTTTAACCACCGGATAGATAATATTAGGTACAAACTCTAGCATATTTGTGTTTAATTTATACTATTTCAAATTCTACTCTTTTTATGGTTTGTAATCATTTGTTATACGAGGGTTGCCTTTTATATTTCGGGATTTGGGATCAAAAACAATTGTTTATCAACAAAAGTGGCTTTATTGTTTTTCAAAATATTCTCCATGAAGATCAATACACTTATGCATGCGTTTGAACCAATTTTCGAAGCACTTTTCGAAACATTTTTCACTCCGATTGTCAAATTGTGGTATCTAACGCGAACAAATCTTTTTGATGGCCAAATGTTCATGCAATAGTGAATGTATACTGGTCCCATTAATGCCCAAGGATTCCTCAATCTCACGGTAAGTCACATGACGATCTTACAGCATCAATGTTTTCCGGAACAACAACCGATTTTGGACGACCTTCACGAAATTTGTCCTTAAGCGAACTACGGTCACGACTGAAGTCGGCAAACCGTCGATAAACAGTAGTCCTTGAAGGTGCTTCATCGTCAAAAGACAAATTAAGTTCATCGATACACTGTTGTTGGGTTAATCCACGTCAAAAGTTGTAAAAAATAATCGCTCGAAAATGTGCACTATTTAATTCCATTTTTAGCCGAGATGATTTTTTTCAAGTTACTTTAAACAACACAAACAGCGCTTGTACGTAGACAGAGTTCTTAAATTCTGCTTTTACGCAAAAATAAAAACATTTGATTAGAAAACAAATAATCTGAACAAACCGACGCACCAGGTCGCAATTACAATTTGATGTGAAGTGTGAATTGCCACACATTTCAGAATTTCTGAGGTATCTCGTAGGTGGCGGAAACCCATTTGTTAGCCTAATTGTTGAAGGTTTATCGCTAGATAACTAAACTGGGAATAACTAATTGAGTCGGAATATAAAATTCGGATATTTCATATTATATCTCTTTGATACTAATAATCAATATATTGTACTATTCTAGCCTAGTACTGTCAGCAATGGCAAGCGTGCAGGATAATGGTGTCTACATAAATACTAGACCATTGCAAAATAATTGATAACATTGAATATATTAGAGGTTCGTTATTTTACTGGATATGAATTGCATTATGTTTAATTACGAAGTAAGTCTTTTTAATTTAGCCTTATCGGATGAAAATTGACTATAAAATGGCTCCGTTATTAAATATTGCACATAATTTGTTTTTAAGTAAATAAAAAAGCTGTTAATGCGCATAAACACAGTAACACGGTTGATAGCGTACTAAGTTGTAGTCGACCTACAACCTGCTAACTTATATGATCGTAGGAATTTAAGAAAAAGCGTTCGGTGTTTAATTTTATATTATAATGAATATATTGCGTCGATTATTATTGTGAAAAATTAAATATTGTTGTATTTTTGGGGATTTCGCAAACCTGCATACAGTGAGGTAGGTTAGGTATCAGACTACCTTCTAGTGCAAGTGGTATAAACATGTTGGGGTTCACTGAGATTTTACAGTTGTGCTGCCACTATCAAAGTTCCAACCCTCGTTTAACTATTTATATTTTTAGCTAATTTATATAAGAGTTTTATAAAACTTCATCACTTTGGCGCCCTTCACATTAATTTTAATTATTTATTTTCTGCTTGATTAATTTTTATTTATTTACAGAGAATTCAGATGAGAGTTCTATTGACAAATTAAAAGAAACCAAAACAATATTAAACAAATGTAATATATTGAAGAAGACTTTTGTTAGACGTAGTGATCTTATTGAACATAAACAAATACATGCAGGGGAAAAACCATTTAAATGTGAGCTGTGTATCAAAGCATTTTCACGAACAGCGCATCTCCTGACTCACTTACGAGTACATTCTGGAGAGAAGCCTTTCAAATGTGAACATTGTAATAAAACATTTACACAATTATCAACTCTTAATATACACACACGGCTTCATTCTGGAGAGAAACCATTCAAATGTGATGAATGTAACAAAGCATTTTTACAGTCATCAAATCTCATTAGTCACAAACGAATTCATTCTGGAGAAAAACCATTTATATGTAATGAATGTAATAAAGCTTTCACAAAGTCATCAAATCTCATTCATCACAAAACAATACATTCTGGAGAGAAACCATTCAAATGTGATCAGTGTATTAAAGTTTTTACGAGCTTACAAAATCTTGTTGTACACAAACGAATTCATTCTGGCGAAAAACCATTCAAGTGTGATGGGTGTGATAAAGCATTTTCAAATAAATCAAATCTTAGTCAACACATACGAATCCATTCGGGAGAGAAACCATTCAAATGTAGTCAATGTAATAAAGCTTTTACAACGTCATCAAATCTTAATAATCACAAATCATTACATTCTGGAGAGAAGCCATTCAAATGTAATCAGTGTTATAAAGCATTTTCAAATCCATCAAATCTCATTAAACACAGACGGACGCATTCTGCAAGGAAACCATTCAAAAGTGATCAGTGATATTGCCGTAGGATTGTTGTAGAGTCTTTAATTAATATATTTCTTATTAATTTATTTCTAACAAACATATATAACTATAAAAACAACTGTTGTAGGGAATCTGGTACCCAAAGTGACCAGCCCAACTGACGATAGACTGACCAACGTTTACAAACATTAAGGGCCGGTTTCTGAAAGCTTAGTTAACCATAACCAAATAATTAGAAAATGGTGGTATTGTAACCGAGTTTACCAATAGATTACACTGTGGTGTTAATATGCAAGCTCAGATTCTGTTCTATCTTATAACGTAACTGGCCAGAAATTTAACGTAACACTCTTATTTAAAGGTACATTTTGCTCCATAATGGGGTAAGCATGTATATACTTTTATCAAATTGTAAATATTTTTATCAATAAACCTAGTTATTATTAAATTTTGTATGTTCAACTTATATTGCACCTGAAGGTCCTTCAGAAACTGAATTGAAGCCAAACAAAAATCTGTAAACAAATCAATTGAAGTGCAAGACCTTTTATCAAATAACGATCCACCTTGCCCCCTGTACGTAAAGGTCGTTTGACATTATAATTTCTACTAAACTGAACTGATGTGTCAAGTGAATAGACTAACGTATCAACAGAGAGACATTCAACGCCTTCTGACTACTACTCATTGCTAATTTAAATATTTGCCAGCTCAGCTACGACAGATAAAGCTGTAAGAAACGCAGGTAGGTGTGTTGATAATTATGTATAATAAGCACCAACGGCCATGTCTTACAACTATCTGAAAGTATTCGTGGCTGGAAGCATGTTTTACAACATACCATCAGTAGAATTTACTACATATAACTACAATTGAGGATAGCAAACTGTGTGTGAACGTCTAAACAAACAAATTGTTTTGAAGTGTGAATTTTACATATTTCAGAGTTTCATATATGCATTTAATAAATGAAAAAGGCCAAGAGAATGCTGAATGCCTAGGACAATATATTTTTTTATAATCACATCAAAATCAAAAGATTTTTTGATAATTACGTTTTCTCATTAATTTGCGTAATTAGAGTTTTCATGTAATGCTTCGTTCAGAACCTCCAAATTAGAAATTAGAATTAACGTGAAATTAGTACTTAACAAAATTTGTACGTAGAAATTAAGTAGTGTTCACAATATAAATTAAGACACTGACAGAAATTTCTATCGATTTCTACTTTATCGATCGATATTTAACAGCTGTTTACATTAGCTAATGGTATTTTCTGAGTGTTTCATAGTTCTGAAAAGAACTAAATAGAGGAAAAATTTATATTTATGCTCATAGAAAACATAAAGATGTGGATAGGCAAATGATCATAAGAGAGACTATCTGGCGGAAGTATGTTGAACTAACCAAATTGACAAGTTTGTTATTGTTTCGATACACGTGTTTATTTATTTATTTATTGATTTATTTATTTATTTATTTAATTATTCATTGGAACATAAACAGGACAAGCCCAGTAAAATATTCGCAAGTTAATTACAAAAAATAAAATAAATACATCACATTATAAGTTTGAAATAACACATAAATTATACAATAAAAAATAATAATAATTACAAAATAATACATGATAGAATTTAGTTTTGTAGCATTAATTTGACAGATTTAACAAATGTATTAATGTTAACATTATATATTTCGATATCAGAAAAGAGATTGTTGTAAGTGGAACAGAGACGTGTTACATTTGTTTGGATTTGTTGCTTTTGTATCTGTTTGGTATAAGTGTGATATTTATTAATAAAACACAAATCAAGACAAAAATATTAATAAATTCAACATATTACTTATAATAGATTTCAACATATTGTCCATATGTTAAAAAGTTACTGTCTATTTGGTTAGTTTCGATTTCGCCACATTGGCGCTGCAATCTTAAAAGACGTTACCTATAGAAACAAAAAAATATGGTCATAGACATTTTTAGGTTGACAAGTGAGCATGCGTCAATACTAAATTAACGTAAGGGTTTGGAGTCTACAAACTTCTAATTTTAATTTATAAGTATAGGTATTAATTTAGAAGGTTATGAACGATAAGGTACATTTACGTTAATTCTAAGTACTAATTCTAATTCATAATTTCCACATTATGAACGCAACATAATACTTAACATTACAATTAAGTACTTTAATTTTTTGTCACTGACTCTGGTTCAAAGTAATCCACATCTTTCAATTCGAGGGAGTCCATTTTGTAACTTGTAGTTTCACTAGGTCAGTATGATCCACACTGTACTGTTGGAGCTTTCGACAGGATACTGTAAAAAGAATTGTCGAAACTCTTACAGAATATAACTCTAGAAACGTATTTCTTACTTTAAACTCGTATATCACTTAAAATATGATTGATACTTTTGCTACGCAATTTTGATTTTTTAATTTGTTTTAATTTAAACAAAGACGTATCACTACCCTAGCCAAACATCCCTATAACATTATTAGATATAATTTAAAAAAATAGTACTGTGTGGAATAACATTATTTATGGTAATAACGTCAAAATGAACGGCATTTTGAAAATAATTTACCGTCTGTTAATTTATTTATTAAGGTATCAGCCTTCCATGAATTATTTGTTTATTATTATTATTATTTTAATAAAATAACTTCGATATCTTTCGAAAAATTAATCTGATCATACATTTTTGTTGAACTAATCCGGTTTATTTCAATTTGCATTACCTAGAATTTTAAATTTTTAGATTATCCCCTCTATGTTACAATATGTATAAAAATACATAAGTCTAAAAACTACTTTCCATTCCTTAATCTAAGTATTATGAGCTTCCTTTTTGTATTACACAATACATTTAAAAAATAATAATAGAAAGCATCGCGTATTATACTGTGTTTTTTTTACTGTGTCGTGTCGTGTTTTGGAGTTGTTTTGTGTTACTTAATAGTAACACATTTGAAACGAACAGTATCAGTAACCATTTGAATAAACATTTTCTTCGTATTCCCTATGTAAAATGTGAATAAAGAAGAATCTCACTTTAACATTCCATAATTTTCAATTTTTAATTTTTGTTGATATTATATTGACAGACAGTCAAAAAGAATTAAATTACAAAAACTATTGAAATTTCTTTAGAACAGTATATTATGAGATATCTTGTAAATCGTAGATTAGGTATTTTTAAATAAGAAAACAGGCCCAAAAAAAGCATGGAAAATAGGAAAGTACAACTAATTTTCACCTCGTGTTCATTTTCATCATGTAAACAAATACACAAGTGACAGTTTAATGTCTCTCTTGAGTGTTCCAGCTTTTGCTGCATATGGCGCTGAGATCTTAAAAAGTTTCCCCTATTGCCATCGTTGCTGTGCTCGAAAATATTTAACTATTTAACTTGTTTATTTTCTACATTTTTCAAATTTTGTAAAATGAGGGGGCGGAAGTTATATTCAACATTGTTACACATCTCCGGAGAAAAAGTGGCCTCTATGATGAAAAAGTTTCCCAGATTTTAGACCGCGCACCACACGGACAGCTACTTATTGAAAAAAATAAAACCTGTTGGTTACGTCAATAGTTTTCTTTATTTGGAAATTAGAAGACTTTGTTGACAGGCTCTTGTTTCAGGAATAAATATGAATATTACGAGAGACAATGATATTATTAAAAATGAGATTTATATTAAATCAGAATATAAAGACACTGATGAACATAAAGTGAAGACAGAAATAGAGCACAAGACTGAATGGGAGAATGGTTAGTAATGAGCACATTTATACATAAATTACATTTAATACTGTGCTGGATTGGAGTCGGTTCGTGCAAATCAATTATTTATGTATTTACCTAACGAAATATGTAGTAAAGTATACCAATACTTCTGTCCTAAACTTTTTCTAACTAAACCTAAATTAACTACCTAGTTTTTAGGTGCACACTACTCTACTGAGAACTGACACGCTCGAATACGCAGTCTGGTGGTCAAATATTGTACTAGGCTCTCTAGTACTGTTTGAACTTATTACATATGTTCTAGTGTTGAATTTTTGTTAGAATGTCGATGAAAGTTCGAGTGAAAAACTATAAAAGTAGAACAAATTGTAGTGTTTTTGGCTGTCATTCAAGGCAGGACAAAGATAGGCATTAGTTTTTTTCTTTTCTTAAGAAAATGGAGGGAAAGTTAATATTAAGTCCAGATTAGAAAAGATTTGGTTATGGACAGGAGGAAGGCATGGGAATATATTTTGAGTTAAAAAGTAACTGATACTATGCGAGTTTGTTCATTACATTTGTTGCAGAAAAACTAAACTGCACTAATATATTAATAATAATAGCTAATAATATTAGATGCTTCTGTCCAACTAAAACTAATTTTATTTCATGAGGCAATGAACATAATGCACTTGTTTACAAACATAATCCATATATTGTAAACTCAGATGACCGGCACACGGATATACCACATAAAATTAAATGCCCGGCATTCAACACCTGCTCAACTAGAAATTACACTTCAATAAATCTACTGAAATTAACAAAAATAATTACAGTATTAAAAATACTGCAATTTGATGCCCACCTTCTGATAAACACATCGATACAGGTGTAGCGCGTAAAAATAAAAAAATTTCGCAAATATTTTTTCGCATTTTCATAAAATAAAAATGTACTGTGCTTAAATTAACCTGTTGGGTATTAGCATATTGAGAGCTGAATACTAGACACGACAGCCATATTGCCTTGGAGTACAGCGCCGCCAACGGTAATGTCACTTCTCAATTCCTCATATTAATTTGTGTACAAAAGCACAGCTTACAATTTCTGCGATCTCTGTACACAAATCAAGCGTGGTAATATGAATTTATGATTGGTTCTTTATTAAATTGGGATTTTCAGCTGTGAATTAGAATACAGTTTTGATATTTTTAAATTGTAATTTCATTTTCTCATTGTTTACTGTTATGTAACTGACAAGAAATAATGATCGCACGGTATATTACATTGTGTGTAGAACATGTACAATAGTGATAGCTTATGCTTCTAGTATTCACATTATACTATTTATATAAATCTTGTTTTTAAATTTAACAATATTTAATTTTTTACAATAAATGTTGGATTTTACAGGAAAAATAAATTGTAAAATAAAAACCCTGTACTGCTATTAGTTTATATTTGACCAATCTGTTTCTGTAGATATCAAAGACGAAGTTGCAAATGACATATACCATGATAATACTAAAATAGAAGAGATTTACATCAAGTCTGAACTTGTGGACACCAGTGGGTTTGAAGATGAATTGGAGAGTGCAGCTCTACCAAACACTGGTCAGTAGAGTTAGTTTAATTGAGGTTTATATTATCATAGCTTGAAGTGTCTCCTTAGTTTAACTGCTGAGCTGATCGACAATTCCTTTGCTTTATGTATCTTCATGTATATTTTATATCTAGTCTTGCCATAAATACTTATTTACTGTTTAATTATTTTATATTTGTTTACAGAGAGTTCAGATGAGAATTGTGAGTTACTAATTAAACCAAAGGAAACCAAAATAACATCAAACAAATGTAATATATGCAAGAAGACTTTCGTTGGATCTAAAGATTTTATTGAACATAAACAAATACATGCAGGGAAAAAAACATTCAAATGTGAGCAATGTAACAAAGCATATTCACGATCAGATCATCTCATGACTCACATACGCGTACATTCTGGAGAGAAGCCATTCAAATGTGATCAGTGTGATAAAGCATTTTCACGATCATACAGCCTCGTGAGTCACATGCGGGTACACTCTGGAGAGAGACCGTTTAAATGTGATCAATGTAATAAAGCATTTTCACAGTCATCAACTCTAAATAAACACAAACGCCTTCATTCAGGAGAAAAGCCATTTAAATGTGATCAGTGTAATAAAGCATTTTCACATTCATCAAGTCTCACTAGTCACAAACAAATGCATTCTGGAGCGAAACCATTCAAATGTGAACAGTGTAATAAAACATTTACACGGTCATCATCTCTCAATATACACAGACGCCTTCATACAGGAGAGAAACCATTCAAATGTGAAGTCTGTAATAAAGCATTTGCACATTCTTTAAGTCTCTTTAGTCACAAGCAAATGCATTCCGGAGAGAAACTTTTCAAATGTATTCAATGTAATAAAGCATTTACAACGATATCAAATCTAAATAACCATAAAAGAATACATTTTGCAGAAAAGCCATTCAAATGTGATCTGTGTAATAAAGCATTTATATCTTTAAAAGATCTCATTACACACAAACGAATACATTTTGGAGAGAAACCATTCAAGTGTGATCAGTGTCATAAAGTATTTACAAATAAATCAAATCTCAGTGATCACAAACGAACCCATTCTGGAGAAAAAACATATAAATGTAGTCAGTGTAGTAAAGCTTTTACAACGGCATCAAATCTCAGTCACCACAAAAGAGTCCATTCTGGAGAGAAACCATACAAGTGTAGTCAGTGTAATAAAGCTTTTGCATCGTCATTAAATCTTAATAATCACAAAAGATTTCATTTTGAAAAAGAGCGATTCAAATGTGGTCAGTGCAGTAAAGTATTTACATGTTCAATAGATCTCACTAGACACAAACGATTACATTCTGGAGATAAACCATTCAAGTGTAATCAGTGTGATAAAGCATTTATAGTTAAATCGTATCTTAGTGATCACAAACGAATCCACTCTGGAGAGAAACCATACAAATGTAGTCAGTGCAATAAAGCTTTTAGATCGACATCTAATCTCAATAATCACACAAGAATACATTCTGGAGAAAAGCCATTCAAATGTGATCAATGTAATAAAGCATTTACATGTACATCATATCTCACTAAACACAAACGGACACATTCTAGAGGCAAACCATTCAAATGTGATCAGTGATATTATCGTATTAAGATTGTTGTAGAGACGTTAATTAATATATATTTATTTGTTTATTTTTTAATGTGCGTTTTGGTACAGAATAGTGACATTTATATACAATGTGTTAATTATATAGAAACAGATTCGGTTAAATGAACAAAGTTCGAGTATTTTTTGTAGGAATTTTCTCGTAAAATATCTCTTGCTTGCAGAAAAATTTCTAAAAATATGTTAGGCAATGTAATGCGAAACATAAAATAAAGAATAAGATTGTGTTAAAACAATAATGGATATTTATTCGAACAATATATGTAACCCAAATACATGGTAATTTTTACTTTTGTTTTTATTATATGTAAGTTTTTAATTGTACTATTTTTATAAGTTTGTAACGTGGATATCTCCGTTGTTAAAAAATTTCATTACAAACATGGTTAGTTTTTTATAAAAACAAAAAAAAACATTGTTAAAAAAAAAAACAATATACAGGTATTCCATTTAAAAAAATGTATATTTTCAAAATATTTGGTCAACGAAACATATAAAAATATTTTTGAATCTGTCATCATATTTCCTATGTAAAATACTCGAACTTTGTCCATATAACCGAATCTCTATCTATAATATTAAGAAAGATAATAATGGTGGGCCACTTGGCTGGGACACCTGTATATATTTTTATCATATATGTGTAAATATTTTTATCATTAAATATAGTTGTATTTATACTGTGTACGTTCAACTTATACCCCACGTCCTTCGGAAACTGGAATGAAGACAACACAAAAATTTGCAAACAATACAATCGAAGTGCAACCCATTTAACTTATAACGCCCACCTTGTGTCCTGTAAATAAAGACCGTTTGACATTATACTTAATGTGTAGTGACTACTATTTCAAACTAATGACGTCATTCAATCTTAATGCACTTAGCATTGAAGTATCTATTACAGAGAGAGATGTCCAATATATTGTTTTTTGCCGCTACTTATTAACTGCTTTCCAGGCTATGCTTTATGCCCATAGCACCAACGTAACTTTAAAATTGCTTAGAACCTAGACAAGTATATGCTTATTTCTTTTATGAGCTTGTTAGACTAGGATCTTAGTCGCCTAATGCTTACGTTTTGATGATCAACTATGTTACTGACGCTGCATTGGCCTTGATTATTAGAAAGTGCAGTACAAAGTTACATACAATTTTGTACATTTTAAAAAATTAGGAAGTTTTTACAGGTGATTCACTCATTCTTTTGTATTATTTTAACAGATGATCAAGGATAACTGATAGGTAATAAGTGATTAACGAGCAGTAGGCAGTTAACGGGTAGAGTGGGTAATAACCTGGTAATTGTGTAGGGTACTTCCAGTAGTTTTTAATTGTCATCATTCTTACTTTAAAACATACTATGTTCTTGAACTATATTTTTTAGTTCACAAACCTTGCGGTATGCAATCTTTCCACATTGTTTTTTTATGTATGAGCCGCACGGACTGCTATATAGTGATATTAATAACACTAGCTGGATACAACAGTAGTGACTCGTTTTGCCTATATAAAAATTAGAAAAAAATTCTGGAAGGGTTTTGCTTCAGGAATGAATAAGAATGATAAAAAAGGCAATGATATTATTAAAAAAGAGATTGAAATTAAGACGGTATATAAAGTTTGTGATGAATATGACTTGAAATCTGATATAGAACATGCTGCTATATGGGAAAATGGTCAGTATCGAGTACATTAAAAGTAATCCATACTTAATACTGTTATTCATATTTTGTTATCATAGTTCATTTTGGTAAAACTCTATTTAACGTTACGAGGTTCGCAAAATATTCTAAAAGTTTGGTAAATGTGCTTAGTTCAGAAAATTTATTAAGCTTAATTCAAACCTTTTGTGTTCTGTTACTAACAATTCATAAACTAAACGCAACCTGATAATTAATTTTTTGGCCGTGTTATGTTCTAATAACTTGTGTATCACTTGAAACGTTAGCTGGAGTTTAACCTTTATTTCCGATGCATTTCAGAAATGTTTGATTCGTGAACTTGTTAAATGATATATTTTAACAAGTATTAAGTAATTTATATTTAAGTATGATGTGTTTATTGCAGGAATCAAAATTAAAGTTACATCTGAAGTATATCAAGATAATAGCAAAACAGAAGAGATTTACATCAAGTCTGAACCTGAGAACACCTGTGAATTTGAAAATAAATTGGAGAGTGTAGCTCTTGCAAATGCTGGTCAGTAGAGCTAGTTTATATGTGTAAGGGTATTTTTAGTGTAATTAAGGAACTGTTTGCAATTACTTTGCATTGCATAAAGTTCTAATTGGCTACACAAAATAAAAGCTTTACAATGCATTTCACGGTGTTGGTTCATATCACAGTCCGTAAACTATATGGATGTCTCATTTCGGGTGAAGTCTCGACTACATGTGAATATACCTGGAACAGTTAACTGCGGAATAACTGTGGTATAAATATAGTGACTAGTGGTATTTATTGTTTAAGCCCTATTATTGTTAATTATTTAGTGTTCAATTCCAATATTTAACTATTTAAATAAAGATTTAAAATCTCAACCAAATTTGTCACAACCAAATTGTTAAAAGAGTGGAGGTTGTTTAATATACGAGCGCTCTCCAGTTTCAGTTGGCCCAGCTATGAAATTTTCAGTTTCTTTAGAAATTATTAAATAATAAGTAAAAGTAAATGCTGCTTTGTACATTTTTTGACAATATAATCATATTAGAAGCAAAGGGGTCAAAATTTATTCCGTAATATTTAATTTGTGATTATAAAAATAATATTCGTAAAACAAACGTATTTTTTGAGTTCATGTATTCTTGTACTGTATATAAAATAACTGGGTTTTTGCGGTAGCTATGCGTAGTAGGTGTTGGAAAACAAATTTTGCTTATTGACTGTGATGTATTAAAAGTGTTAAGTCTAAATATTTTTAAAACATGGCCAGAGGCAAAGCTATTGATGAAAACATTCGGTTAATCATTGTGAACTTAGCAAAAACAGGAAAAACCAATTCCGAAAACGGAAAATTATTAGGTTTGTCAAGATACAGTATTAGAAATATTGTAAAATTGTACAAAACAAGTGGTTCAGTTGCCCCAAAGCCCCAGTACGTGAAGAAAACTACACTGACGGACAATGATAAACGTGCATTGAAAAGAATTATTAAGGATAACAGACGTGCTAACTACAGTCAATTGAGTGTACTGTGGAGCGATGTTGTTGGAAGACCTGTTTCAAGGTCTACATGTCATAAGGAAGCTAAAAAATTAGGATTTGGAACCTATAAGGTAATATTTTTTTAATCGGACTCTTAAATGTATATTTACAGAAATTTATAAAACTTTCTTAGGCCAAGGAAAAACCATTGTTGACGTCTAAGCAAAAGAAAAACAGGTTGAAATGGGCAAGAGAACATAAAATATGGAATTGCGAAAAGTGGAACAGCGTGCAATGGAGCGATGAGTCTAGGTTTGAAGTCTGTGTAGGGGACAACCGGAGCAGAGTTGTTCGTCAGAAACATGAAGCATATCATCCCGATTGCTTGAAAAGGAAGGTGAAATTTCCAGCATCTGTCATGGTGTGGGGTTCAATGTCTGCAAGAGGTGTAGGAAAACTTCATTTTATCGATGGCATTGTTAACACAGCCAAATATTTAAGTATTTTAGAGAAGTCTCTGTTGCCAACTATGGAACATGCATTAATCTCTGGGGAGGATTTTATTTTTCAACAAGATGGAGCCGCTTGCCATACGTCAAAAAAATCTTTGAAATGGTTCCGTGATCATTCTATTCCATTTTTAGAGTGGGTTTCAAGTAGCCCAGACTTATCCCCCATCGAGACACTTTGGCACGAAATGAAAAAATTGATGTGAAGTGTGAATATTCACACATTTCAGGGTTTCGCAGGTATATAATAAGTGAAGGCGGTATGCTGTGTAGGACAAATTTTAATTTGTAGTAATCACGGCAAAATGAACGATATTTTTAAAATAATTTATCGTCTGTTAATCATATAATAAGACTGGTTATTAAATTTACGCTCATAAAAATTAAATACAACATTTGTCAAAATATAACTAGAATTTTGACAAAATAATTTCAACTTAATAAAAATGCAAAAAAAAAACAAAAAATAAAATTGACTCCGTACTCGAACTCGAAACCCTTCGTTTTCCAGCCAGTTTAAGAGCGCTCTAACGCATGTAGCCATCGCACGCTATGCATGTGAGTGTCTTACATTGGTATAACTTTTGTACTTTGTGAACCAAAAACCACAAAAAATGCGTTATTTTCCAAAAACATAATCTGATCAAAAATTCCTGTTGTACTATTTCGGTTCACACCAATATACATTACTTAGAATTTTTTTAGATTTTTAGTTTAAACCATCTGGGCTACAGGTGTGGGAAAAAAATTTTTTTTGTACATTTTTGGCAAAAATCGCATCAAAATAATTTATTTTGCAAAAATAAAAATTTGATCGTTAATCCACGTACTAAGGGCTTTCATTTGATACCATACTCAGAATTAAAAAAATATATTTTTGTTTTCGATGAGCACATATTTGTTTATATTTTTAGGGGGGTATGTTTTTTAGATGTTTTAGTATTTTTCCTATGTGCGGGTCAAAGAGTGGTATAAGCATGCCAAATTTCAACTCTCTAGGTTTAGCCGTTTGGCTACAATTTTTACCGAACAGACAGACAGACAGACAGACAGACGACAAAATGACGGTATAAGGGTTTTTTGGTCATACCTACAAAACCCTAAAAACGATTGCGTATAACACGACTAGAACAATTCCAGAATTAAGACTAAAGCTTCAAGAAATATGGGATAATTTTACTCCTGGACAATGCCAAGACCTTGTAGATACTATGCCTAGAAGAATTAATGCCGTTATAAAAATGAAAGGTGATGTTACCCAGTGGTAGCTTCTGAAATAGGTTAATGGCTTTCCAATGGAAATATTATTTTTTTCTTATTAATTTACTTTAATAGTTGTAAATATTAATCGTAATTCTCTAAAATGTTTAATTGAAAATAAAATATTACTTAGATTTCATAAGGTATTCGCATTCTGTTAATTGAACACCAATAAGTAAAAATTTCGTAGCTGGGCCAACTGATAGGGGTGGACAGGGCTCGTATATAGTTCACTTATGGGTATGTTATGTAATGCTCCAACAAGTAGCTTCATATAATTTTGTTACAAATTGAACAAATTGTCGTGTATCCAGGCCAGCAGGATAAGCTCTGCTGCTCAATAATTTAAACGCGATAAAATAAGTAAATATTTCATTAATACATATTAAAACTTTGCATGAATAGAATTTTAGTACGTGTAGTTATTATTATGACAATATTTAGTTATTATGATTAGTACAAATATATTTGGTTCATATCGCTTCAGAATTAGGACGTAGGGCTTACAAGAAGCCACCAAATTAGTGAAGCATCCAACTTTGATTGGTAAACATAGTATTCTTTGCACAACTGCACCAGAAAATGCATCACAATTTTAAGGATGCAAATTACACAAAATATTTAATTAAACACAATATATTTGTTGTTTGATATAAATGTTTTCAGCATATTTCTTAAAAAGGCTAATCATGCGCTTACTGTATTTATATTATTCTTTAATACTACTGTAATACAAAGTGATCTATAAATATGAAATAGATTTTAGAATAAATTTAATTAGATAATATTTTATTATAAAAGTATTTTACATTGAAAACATAGATCAGAGATAATAACTCTTACAGACACTGTATATTATGATAGTCTGGCCAATGAGTGTCTCATTTTCTATTGGTTGAAGTGATCGGCGGCCATTAAGAGTCCGAACAATTGTTGATTTGCATGTTAGAGATTCTGTCGCAAATTGGACAGAATAGTAGTAATTATGAGTATTTACATTTCAGAGAGCCATGATTCTCGGAAGACATGTATCATATCCTCTAATGAAGACATGTCCCAGTTTAACTACAACACTAATATTATCATCACTGAAGAGATTAACATCAAGACTGAATGCGGAGATAACGGTGAATGTGAGAGTGCAGCTGGACAAGATACAGGTCAGTACTGCAAGTCAATATTCTGAATAGGAAGCCATTTCAACCCGTATAAACCTACAGAGTAATTTTAAAATCTTGTTATTACATGACGGAAAATCGTTTAAAATATTAAACCAGCTTTTAAAAATTGTAGTAAATTTAACGCATAAAAAAATAAAAATGACCTGGCAGACTAATCAGTTTTTTTTTTTATCAAAATATTAAAAAAAAGTTAGATGTATTAGTTAATAGCCAATGACAATTAATAATTATTTTGCGACCAAATTTAAGCAATTTCAAAAGATCATATATTAACAAATCTAAATTTTAGCCGTTTAGCTTTATTATGAGCCGACCTCGGTAGCGCAGAGGTAGCAACCCTACTTTTCGTACTAAAGGTCCCGGGTTCGAATCCCGGTCAGAGCATATAAATATTTGTGTTTGTCCTTATCTTCTCATAAATTGTCTTAAAAAGAGTAAAAAAAGCATTATATCTTAAATTTATCATCGCTTCCAAAATTATCAATAATATACGTTTATAGAAATCGAAATAGTTCAACAGTAATTTTTTATTACATCGAAAAATATAAAAAAAATTGTATGGTATCAGGAGAAAGCTCTTAAACCTTAATTACAATTTAAATATATTTGAAAATTTTTAAGTTTAATATAATGTTAGGTTAGATTATGTTATCAAAAACAAATAGTATAGATCATCAGATAATCGACCAAGAATATGTTCTAGGTCAGAGGTACCCAACCCGTAGCTCGCGATCCACGTGTTGCTCGCGGCGACTATTAATGTGGCTCATTTTATCAATTTGGGCATGAATATTTATTTTTATATCTAAAAATTATTTGCTATAGAAAATACAATAGTCCCAGTTAATGACCACAGTTTCTCAGACATTTCTGGTATTAATTTAAAATGACAGAGATAGATTTTAAATTTAACTAATAAACTTTAAGCAAAGCACAAATCTAATAATTTTAAACCCTAAAATATTTCTTGCATGACAAATAGAATTAAATGCTTAACTGATTAATCTTCGAATTTTAAAAGTGAAGTTATATCACGGTAATCTAGGCCAGGGGCAAACGTTGTGGAATCGATTAGTTTTTCTAGTGGTCGGTCACTTTCTTAATTGCCGCTCATTCTTGTGAAAGCGATGAGGTTTCTTGGGCACCCTTGCCTCGCTGATAGACCTTCCTGTGGAAAATCCAGACGCAGCTCAAAGATTGGGTGGTAAACACTCAAATCCGGAGAGTGTGGGAAACTGACTACACCTTGCCTCCCAGAGAATCCGTGACTAAACCCATGCGTGCCTCTGATGCGTTGTATTTGTAGTGGGTAGTCTCGTTACAGATCGAAGTACGAACGTATATACATCCCCAAGGCTCGGCGATTTTTTTTTGTGGAACATGTCAGTCCCTTTCTTGTGGAATCGAACAATCTTTATTGTGCTCGATTTTTTTGCACATATTCCGCTCTTTTTTCCTGTTAGGATTCATGGGCATTCTTGCCTCTTCACTGACCCAGCTACGAAAAAATCGAGGCGCAGCTCAAAGATTGGGTTATTCTCACCTGGCCTCTCAGAAAATGTGGCTTATATGTGGTTCACCAATAAGAAAATATAATGTTTACTTTTCTTATCCAACGTAGCCAACATATTACTGCCGCGCTGTTTTAGGTTTCTCACACAGTAAGCATATTTATATCAACGTAAATATGTGTAAACCGGCATAAACAAAAACTTAAGGTCGTACAAAATAGAAACTAAAAAAGCAAAAATGGCCCACCAAAATTGTTGTTACTTCATAAGGCCCGTGACGTAAAAATAAAAACAAAACTCACTGAATGCGGTGTGTGTGTGTGTGTGTGTGTGTGTGTGTGTGTGTGTGTGTGTGTGTGTGTGTGTGTGTGTGTGTGTGTGTGTGTGTGTGTGTGTGTGTGTGTGTGTGTGTGTGTGTGTGTGTGTGTGTGTGTGTGTGTGTGTGTGTGTGTGTGTGTGTGTGTGTGTGTGTGTGTGTGTGTGTGTGTGTGTGTGTGTGTGTGTGTGTGTGTGTGTGTGTGTGTGTGTGTGTGTGTGTGTGTGTGTGTGTGTGTGTGTGTGTGTGTGTGTGTGTGTGTGTGTGTGTGTGTGTGTGTGTGTGTGTGTGTGTGTGTGTGTGTGTGTGTGTGTGTGTGTGTGTGTGTGTGTGTGTGTGTGTGTGTGTGTGTGTGTGTGTGTGTGTGTGTGTGTGTGTGTGTGTGTGTGTGTGTGTGTGTGTGTGTGTGTGTGTGTGTGTGTGTGTGTGTGTGTGTGTGTGTGTGTGTGTGTGTGTGTGTGTGTGTGTGTGTGTGTGTGTGTGTGTGTGTGTGTGTGTGTGTGTGTGTGTGTGTGTGTGTGTGTGTGTGTGTGTGTGTGTGTGTGTGTGTGTGTGTGTGTGTGTGTGTGTGTGTGTGTGTGTGTGTGTGTGTGTGTGTGTGTGTGTGTGTGTGTGTGTGTGTGTGTGTGTGTGTGTGTGTGTGTGTGTGTGTGTGTGTGTGTGTGTGTGTGTGTGTGTGTGTGTGTGTGTGTGTGTGTGTGTGTGTGTGTGTGTGTGTGTGTGTGTGTGTGTGTGTGTGTGTGTGTGTGTGTGTGTGTGTGAATCAAAATCTTCCGCTTTAGCAATTATGTTAGCATTAACAAAATTATTAATGGAGGGCATACCTGTTTTGCAGTGTTGACAATATATTAACAAGTTAATGTTTGACAGATGTCATAATTAGAAAACCTGATTTAAATAAATAAATTTTAGAAAAATTATACACACTAAATTAAAAAGGTCCTATTTTTTATGTCCTTAACTGTACAAGGAAAATAAAAACCATACGTGATAACTTTTTCCCTCGGATATTACTATTACTTATTTGTCCCCATATTATTAAAAGCGGCCAAACTTCGCTACCCAGTGTAATAGCGGTCCCTTTTTGTCATTCTGTTCTTTCTACTTTCCCAGAAAGAATGCATAGAAATTATTATAACACCTTATTTGTTTGCAGCTGACGAAACATTTTACGGTAAACCAGACGTAAGTTGGGAGCCCGAGTCCATTAAAAAGTTCAAACAGGTTGATACAATACAAGCAGTAGAGACAAGTTATAAATGTGATGTATATGAGGAAATATTAGCACAAGCTCAAGATTTTGTTTCACATAAACCAGTACATATTGGCGAAAATCGATTAAAATGTGAGCAGTGTAATAAATCATTTTCATGTACAACAGCTCTCACTGAACACAAACGAATTCATTCTGAAGAGAAGCCATACAAGTGTGAACAATGTAATAAAGTATTTACTCAAAAGTGTAATCTTATTAATCACAAACGACTTCATACTGGCGTGAAACCATTCACATGTGATCTATGTAGTAAGGCATATTCACGATCGACACATCTTATTAGACACAGACTAGTACATTCTGGAGATAAGTCATATGAATGTGAACAGTGTAATAAGACATTTGCGACTTCATCAGTACTTATTAGACACAAGCGATTACATTCGGGCGAAAAACCATATGAATGTGATCAGTGTGATAAAGCATTTGTAGTTTCTGCAAGTCTCATTAGACACAAACGATTACATTCTGGAGAGAAACCATTTGAATGTGAAGAGTGTAAGAGGCCATTTGCAAGTTCCTCACAACTCATACGACACAGACGAGTTCATACTGGCGAGAAACCATTTACATGTGATCAGTGTGATAAAGCATTTGCAAGTTCATCACAACTCATTGCACACAAACGAATACATTCTGGAGAGAAACGATTTAAATGTGATCAGTGCGATAAAGCATTTTTAGAGCTAGCAAAAGTTATTAGACACAAAAGAATACACTCTGGAGAGAAACCATTCAAATGTGATCAGTGTGATAAAGCATTTTCAAGATCAGCAGGTCTTATGAAACACAAACGAAGGTACTCCATAGGAAACTTACATTAGAAGGTGATCAGTGATAAAGCATAAGATGGTGTCACCGTAACATTAAAATATTTATTGTGTTTGGTAAAATATATCATTAATAAAATATATACTAAAAACTTAAATTTTTGCATATTTATTTATTTTATTTATTTATTGTTTGAGTGATCAAACAGCACATAGTTCCTATAGACCTCTTCGAAAATTTTACAATAAGATACTAATTATAAATACAATGATACAATTTATATAAAAAAAAGAAAAATATTTACGTAACATATTAATACAACAAAATGAGTTTTTTATATAAGTGCATATGTATCGTTTAGTTAAGCTCTTAATTTACATTCCACTAGTTTTTTAAAGGCAGAAATGACAGGAAAAATTGGAAACAGGAAATTAGATTTTTTTATTACAGTATGAATATCGTTAGTATAAATAATGAACAGGAACGGTCTTAAATGCGATCCCTGCGGAACACCGGAGGTTATAGTTATGAAATCTGAGAATAATGTTTTGCATATTATTGTCATTTCATAAATAATGCATACTTTTTTTTTTGTTTTCAGCTTTGGAAATAAGTCGAAGTCTGGTGGATTTATGTCCGGACTGTATGGAGCATGAAATAACACTTCCCAACCATATTCACGCAGTTTTTCGGTTTCGGTTTCGATTTCGATGTTAAGACGAGTGTTATAGAGAAATAATGGCCCAACCTCAAGCAACTGAGGTTAGGTTTTTAGCACTTTTCTGCGCAATTTTTTGCATAAAATCACGGCAATAAACTCTGTGACACTTGCTGCACATGTGACTCTGGCTGCAATGATGATTCCTTGGTAATCATAAGCGGTGTTCATAGTCTTGGATCATCGTTTATGCTCACACGACCACCACGATTACTACGGTCCACTATTAAGTCATCGCAAATTTCACTTAAAGTTCTGTGCATTTCTGTCGGTTTTTTGCCACGTAAAGTTTCGATTTTAATGTACTCTCTGATCGTCAACAGTCACAATGCCCGAGACTCCTATAAGCTTTATATCTAGTACACGATTGTTAAAAACAGAGTTATAAATGAATACAAAATACACGCTTCTTTCTCGAGCTTTCATCTACAATAGACCATATTAGTAACTACGTCACAAAATGGGATTCAGTGCTGCAGCCTCGCGGTTGGATTCCTTTTATTTGAATTTAGCATGTTGTTTTTTGTTAAATTATATTTTGGAAATATAAATTAAGTTTTCAAAGTAAGAGAGTGCTTCACATCAAAACTACAAGTCAATATTTATTTATTAAAATTCTTATTTTATACATTATAATTTAATATGTCATTATTTTTGCAGAACAATATTATTTTGCAGGTTAATTTTGAAAAATTTACGTTAATAATCGTTATTATGGCAAGTAACATAGCAATAAGTGTGTGTACCATATCTAAATGGTTTAAAGGAATAATATGTTGTTTTTAATTTTCCATTATTGTTTTTCATTTCCATCTGTCAAAAAACGAAAAAATTTGCAATTAATAATGTAAATGTAATTGTTACAATTCGGAGCAAAACAATACACCAATATGCATTTTAAAACAAAATATTAATGATTACTTACTGTTAATTAAATAAATACTAAAGATATTCCGATTTTCATATTATTTAAAAACGTAACCTATAAATATATCTTCGAATCCTTATTTATATATTTATAAAATCATTATTCTATAATATAAAGTGTCTGGACTGTATATATTAGTATATATTTATCAAAAATACATATTTTTTGCTCCAAAATTGAAAATATTTATAAAATTAAGGTAACAAAAGTAATGTCCCATGTATTTTAAACTTCAAAAGGACTCAGCTATCAGATGGCAGCACATGTATGTGACGACATACTAATATGGTCTATTGACATAATTTTCACTGTTGTTGCGTCATCCAATCCGCAGTGTCGCCAACCTGTACATTATTTATGAAATAACCCTCGTATATATAATGACACGTGATGCTCCACCGGAATTACATGCTTATGATTTGAGTACGGGAGATTACCGCATGATGGCAGGAGTAGCGGCGGTTGTACAGAGAGAAAGGGGATTTTCGTTCCAGCTCTCGAGATGAACGGGTTTGTGTAACTTTAGAATGTGGAGAAATAAATTACTCTAACTGTATTTGTTGTAAATTTGTGAACCCTGAGATGGAGAGTGTGTTCGCCACTTTAGAGAGAAGGTGGAGCACGTCAATGTATATAACAATATAGATAATTATTAAAATGGATAGTTAAGGCGTCACCTTACATGCCGAGCTGCCACTGAAGTACTTATATTTGTAATGAAAATGACAATCTCACAAAACTGAAGTGAATATCTGAAATGCAACGCATCCATTTCGTATTAGTTGTATATATTTAGCGATTTGGTTGTAAAAAAAAAAAAAATGCTGCTGAAATCAGGGATATGATTTATTTAGTTTTGGGGGCAGGTATTTAAGTAATAAATTAGAACGAAAAAGACCCTTTACTAACCATGTTAATGATGTTATTTGTTCCTTAGGATCGGAAACCCTTCCTCAGCGGCGCAATCTTTGAGGTATTTTATTATTCAACTTCATGTTCATTCTTCAGAGCGTCCTTTAGCATTGTTGGTATGTTATGTTTCATACTTTGTGTGTGATACTTTTCACATTCTATCAGTATATGGTTAACAGTGATTTTTTTATCACAGATGTTGCATTCTGGTGGTTCTTGACGTTCAAAAATGTTTCTGTGTGTGTCCAATACGCATCCTAGTTAAAACTATTTGTTCTTTACGATCTTTTTGGCATTTCAATGTTTAGTATCTTTTTTTAGTATCTGTTTAGTATCTGTTTAGTAGTCAATTGCTAGTATTTTTTCCATTCTGTACGTGTTTTCATTTTAATATGATTCTTAACATTATTGATTGTGGATCTGTATATTTAAAGGTGGTAAATTAATCGAGTGCTTTGTTGCTTGATCTGCTTTCTCGTTTCTATGTATACCTATATGTGATGGAATCCACATGATTATGATGTTTTTCCCAGCGCATATGGCATCGTGAATATTTTCTTTGATATCCCGGATGAAGTGGTTTCTTGGATACAGTTGTTTGATACTGAGAATGTTACTCAGAGAGTCACCTTGGATGAAAAAATTTAATCTTCTATCTTCTGCTTTTTAAATTAGTTCCGTAGCTTTTAGCATACTAAAAACTTCAGCTGTAAAGACACTGATTATGCCTGACAGATGGTAACTGTGAGCTTCGTTGTCAAAAACAACGGCTGCTCTCGTTTTAGAGTTTATTTTTGACCCATCAGTATAAATGACATGAAATTGCTTGAATTTGTCCATTAATTCGAGGTATGCATTTTTGTAAGTATTTGGGTGGGTTGTGTCTTTTGGGTACTTAGTTGCATTGTTTCTTATTTTGTTCTTTATTTCTAATTCTTTAGATTTTATTCAATTTTTATTTATTTTATTTTCTAGAACGGCTGTGGAGCCCCTGAGCAATGTACGCGGAGCACAGGTTGTGAACCGATGCTCTATATATTATGATACAATATCATCGAAAAAAAGGCGTTTAGATAGCGATGGAATTTATTTATTTTTAAATTAGGTTGGCAATATTACTTCTCCAGCGTCATTCTACCGGCATATGAAGTCCGAATTTGAGGCTATATTCAAAACAATCTTATAGTCAGTCATAAGCCTTGATGGGTGTGTACGTAGCTGTTTACATTTCGCAAGTATACTTAACTTCATATATACGACCCACGCGAGTTTCACATTATGTACAGAAATGTTTGCTGTAAATAGTAATAATGAAATAACTATTAAATATAATATCTACCGTGTGATCATAATTTCTTGTCAGTTACGTAACAGTAAACAATGAGCTTAAAAATATCAACACTGTATTCTATCTCATATCTAAAAATTCCAATTTAACAAAGAACCAATCAGATTTCTTGGTTTGTCCGATCTCACCCGAGCAGTAACGAGATTGTATTAATAACTTCATGTAGTTCGTTAATTCATTGGCGTGTAGAGAAAACGGTGTGTTCATTTCATAATTAATTGGTTTTTGTTAAGATATATTATTGTTTTTTTCGTTATTATTGTTGTTGTTGGTATTATTGTTATTAAGATTGTAATTGGAAGACGATTGTTGATCGAGGTTAGCTCTTAGAGGTAAGTAAAATATTGAACATACATAACCCAATATAAAAATCGAAACTACGTCTATGTGTATGCATGTCCTTGGAAATAAATTTGATAATAAAATGTTTCTGTCAACTATTGCATAACTGACAAGAAATTATGACCGCTCTGTATAATAACATTTATAGTAAATATAAATAAAACTAAGTTAAACCTGTATTACACAATATTTAAAACATAAATACTAAAACGCAAATAATACATCAACTTTTATCTAAGACTACTATAGTGTAGTCGGTGAGTCAGTGCAGTAGTGTAGTTGCGTCACTTGAAACGTAACTTTTTTTTTTTGTTTGCTATAGAAAAATAAATTTAAGATTATAGCGCCGCAGTCAATTTTGAAACGTAGGTACAGGGTACTTAATGATATTGTTACATAGCTGTGAAAGTAAAATTATAGGAATAAATATATTTTACAATATTTTGTGAACCTGTTTTACTATTATATCAACAAGTAAGTATATACAAATGTTTATAAATCCATTTCTTTTGTATGACACGACTCTAAGAAAATAAAATAAAAACTAAAGTCTATTCCTTTGGTTTAGGCGGAACTAGGTTTTCAATTCTAGTTACTTTTACCGAATGATTGAAGCTTTTGATCATTTTGTTCAGGAAAAGCCAACTACAATATGTAAAAAATAGCTAATGACAACTTATAAAAATGAAAATTCAGGTTAGTTCCGCCTAATCGCTTGGAATAGACTGTATATTTTGTGATGTAGGTTATGGTGATAAAAGGGAATTTCGTTCTTTTAGGTTGTCACGAGAAGGGACCTTGCTTGGGTTATTTCATTTTTCAAGTTGGCATGTAAAAATTCTAAATTCCAACAGTGAAACCATGTAAACGAATGACATATGTAAAAAATAAAAAACTTTTTTACATATTTCAATGACAAAAAAATAAATAAATGGGAAATTTGTGTTAAGAATGACACAAAAAATCAAAATATGAAGAAAATGACATTTTAAAATGATATTAATCTTAACCAAAAAATGTTTATTGCAAGTATGATTTACAAAGCTTAATAAAAACGGCAAAAAAGCACTATTCAAACGATGAAAGTAACTATAGTGCGTTCAAAGGTGAGTTTGCAGTACAGGGCATATGGAGTAGTTATTTTTCATACTCTCTAATGGGTTTACAAAATGACGCTATCCTTTTGTTGCTTGTCGACATTGCCAGCTCTAAAACGTGCTGATGTGTGAACACGCAGTATTCTACAAATGGCCATTTGTTTTTGTTGAGTGTTATTTTGAGTTTTATAAGAGTTGATTTTTGTAAATCGTACGAGTTTTTCATATTATTATAATTGACACATTTGACACTTTTACAACATTTGGCAACACCGCTCCCATTTGCCATAAGAGCTATACTGCAAACTCACCTTCGAACGCACTATAGATTGCAAAATCTAGTTCCGCCTAAGCGTTTGGAATAGCCTATATGTACAAAATAGGCAATTACTTGTGACGTCAAATTCCACTGTGAGAAACTGATCTTGTTTTCATCAGCACGGCCAGGTATATAAGCTAATTATAGCAATGGTCCCTACAGTAATAACAATTTGATTTGCAAATTGAAAATTTTACAAGGAATATGCAGTTATAATTTTTAACATATATTTACCTAACCTATTCTAACCTTACAATTGTTTGACTTTTCAACAGTTGCAAAAATTTAAACTATAATTTTAGATTGGTGTTATTATTTCCAGAAATGGTAAGAACATACCTATTTATTTTATTAATGGAATAAATATTAGAAACTGTGGCCTGTTCGCTGAATCGGTGCAGAGCATTAAACAAATTCAGGTGGTAGCAAAGTAGGGCGGAACGTAACAAATTAAAATCTAATAACATTTATGTACGTGTACAATCAAATGCTGGTACAGATAAGAAACTGCCAGTCTAGACATCTGTTGCCATTGCGATAGGTGTATGCGATAAATAACTTGAAAAGTTATTTTCTTGTTCTGCATTCTCACTGCAAATGAACTGTAATTTACAACGGTGAACACGATTTATAAAATTCATTTAATTGAGATTCCATGTAATTTCTATTAGACAGAGTCCAGTAACCAGTGGTGTGTTGGTTAAAAGTTAGTAAACAGCTCGTTAAAAAAAAAAAAAAATGAAGTGT
Source organism: Liopterus haemorrhoidalis (assembly GCA_963971575.1). Taxonomy (NCBI): domain Eukaryota; kingdom Metazoa; phylum Arthropoda; class Insecta; order Coleoptera; family Dytiscidae; genus Liopterus; species Liopterus haemorrhoidalis. The sequence goes on from OZ020613.1 coordinate 48,253,162, forward strand.
GAATTTTTCACATTTCAGGATTATGCAAGTATCTATAACAGTAAGTAAAAGCGGCTAATAGAGTGAACCACATGCTTAGTGTTATAGACAATTATTTGGTGGATTATATTGATTATCATTATGAACAATATTTTGAAAATTAACTATCGTTTGTTAATATATATACTAAGAGCTTTAGTTGAACGCTTTACACGAAAATCTGTCTGTAAAAATAATCTGATCAAAAATTCTTTTAAAATTATTAGAGCTCATGTCAATATGTATTACTTATTTTTTTTCAGATTTATACATTAACTTTGTTGGATTACAGGGTGTGGTATAAAATGACGTTTTAAAATTTTTCTTCTGTTACCAAACAAAATATTAAAAATTAAAAAATGTTTTTTCAACAATGAAAAAATTTCCAAAAATAAACTGATCAAAAATTACTATTGCACTGTCAGCTCCCATCAATATACGTTTTAAGGGGATGTTTAGGTTTTTAGACCAACTTTTCTGGAAAATAGAATAGAAATTTTGTGAATTATCAGCCAATTTTTATTTTAACCAAATTAACGGAAATATTAAGTAAAACTTCTTCTGCATACGATATCAAAACACCCTGTAATATTAACTGAAGTAAATCATTAATGCTTATTAAAAATACGCATACGGGGTCCCAATATATTTCCCTGTGGTACAGTTGACAACTTAATTGCTCAAGGTACTATTTACAGAAGTGAATTAAATTCTGCCGCTCAAATAACTTCTCAATAAAATTAATATATTACCTCGAAAACCGTATGTTTTAAGTTTGGATAGCAGACAAGTGTCAAACGCCCTTGCTAAATCAAAAAAATGTTTTATGTAGTTACGTTTGATAATTGACTGCTACATCGTATTATACGCAATACGCTGGACGCTAATAGGTTAAGCCATGATATCAAAGATTATGATTGTGTTTGCGTTATGGTTTTAATTTAACTTTGGCATGGTTATATTATTTACGGCTGGTCAAAGTGAAAAGTGTTAATATGTAAACTTAAACATAGTCCAGATGGTATATGATATTGAAAATGATAATGAAAAAATGTTAACCGATGAGAAATGCAAAAATATACTTTTATTTTTGGAGCATATTCCACATTATATACATACATGTTACAAAAATGAGCTAGCACTAAGCTAATTTATTAAAAATAGATTAAGAAGTACCCTCTTATCACAAATTTAAGACTTCATGGTGATGAATTGAGAGGAATTTGTAAAAATACACCCGATGCGCAAATAATAGGTAGGTACTATGTTAAATAGAAGTAAAGTCTATGATAGTTATTTTAAATATACAATTTATAAAATCTTATAGTACCTGTCTGGTTCGGATGTTGGCTATCATACTTGCAATGCTCACTTTGTCTCCAGCTGCCAGGAAAAGATTGTCGCATATTCTGCAACAAAGATATATGGGGTTGCCTTGGTCCTCTTCGGTCATATACTTTGCTCTGCAATATTAGTTGCAGCAAACTATACTTGTAGCGGTTTCTTATTATATGTCCAAAGTATTCTCGTTTTCTCCTCTTCACCGTGAACATACTGCAGTATTTCTGTCTCTTCTCCCATTTTGTCCATGTTCTTTTTGTAAGACACGTGTTCTGTCCATGGCACTTCCTGAATACGACGGTTAGTTCAAAACTCGAAAGCCTCTAATTTAATAATTGCATTAGTGATCAGCGTCCATGTCTCCATGTCATAGAAAAGAATTAAAAAGTCCTAGCACCTTAATAACCGAAGCTTAAGGTGTGTTCGCTTGTGTTCCGATACCTGTACGTAAAGTGTTCGTTTGTATTTATGAACTTGTTCAGGACAGGCAAAATCTACACTTGTTCGGGAGTGAGTGTAGCTTCAGGCAACCTGTAAAAAGGCGGCAAACTTAATCTAACTTGGTTATAATCTGTATTCGGTCTAGCGGAAATTTTTATTTTACTTCTATCTATCTATCATATATCGATCATGAATCGAGTAATATGTATAGAAGGAAAGTACTTTACAATGTTGGTAAGTAACATAAATAAATTCATAAGTTTTATAAAATCTGTCAAAACTTGAATTTTTACTATTTATTTTTATAACATTTATTACTTTAGCACAAATTTGTTTTAAAAAGTGGGGTTATCAATTTTGTCTGCCTAGAAAACCGTTCGTTTGTATTCCTGTGTCGAGCAGTTTGGAAGAAGTTTTTAGTTGCACTGTGACGTCAGCTGCTCTTGTTCTGGACCAGTTTGGTGCAATACAAATGAACAAACCTTTAGTTTTAAATTAAAATCATGAGAGCAGAATATTTTCTTCATCTTGATGAACTCTGCTCTGGCTATCTCAATTCTGCATGGATCTTATTTAAAAATCCTTTAAATCGACTTGGACCCTCAATTCAACCCTGTTTACTATGTTCAGCATTCAGGCAGACAGACGGTATAATATACTGATTAAACGAATATTCTTATTCTAGTTCTGGTGATTAGTTCTAGTTCTTTTATATGACAGTGTATATTTGTTTCAGGTATGAAAATGAATGATGTAACAGACTGTGACATGCCGCTGGATGATTCCAGTGACACTGGTATTATTAAAAAAGATATTGATATTAAGACAGAACATGAAGTTGCTGATGAAGATACAGTGCAAGCTGGAATAGAGCACACGGATGAATGGGAAAATAGTCAGTTATGAACACATTTATGTAGTCTAAGTAAACAAAAGCCTTGAGTGGGTGTGTACGTCGCTATGACCATTTTGCAAGTACACTCGTTTCATAAAAACGATCCATGTCGCTCCCGAAAAAATTGTATTGTAAATAGTAATAATGAAATAACTATTAGATGTAATATTTAGACAGTTAATTTTGTATATATTACACAATATATAAAACATAAATACTAAAACGCAAATAAAACTGTTATCTAAGAGTATACTGGTTCTGTACGATGGTGGCTAATTGGTTCGACCGAAACCCGCCTTAAATTTATCAAATTAGTTCACATATTTTCTGGAGCTTATGTTTGCTTAGACAAACCAGAATTAAATCACATTTAGTACTGTTATATTTTTTTACTATTGCTTAGCTTATTTTGATCGAATTTCAGCAATGTATGATTACTGAAAATCTTAAATTATATACTCTTTCCGTTCGAAAATATGGTATACATTACTCAAACAAATGTGGGATTAACAAATGTCAAAAGTAATTCACAGAATGGTGGTTATGTAATAGGAGTTGTACGGTTTTTTTTTTGATTTCCACCGAATAAATAATAATTATGTATATTCTTTATTAAAGTTATTGCGACTAGTTTCGTTCATTCAAGCATTATCAAGCTATAAAAAAAAAAAAAATGAAAATAGAAAAATATAATTTTGAAAATATAAATTGATCAAATGATGATAAAAATAAAAATAAAAATACAAAAAATTATAAATAACATAAAAACGTACCTGATTGTCGAAAATTATAAATACAAATAATAATAAATAAATAAAAGTTAACAAGAGTCAAAATACGTGGTAAAACCTTGTCAGAAAATAAAATGGAGTATGCTAACGGTTGCTTAGGCAAGTCATAACTTTTGAATACGTCCGATGTCTATTGTTAAAATTACATAGTCTGAACGTTTAAATTCTGGTCGGTAATAAAGATAAAACAATTTTCAATAAATTTACGTTTGTAAGTGTTGCATTCTTCCGCTAGAATGCGTGCGGTTGTATAAAAATTAGCGTCATGTCCAAAATATGTAAACATAATCCTGAATGCTCCTGGTTGTTGTTTTTAATATTGGTAATGTGTTGAGATATTCTTTTTTTCAAATATTGTTTTGATTCCCCGATATATCTTTTGGAACATTCAGAACATATAATTTGGTATATAATGTTGGGTCTGTCTAGTCTGTCAATTTTATCTTTGATATTTGTAAAAATGGTATTTCTTATACTGTTGTTATTTTTTTATAGCAATTTTTATTTTACTCTTTGTTTTACTAGATATTTGTAACTATTTCATAAATAAAAATTCTAATTAATTAAAATTGTAAATATATATCATATTTTCGGACAAGAAAAAAATCAAAATGTATACCATATTTTTGGACGGAGGGAGTAGTATTTTTATAGTAAATATAAACGAATATATTTCACTATGATGTATTTATTGCGATAATTAAAAGAAAAAATTATTATTTTTTAACTATATTTGACTTTATAATTAGACACGATGGTAAACTGGAATGGCTTTCCGTTTCCGAATCTTTTAGCTGAACACCGTTCGAAAGAGAATATCTCACCCCTGATTATAGATGGAGTTACAGACGATACATATCATGGTAACACTAACACAGAGAAGATTTACATCAAATCTGAACCTGTGGATATTGGTGAATGTGAGGAAGATAAACTGCAGAATACAGCTGTTTCAAAATCTGGTCAGTAGAACTATTTTTTTTAAACATTTTTGTTACCAGTGATAGTTGAAAGCGTTTTCTTATGTCTGGTTCTACAAAACATTCCTATATCCAGTTTTTCTTACAATTGTTGTAACTCAAAACTAGATAAAAGCTAGGTTCTTTTCTGAAAACAAATTCATTCTAGCTGTAGATAAGTTGAGTTTTAACTCTTAATCGAGTTTTAAATCACATTTCACGTATAAAACTATATCGGATGGACTGTTTTAGTGGCGATATACAGTGGTAAAAAGTAGAAGTTTATATTATTTAACCTTAATTATTTTTAAAAATATAGTAAATGTTTTCTTTTTAACCTCCTTTCATCAGCTAGTAGTTTGTTTATAATTTATTTGATTTTAAGCCGCTTTTTAAATACAATTTTCTATTAATATAAAAGTATAACCTTATTTTATACAAGTTTTGACAGATACTAAAACTGGATATAAGAATTAAAATGCCGAACTGCTCGTTTTTATTTTGGAGAATTCCGGCTTAATTTCATTCCTGATTACAGATGGAGTTACAGATGTCGTATATCATGATAATACCAACATAGAGGAGATTTATATCAAGTCTGAACCTGTGGACACCAGTAAATTTGAAGATGAATTGGAGAGTGCAGCCGTCGCAAACACTGGTTAGTACACCTTGATTTATGATTGCTTATGTTATCAGTAAATATTTAAAGTGTTTCCGTAGTGTAACTGTTGAACTGGGTAATTACTACTTTGTATAATATATTTTATATCATATGAGCCATTTTGAAAACTCACTTTTAAGTGAGCTCATTTTTCAACTCGGAGATATCATAGTCAATTAATAACTGATACTTTTAAAGCGGGCGGCAGTAATATATATTTACAGTCCATATATATACGTATCCTTTAGAAAAATTATTAAGTTATAGCCAAGATAATAGTAATATTCTCAGAATATGTATATTTGTTGGCTTATGTGTTAGCAGAAAGTTTCATATTATTTTGTTCAGAGCTTAAATTATATGTGAACCGCAATTTTTGTTTTGAACAACTAAATAAATGTATATAAAAATATTTATTTGCTATAATTTCCATTGTAATTATTGTGTTTCTGCCTTATGCGCCACGTCGGCGTGGGCACTTATTATTATTAGTTTTATTATATTAAATATTATTTAATATAATATAATTTGAAAAATATTGTCGCGGATTAACTGAATAAATTATTAACATTAACAGTGTAAAAATAACTATGAATAATTATTCCTCAGATAACATATCTACTATTGACGACATGTCCCAATATAATTACAACACTAATACTATCATCACTGAGGAGATTAACATCAAGTCTGAATGTGGCGATGCCAGTAAATTGGATGAGAGCGCAAGTGGACAAGACGTAGGTCAGTCAACAAATAGGCTTAATTTCTGTTTACTGAGTACATGAACAGCAGTACAATGACATATAGATTGCTACTTGTAATAAGTCCTTAATATACATTTCAAAGCGCCTATTCAAAGACGCCGAGGCAAGGGCTAACCAGGGCTAATCAGGGCAACAATTCTAGCTAAAATAAGGAACATATGTGGGTGTAATTTTACACTTAATGGACACTATAATAGGACAGACAGAGTAGTAATTCTAGCCCCGATGCTCTTGGTCAAGGTTATGTTGCTAGCTTATAGAGCTGCTTATACAGAGCGATCATCAAATCTTGACCGTTATGCAATACTTGACAGAATCATTTATTTATCAAACTTATTCCCAAGGACATGTACATATAGGCGTACATTCTATTTTTATTACCTTACTCGAATTGATTATTAAATGAACACTATTTTTCTCTACACGCCAATGAGTTGATAACAGATATTAAGTTAGCAACACATCTTTTTGTTCTTTCTCGGGTGAGTTCGAGCAAGCGAAGTAATTTGATTGATTCTTTGTTAAATTGGGATTTACAGCTGTGAATTAGAGTACTGTTTTGATATTTTTGATACATTGTTTACTGTTATGTAACGTACAAGAAATAATGATCGCACGGTATTTCATTAGCTGTTTTAAGGACCGATACAGTCGTTCTAGGACAATTTGCCGCGAGCCAACTTACGACATGGCCAGGCCATGTCGCCACCTGGGCAACTTGCCACGCGTTTTAGTGACGCGGTGGTTGTTTGTTCCTACTATTTTGCAAAATGTTATTTTATTAAAAATTACACATTTTAAAGAAAAATACAATAAAGTTGAACGTATTTTATTACTAACATTAAAAAGCTACTAAAATAAATAATAACCTAAACTAATTATTATTACCTAGCCTAACCTATGGATCATATAACCGCAACAGGTTTTTATTCCGTTAGAAACAAATATCAATGCTAGGAACAAAATATCACCGCAACCGCATGAACGCGCGGCGTTTTGATCTGACGGCATATGGTCCAGCAGCGAGTTTGCTCGCAGCAATTCGACCGCGGCGAGTTAATCCATTTGGCGCTATTAAAGTGGCTAAACTAAACTTTGTGCCTTATAGTGTTTAAAACTTCTTTTAAGTAAAAATTGTATTATTGTATAAATATGACGGTAATCCATAGTATAAAATTTCAAAACTCATGATAAAATTACTATTAAGGTCCTTGAACGTGTTACTGTTCTTGTAGCTATATAGCCACGTATAGAAGAAGTTATTTATTCTTTTTCTTCTTTGGAATTGTCAGTCAGCTTGTCTTTTGGCCTCACTCACGTAAGTCCTCCATCTTGATCTGTTAATTGTCAGGTCTTACCATGTGTCGTGTTTATCAATACTTGTTAAATATTTGGTTAGCTGATCTCTCCATTTCTTGTGTGGTTTTCTCACTGGTTAACGGGTATTCTAAAAAGCTATAAAATCAAATAATAACGTACGCTAATGAAAATAACCTAACTTAATCTAACAGAATTAATAAAAAAGTTATTCCAGTTATTTAATTTTTTTCTCATTAATCAGGTTTATTTTTATGTTTTTGCAGCTAGAGGAACATCTTCCAGTAATATAGATGAAAGTCATACGTTATTGGATATTGACAGTTGTAAACCACCCACAACAACAAAATCAACACTTCTCATTGGACACAGAGGAACATATTCTAAAGAGAGACCATTCAAATGTGATCAGTGTGATAAAGCATTTACAAATTCATCACATCTCATTTATCACAAACGAGTACATTCTGGAGAGAGGCCATTTATATGTGATGAATGTGATAAAGCATTTTCAATGTTGACAAGTCTCATTAGACACAAACGAATACATTCTGGAGAAAAACCATTCAAATGTAATCAGTGTGATAAAGCATTTTCAGATTCATCTCATCTCATTTCTCACAAACGAATACATTCTGGAGAGAAACCGTTTAAATGTGATCAGTGTGATAAAGCACATTCACAGTTATCAAGTCTCATTAGACACAAACGAATACATTCTGGAGAGAGACCATTCAAATGTGATCAGTGTGATACAGCATATTCACAGTTAACAAGTCTTATTAGACACAAACGAACACATTCTGGAGAGAGACCATTTAAATGTGATCAGTGTGATAAAACACATTCACAGTTATCAAGTCTCATTAGACACAAACGAACACATTCTGGAGAGAGACCTTTCAAATGTGATCAATGTGATACAACATTTGCAGATTCATCACATCTCATTTCTCACAAACGAATACATTCTGGAGAGAGACCATTTAAATGCGAGCAGTGTGATAAAGCATTTTCACAGGCATCCAGTCTCATTAGACACAAACGGATACATTCTGGATAGAGACCATTCAAATGTGATCATTATAATGGCCTTGACTTAACTCGATGTAAGAGACGGCTGATGGGGCAAATTTATAAATGGACGCCAGTGAAGGTTTACTGATGTACTTTCCCCACGACAGAATCCTTTGATCGATGCTACCGCAGTACTTTGGTTGATTCGCTTCCCAAAATTACGGCCAAATAAACAAAAAAAGAAGAGCAAGTATCCAATAGATGTACTAAAACCATCACCTTTCATCGTGGTCAACTATGGAAAAGAAATCCAATTTTAAACGTGAACCGATCATTTATCTAAACCGTGCTAAAAATATCTAACGATAACACACGTTTCATATTTTACAAGAATTTAGTTTTTCAGCATTATTTCAGTTCGGTAATTCAGAGAAGCGTAAAGCGAAAAGAAAAGAAAGATGTCGGCAAAAGTGTGGCTCTAAAACCAAACTACTCTGGCTCATATCTTATCAAGTCCGAAAAGCATAAAAATTACCTACATTTGAAGTAGTTTTTTTTTACACGCAAATTTGAGACTGGGTGATGCTAGAAGCGACGAAGAGTTCATTGAGCGTCCACCGATCGACATTGATGACAACCGAATTTCCGGGGAAGATATCTTCCAAGTCAAAAAAAAAAAAAAAAAAATGGTTTAAATTTGGTTAATAAACAACATGTTTTTTCGTTTCGTTTTGTTTAATAAAACTGTGTTTAGTAAGGATGTGTTTTAATTACCTTTATTACCTGAATCCAACCTGTTATTAAATGGTAAAGTTTATTTTACTATTTTTACAAAACTGTAAATTTATGTCTGAGTAAGAACGTAATTTGTCACCGCTTAGAATCCCACTACTGGTTTTCACTCTGTCACGACATAATGTTAGGGTGACCATTTTCTTGAGAAGGCAATGCGGTACGGAGCAAAAAAAAGGTCGTCACTTCCAAAATATAAGTGAAGAGCAAGAAAAAAAGTCCTTACCTCCCCAAATACAGTAGAACCTCGATTATCCGGATTAGGCCGGGGATGAAGGTAGTCCGGATAATCGAAAAAAAAAAAGTGATGAGAAACAGGAAAGAAAAATTACGTACATTAAGCATGAATCTTTTTATTGATATATATATATATATATATACCTTATTGATATATAACATCCCGAGTCACCGCATTTCAATGCACTGATGATATCTAATTTGCCTTTTAAAGATAGTACAACATGTTTTCTTTTCGATAACATATCGGATAAAGATAATATTTAAATCGCACGTCCAGACGTGAAAACCGATACCCAGCGGCGTAACACAGCGAATTCGTAAAATAATTTCCTCGTTTAAAAGAATCCGGATAATCAAAAATTCGGATAATCGAGGTTCTACTATACAAGTCAAGTGCACAAAAGTTAGAATTAAAAATGCGGAACATTTTGCGGGACAGATCAAAGTGTCAATTGTACAAAAGTAAGTTAGAATTAAAAATGCGGGACATGTCATAAGGCGGGAAACCGAATCAAAATGGGGGACTGTCCCGCGGAATGCGGGACGAATGGTCACCCTACATAATGTTGAAATGAACGAAAAAATATATATATATATATATATATAAATATTTTATTTAGGGGAAGGTTACCGTTATCGCCATACTTAAAAGATTTATCAAAGTTATAATTCTCTTGTTAATCTTTTAAACAAAATATATTTTAGGACGTTTTATCAACAATATTCATGTTTTTGGTTTTGTTTTCTTTAATAGAGAATTACATTTTTTCAACGCCTACAAACTGAACACTGTACCTCGTTTATCATCAGCACGGACTGGTATAAACTACATTTATACCATATGCTCTTCATAGCTAGAACAACTTTACTTATTTGCAAATTAAAATTGTTGTAAGGAATCTACAGATATAATGAATTTTTTAACAGATATTTGCTGTATCTGCCTCAAACCTGAAAATTGTTTACGACGACTTTTCAACAGTTGTGAAAATTTAAACTATTATTCTAGGCTGACATTATTATTGCCAGAAATGGTAAGAACATATTGATTTTTATTATAAGTAGAATATTTAATACTAGGCAGAAACACTGAATAGTATTCTCAAGTCATATAATTCAAATTACATGTAATTTCCGATACGGAACTATAGTCTGCTTCTTTGATTTAAGAGGAACTAGATTTTTAAATTAACTTTTAACGGCTGAATGATGATTTTGAATATTTTCTTTAACATAAGCCATATTCAATCTTTAAAAAGGGAGCAAGTGACAATTTCCTTAATCATAAGCCTTTCTGCCATTTAGTTTAAGGCGTTCGTGACAACTTAAGCAAATAAAAATTACATTTAGACCCACTTAAACTTTTATTATATTATTTATTTTACATCGGCCTTTATTTCTGCAACGAGGCTAATCGCCGATGTCAGGGGGCGAGCTCCTACACCTGGATGAGGGGTGAATGATTGTGAAAATGAGAGGAATGTAAACATATTATTCTCGCCCGAATAATATCACCAACGAACAGGCTCCAACCACCGGCCGCCCAGTCACGCCTGTTTCTAACAGTCTAAAACCGCACGAATTTAATTTTTATTATTATTATTATTGTTACTATTTATTTAACGTACTGAATACAGTATAGGTTATAGAGATATAGAGAAAGAAAACAGAGTTTATTGATGAGGTAAGAGTAGCAGAGTGCGTTGGTGAAACGGTTAAGTGTAGTAGAGTGCGACGGAGGAAACAGGCAGCTGCCATATTGGGCCTAGTCAAAACATTAGCTTATATCCATGTAATATCAGCATTATGTTTTGTTTTTGTTCTTATTATTATTATTTTTGGAGATAGGTGGGACATAAGATAATATACACAAACTAAAAATAAAACACCGTATACTGCCAAAAACACACTTTTATAATAATCCATATATACCTGTATACTGTAAACATACTTGTTTATTTAGAAAACATATTAACTATAATAAAAATAACAATAAGCTTTTCAACAGGTAAAAGTCTTAATAAATTACAAATACAGAAAATACTCACGCATGAATTGGTACAAAACAATTCATTTTTTCTTCTGCAAGCTGTTTCTTGCTAATCATAGCTACGATTTGTACACCCAAAAGAACAATAGTTCACCATTTTAACTAATTTGTAATTGTATATACATACATGTCGTCCACCAGGTCTGAAATGGAGAGGTTGGACACACAGCTACGTTCGATATACTTAGTAAGTCCACATTGTATTCGCAAATTGAAATACAACAAACACTAAGACACGAGACAAATGTATGTCACATACATTCGTGAACTGCAACAATGCAGAAGAGCGGGGTCGCTTTAGGTAGAAATGAATAGACGAATATTAACCCGAAACACGGTTGGTTCGAGTGCTTGATTGTTACTGATTGAATAAAAATGTTAGACTAAGAATCCTCCCACTTAAATGTAAAAAATTCGCACTAGAAGCGCGAACAATATTAGCAAGAGAAAGCTTGTTTAATTTGCATAATCCGGCTGTTTTGTGTAATTTTGATCCATAATTAGTCCATAATAATCCAAAATCCGAATTACTCAAAATTCCAGTTACGAAATGCCTGCCGGAACGGAACTATTACGTCGGGTAGCGTCTGTATTTATTTATTTATTTACTTATTTATTTATTTAAATTTACATCTGTCCTACGGAAAGAATCCAAATAGGAATAGGTACATGGTAATAGCATATTTAAAGTTACATTGTGATATATAAATTTAAGTAGTACACTAAGTCTAATACATATAATACAAAAAAGTTCGTACATATAAAATAAAATATAAAACAATAAAATGTAAACCATAAATAATATGGCAATAACATAAACGTAATGAAACAATAATATAAATAAAAAAGGTAGACAAAAAAAAAAAAAGAATAAATAATATAAAAATGTAAAAATAAAAGTAGGCATAGTTCAAAGGCCAACTGAGTAACGTAGGAACTGAGACACTTAGAAATCAAAATAAGAAAATTAAGAATTGATACTAAAAGAGATCAATATGTTCAATATCTGTATGATGATATGAACACATGCGGTTAATTGGGGACTTAAGAAAGAGATTAGTACGCGCATGCGGTAGATAAAAAAAGTAGTGGGTTACGAGTGTGGGCATGGGGGAAGTACAGGGTCATCAATTATTTTAAGAATGACAATGAATTGATTTCTCGGGCTTTGTATAATGGTTTGGTTGAAAATATTTGAAGCAGGGAGTAATAAGCAAGTTCAGGAGGAGGGTAAGATCCCATGACTTTAAAATAAATGAATTTAAAGAATTTATGCTGGATCTTTTCCAAAGAATTCTTCTGGATGTCATATATTAGATCCAAGACTGCAGAGCAATATTCAAGTTTGGATCGAATAAATGAATAATACAAAGTAAAGATGGCAGCAATTTTAGTAAAAGTCCTGGTATTTCGAATAATAAAACCAAGCATTTTAAACGATGAGGCACGCATATGATCTAAGTGTAGATCAAATGTGAGCTTTTCATCAAACACTACTCCCAAGTCTTTAATATTATGACATCGAGTTAGATGGTGATTAGCTACAGCATAAGAGTAATGGATGGGGGTTGTTTTACGGGTAAAAAACTGAATTTTACATTTAGATAAATTGAGTTTAAGTTGATTAGAATTACACCATTCACTTGTACGTTTAAGATCGTTTTGGAGTATGTGGCAATCATCAACAGAGGAAATTGTTTTGAGTATCTTAAGATCATCTGCAAAAAGTAAATGCTCGCTAGTAATAACGGCATTAATATCATTTATGAACATTAAGAAGAAAAAAGGTCCAAGGTTTGACCCTTGTGGAGTATATAATTTGTATTGTATATAATTTGTCAGCTCTTCTTTTCTATTCTGGGTAGACCAAGCAAGACTTTGTACATTAATAACAATAATTTTCAGATCTCCACAGTATTGTGCAATCATGGATCAATATGTTCCGAATGCTGTAACAAAGTGGATGGTTTTTATAAATTTCGTGAACAATGCTTGAAAAACAATCAAACATACATAAATTACAAAAGACAGCTTAGTTCAGCCTCTGAAACTAGTGATGATTTGTGTATTTATTTGACGAATCTCAAAAATGAACAGAATAACTGTGAAAAAGATGAAAATAACTCCAGCAGAAATAACTCATTAACAGAATGCAGTAGTGGAAGTGTTTTACTAAATGAGACATCAGAAAAGTGCTGCAGTGACAGTTATATAGTGACAGGTGGTGATCACACAGGTATTATACAACTTTGGTTGTTCTATAGTATAAGAAATTATGTTGTGTAACAAACACAATATATAATAATTTCAATAATATCCAAAATGAAACAAGATAGTTGCAACACGATGTATCATTGATGAGATACGAAAACATAGTTTAAATAAAATATGTAGTATTTTTATTATGGTTTGTTTTTAATTCCGAGGAGTAAATGAAAAAGGAAGATTTTCATTAGAATATTTTAAGAAGCATTAATGATTACAAACTAAAGGTAACATTCCTGCAAATATTAAATTTTAAAATAGGTTGCAACTGAAAACCAATCATGTGATTAATTTATCTAACATTTTGATAGAATTTTGAGGTTGACAGTTTGAAATAATTGCTGTTTGAAGTAATGGAAAATTTGCTGTATGTAAAAACGACTTGCCGGTAGCCAATCGAAAATTTGCTGTATGTAAAAACGACTTGCCGGTAGCCAATCATAGATCAGCTTCGAATTAAAAAGATTTGACACTTTTATGAAACAGAATACATTAAATGAAACCCCCTGTATATTATTATACTAAAAGATCTTATATGACTTTATATTCAAAAAAGTTTAATACTTACCACCCTCTAAAATTGAAAGAGTAGAGTGAACTGAAAAATAAAATACATATGAAATTTGTTCTTTCAAGCAGGGCTTCGCACCGTTATTTTTTTCGTTTCGGTTTTTGTTCCGGTTCAATTAAAAAGAAAAATATCAGTTTGGTTCCGGTTTTCGTTCCGGCAAAAATAACGGTTTTTTTCGGTTTTCGGTTCAGTTCCGAGTGATAAATTTTTAAATGGTTTTATTTGTATTAGAAATTTATTTACTGATATTTTTTTTTTTTTGGTTCAGCTCCGGTTTTCGTTCGGCCAAAAATAACGTTTTTTTTCGGTTCAGTTGCGGTTCGAAGCCCTGCTTTCAAGTACGACTTGAAATTAAAATATTTTTAATAAATAAATATACTAAAAAAATAATAGACTCCCAACGTCTAGATCGGCGTATTAGGACAGAGAATATAAGTTCTCCGTTTCTAGACCGCCAGTCATAGATATGAAAGCCAAGTGACGTTTCGACTGGCCCTATTATCTCTGTAGATACTCATTTATAGTACGTGTAACCCCAGAACTTACAAGTTTCTGTCTGTCTGTCTGTCTGTCTGTCTGTCTGTCTGTCTGTTCGGTAAAAATTGTAGCCAAACGGCTAAACCTAGAGAGTTGAAATTTGGCATGCTTATATAACTCTTTGACCCGCACATAGGAAAAATACTAAAACATCTAAGAAACATATCCCCCTAAAAATATAAACAAATATGTGCTCATCGAAAACGAAAATATTTTTTTTAAATTCTGAGTAGGGTATTAAATGAAAGCCCTTAGTACGTGGATTAACGATCAAATTTTTATTTTTGCAAAATAAATTATTTTGATGCGATTTTTGCCAAAATTGTGCAAAAAAAATTTTGTCCCACACCCTGTAGCCCAGATGGTTTAAACTAAAAATCTAAAAAAATTCTAAGTAATGTATATTGGTGTGAACCGAAATAGTACAACAGGAATTTTTGATCAGATTATGTTTTCGGAAAATAACGCATTTTTTGTGGTTTTTGGTTCACAAAGTACAAAAGTTATACCAATGTAAGACACCCACATGCAAGGCGTGCGATAGCGTAATGGTTAGAGCCCTGTTGTCGTAAGCTAAAATGCGCTGGAAACGAAGGGTTTCGGTTTCTAGTACGGAGTGAATTTTATTTTTTCTGTTTTTTTTTTTTGCATTTTTATTATGTTGAAATTATTTTGTCAAAATTCTAGTTATATTTTGACAAATGTTGCATTTAATTTTTAAGAGCGTAAATTTAATAACCAGTCTTATTATATGATTAACAGACGATAAATTATTTAAAAAATATCGTTCATTTTGCCGTGATTACTACAAAGTAAAATTTGTCCTAAACACTCAGCATGCCGCCTTCACTTATTATATACATGCGAAACCCTGAAATGTGTGAATATTCACACTTCACATCAATTTTTTTAAATGGTAATATATGTCGACTTGAGTTTACTTGGATAGAGCTTTTGAAAAGCTAGAACTTTTAATTAACATTTTTAATATATTTTACAGTTAACGAAAAATGTATGTATATTAATCAAACAAGCATGAATGTTCCATGCAAGTTTCATACCATGATTTTTTCCGCGATTATAACTTTATTTCTTATTTAATTTTTATTCAGTTCCTTTTAAAAACTAACAATAATTTGACAGTTGCTTTCAACCCATTTATTACGTTGCCTAGCAACGATCATGTACGTGTTATACGGAATGTAAATTTAGTTAAAATAACAATACTTGCGTCAGCTGATTAACTGACTGACCCAGAACAACTGTGTCAAAAAATATTTTTGCATAATTTGACAACAATATTATTTAATTTTAATCCGGTTTCCTTTACAAACTAACAATAATTTGACATATGCTTTCAACCTATTTATTACGTTGCCTAGCGATGGTCGCTAAATAAGAAATAAATTTATAATCGTGGAAAAAACATAGTATGAATCACTCGTATGAATTGTGCTACTCGCCTGCGGCTCGTGGCGCAACTTTCATACTCGTGTGAAATGACCATCATTCCATGCTCGTTGCATAATATACTATTACAAGTCGTTATACAGAATACAATTTTTCGTAAACTGTAAAAGATATTAAAAATGTTTCCAAGTATACTCAACTACATATGTTACCATTTAAAATTGTCAAATTTGTCCTTGATATCCTGTACTTCCGGTTTTCTCCGGAAGTTTTAATACTGCCATTTGATTCTGTGGGTAAACTTCAATATTTTTTACAAACTTGCTCATGTAGTGCACTCAATCGCGTGCGTTCATACATGTGCAACACGTGGATATTACTCTCCGTAGTTTTTATCAAAAAGTGCAGTATAATTGACAAGGATATCTGTGAAAAAGTGGTTACCATCTCCAGAAAGTCGATCCCTAATTAATGACAGAGTCATTGGAGGTGCGGCTAATTTGTAGAAATAATTATTTGTAGTTTTATTAATTTTTTCTCAAATATATCATTTTCGGTCGCCTTTCCTGCATGATCTAGTCTGTGCATTACTACATCAAGTGTGTATATCAGTTCGGGTGAAGCCGTGCTCTACCGTACCCTACACTCGAGCGCCACACCGACTACATAGTATTTGATTCTACCATGTCACCAACTGGAAATTTCACATGCAGTACTTGTAAAAAAAGGCTCACTGCCACTAAATCTCCTGGATTACAATGCAGTGGGCCCTGCAGGAAGTACTACCATGCTTTTTGTATGGGACTGAAAAGTTCTGAACTCAAAGCTCTCACTGCTGACGGGATGTCCTGGAATTGTGTGGATTGCAGATCTTCTCCGACCAGCCCTAATAAATCCACTGTCATCGCCGACACAGATGAAGACTTAGATAATGCCCCGACCTTAACGGCCATCTATGCGCATATTAAATCCATCGACGAAAAACTGTCCGATTACCAGTCTTTTGTTGATACCATTAAGTTCTGTTCCGAAAAAATTAGTGTTTTCGAAGCTGAGCTAAAGACCCTGAAGGAAAAATGCAAAGTAGTCGAGTCCCTTCAAGCCAACTTTAACAAAATCTCAGCCGAGTCTGAGCTCAATAAACAGAGATGTGAAGAACTGGAGCAACGCTCCAGAATTGACAACCTGGAAATCGTGGGAGTACCGGAAAATCAGAACGAAGACTTGAGTACTGTGCTGGAGACCATCGGAAGCGGCATCTCCTGTCCCATCAACAGATCGGACTATAGCGTGGTGCACCGAGTCCAACGCATGGATCCAGGCAGCAAGTCACCACGTAATATTATTCTAAAATTACATTCACGGCAAAAGAAAACTGATATTTTAGCAGCTGCAAGGCGCCTCCGGCAGTCAACTACATCGGCAGGAAAATCAGGACTGTCAATCACTGGTATTCCGGAACCCATTTACATTAACGAGCATCTGACTACCGTCAACAAACAACTCTTGAAACAGTGTAAGGCGACGGCTTTCACTAAAAAGTATAAGTTCACATGGGTTCGGAACTGTACCATCTACACCAGGAAAAATGAAAATTCACCGGTCAAAGTTATCAGAAATAGTACTGACATCTCAAAAATGTAAGCTAAAATATAATTAATAACTCTCAATTGATTGGCTCCTTCTCAAAATGGGTTTTACAATATTATATCAAAATGTGCGCGGTTTACGGACTAAAACTCATCAGTTCTTAAATAACGTACTAAATTCCGATCATGACATAATCTGCCTAACGGAGACCTCGTTATCTAGTGACATCAGTGACAGTGAATTGTTTCATGACAACTATATCATATACCGCCGGGATCGTGAAACTTCTGCCTCTTCCAAAAGCGGCGGCGGAGGAGTGCTTATTGCAGTGGCCAAATCTTTACAATCGCACTTAAATGCAGCTCGTAACAGCTCAGCTGAGGACCTGTGGGTGATAATCGAGTGTGGCGCGCGCACCTTCCACCTCTGTGCGGTATATCTCCCACCCCGGGACGACCGTGCATTCGAAACATTCATGGAGAGCCTTCATTCCCATATCAACGATACTAGTGAGTTATCACTTATAATCGGCGATTTTAATCTACCTAATATAACCTGGACTTACGAAGACAACAATTCATGTTTATCGCCTGTAAATTATTCTGACCCGCGTTCTACTAAATTTGTTGATACTATCTCGTACTGTGGACTTAGACAATATAATAATGTTCAAAATTCTAATGGTCGCACACTAGACTTAGTTCTGCTAAACGATAGTTATCAGCTAAAAATTAACCGCAGCCATTTCTCTCTTGTACAAGAGGATGCTCATCATCCTACATTAGAATTCGATTTAACTGTCACTTTTAACAGAGCTAAGTCAAAGTTATCATATTTAAATAAACTTAATTTCTCTCGTGCAAACTTTGTTGAAATTGACAATGAGTTACTTTCTATAAAATGGGAATCAGTGCTGAACGGTGCGGACATGGATACTACTGTAGATATCTTTTACAATATACTGAATAGCATTTTAAGTAAACATGTTCCAAAATTTAGATCTCGCAATAGCCGCTATCCTGTATGGTTCTCTCCATCCACAATTAAAGTTATCAAAGAGAAAAGAAAAATTCATACCCGGTGGAAAAAATACAAAAATAAATTAGATTACTTAGAATTCAATATGCTACGTGGGAGATCTAAATATCTAATCAATAATGATTACAAGAACTACACTACTCAGGCGGAAAAAAATATTGTAAAAGATCCTAAATATTTTTGGAATTATGTGAAAAATTAAAAAAATGGTAAATCTGAACTTCCTAGCATTATGAATTTGAATGACAAAGTAGCTACCGATACCGAGTCCATGGCCGAACTGTTCTCCACCTATTTTCAGTCAGTTTATGAACCGTCGGATGACATCAACGTCAACAGTTTATATAATTATTGTTGCAGTGGCGCTTACGTGGAAAACTTAATAAATAACTGTGCTTTACCTGTAAGACTTCAAAACCTCGACCTCAACAAAGGACCAGGCGTTGATAACTTACTACCGTCCTTACTTAAGAACTGTTGGGCCGGTTTTACACAACCACTAATTATTATTTTCAAAAAATCACTTAATCTAGGAATTTTACCCACGTTATGGAAAAAATCTATCATTATTCCTATTCACAAATCGGGAGACATAAGTTCTGTCTCGAATTACAGGCCTATTTCTAAAATCTGTATCATAGCTAAACTATTCGAATCTATTTTATATGACGAACTTTACTCCACAGTTAAACAATCGGTAATTATCCAACAACACGGTTTCGTTAAAAATCGCTCAACTGAGTCTAATTTAGTTTTGTACACCTCGGAAATACTAGAGTCTATGGATAAACAAATTAAAGTTGATGCTATATACACCGATTATTGCAAAGCTTTTGATAAAATCGACCACCGTATATTGTTAAAAAAATTATCTGATGTTGGAATTCACGGTATTCTTCTCCGCTGGATTGCATCATATATAAGAAATAGGTCTCAGGCAGTTTGTGTTAATGGCTCTTTATCCAAATTTTTCAAAACCACTTCCGGAATTTCTCAGGGGACTCACATTGGACCGTTATTATTCATAATCTATATCAACGATATTTATGAATGCTTCAAACACAGTAAGTTTCTTTTATTCGCTGACGACATGAAAATATTCAAACCTATCAGAACCGCGAGAGATTCCATACTACTACAAACAGATCTCGATAGATTTGCTCATTATTGTGTAGCAAACAAATTATTCTTAAATTATTCCAAATGTAAACACATTACATTTACTAGAAACAAAGTTTTATTTAATTTCAATTATAATATAAATACTAATATTCTCAACAGCGTGAAAGAAATAAAAGACCTCGGTATCCTGTTAGACAGTAAATTCACATTTGCCAACCACGTAGATTATATTGCCAAAAAAGCCTACAAACTCCTAGGTTTTATTATTCGCACCTGTAAATATTTTCGTGACATTACTGCAATCATATCCCTTTATAACGCATACGTATTAAGCCAACTGAGCTACTGCAGTACTGTTTGGAATCCTATGTACAATTGCCATATAAATAGGTTAGAAGCAATTCAAAAACGCTTTCTAAACTACCTATACACAAAACACCCCATTAGCGGAAACTCCTATCTATCGAAATGCCACTACTTTAATATATTACATCTAGAAGATCGCCGCATCATTTCTGACGTAGTCATGATCTGTAAAATTTTAAACAATTCAATAGACTCCTCGGATATATTGCAGATGATTTCTCTTTCAGTTCCTACCATAAGCCTAAGGAATCATAACATTTTACACCAAAGGCAAGCCCGGACTAATTCAATGCAAAACTCCCCACTAATTCGTCTGGTAACAACATACAACTTGTTTCAAAATGACATTGATATTTACTTCCATAACATTAAATTTGTTAAAAGTTTTTTCCGTAAGCACTTCTGTAAAAAATATATTGATATTTTGATTTAATATTTTGTTTATTATTTTTGTTAATTACTATGTACACGTGCGCGCATGGACGGGTGAACGGTTGGGTAAGGGGTTCACAGTAGGCCATATTCTGTCAAGTTGACCTTTTAAAATCTTAAATATACAGTAAAAATAACTTTATATTATCATATTTCTATTATTTTATCTCTATTATGGCCTACTTGAGTTCTTTTTGAATTGGTCGCTCGAAACATGTGCGTGTATAATTTTTATATATCTACGCATATATGAACATACATGCATATGTATATTTTATTTTGAATTTAATTTTTACATGATTATCTTTAATTAAGATATATATGTATAATTATGTATTTCATATTTTATTATGTAGTTGCAGATTTGGGTTCGTCCTGTAAGCAGCTCAAACACAAATAAATAAATAAATAAATAAATAAATAAATAAATAAATGTATCGCGTATTTAGAAAAATATCGTCTATTATAGCAAAACGGGGTGAACAGGTGGCATGATACAACCTGTATACAGGTTGTCTCTCAGTATATTATAATATACTGATTAGGGATATGTTTTTTTTTTTTTTTTAATTCTATTGATTAATTTTACTTTTTTTACACGACAGTTCATTTTTGTTCTAGGTATGAATATGAATGATGGGACAGATTATGACATGCCTCCTGATGATACCAAAGACATATATAATATTAAAAAAGAGATTGACATTAAGACAGAATATGGAGATACAGATGAAGATACAGTGACGGCTGGAATAGATCATAAGGATAAAAAGGAGAATTGTCAGTAACAAACATTCATAATTAATAATATTTTTGAAATTATTTTCAATGTTCTTGCATTAATTGCGAATTCCTTTATTTGGATGTTTGCCATTGCTAATAGTACTAGGCCAGAATAATATAATATACCTAGTATTAGTATCAAAAAGAGATAATACTTCATGAATACAGAATTCGAGCTTTTCGGACATCTTCTGATTTAATCACTTTTGTGATCGCTGAAGACGGAAACTGATGAGTAGTTTCCGAAACGTCTGAATTCTATATTCATAAAGTGTTATGTCTTTTTGATACTAATATTCATTATATTGTAATATTCTATCATAAAATTAACAGCAATGGCAAGCATCCAAAATTAAAGTGTCTGCATTTATAATTAAGTCACACTTAGGACTCTTATCCATATTTTGTCATCGCCCTTTATTTTGGTCGATTTTCAGAAATTTGTGATTAGTAAACAGCTTAATTAATTATAATTATATTATTTTTTACAGTAAATATACAAGATTATATTGTGTTTTGTTAATAACAATAATTAAAAGAAATATATGAGTTGCCCAAATTAAAAGGTCGCTATTTGATCAAATAATAGAGCTTAATATTTGGAGATATTGGTATCGATGGATTTGTTATTGAACAATTTAAGTCTAGATTGAATTGAAAAATCGCTATAAACACTTTAAAATAAGGAACGGAAATTATGTACTTTTGCAAAAGCTGCTATTTTTGACAACCTTCTAGTTGTTTGTTTGCCTGAAAAAGCCGCTATATCTATTGTGAACAACATAGCCATCTATTGAGTACTTTTTCCACTTATAAAAGCCATTTTTCTATTGTGTACGTTGGTATCAATGAGGTTGTGGTTTAAAACCTTTCTGATAAACAAACATCCGCCGACGTGTTAGGGTCCTTGTTCTTCAGTGTTTAATTGTTGTGACTATTTTCTCCTTTTATAATGTCACTTGTCATTGAAATGGTTCCAAAGCCTTTTTTGTAAATTTTTTATCAAATCCCACAAATTTGTTAAAATGCTTTTAGCGAATTTTACAAGTGGGTTCTATATAAGCCTACTATTCGCGACTCCAAATAACAGTGAGACATCTGGTGGCGACTTGGTAAATTAAACAGAAGCGTATATTTGTATAATATTTTTAGTGTGTTGTGCTGCAGTTTATGTGAATTAAGACGTATTTTTAAATATAGTGCCTTAGATACAGTGCTTTTTTGCCGAAATATTGTTTGAACAGATAAATATTAAGAAAAAACTTCTGACATATTTGCTTCTCGTCGGCCATCAACTGTCGTACGCAGCTCCGCCAACGTTAGTTTGAGTCGCGAATATAAGCAAGATAATAATATACAGTGGTACCTTGGTTTTCGTCGATAATCCGTCCGAAAACAATCGTTGAAATCTGAAACTGACGAAAACCGAGGCAATTATTATACTTCAATACTCATACAATAAAAAAGCTTAAAAACACTAACACTGGAAAGCAATGGAATTGTTTAGCTAGACGGGAGGGCTAGATGCTCACACAACGAGAAACAACGCAACACTGCGTAGCGCGTCGGTAGCGGTATGCCGACGAAATCCGAGGCAACTGACGAAATCCGAGACAATTTTTTCACGAAAAAATTGACGAAGTTCGAAACAGACGATAACCGAAGTCAACGAAAACCGAGGTACCACTGTATTTATTATTTTACTATATTTGACTTTATAATTGGGTAAGATTTTAAACCGGAACGGCGTTACGCTTCCTAATCTTTTAGCTAAACACAGTTCCGATAAGTTTTAGTTTACTTTCACCCTTGATTATAGATAAAGTTATAAGCGATGAATATCATGATAACACTAAGACAGAGGAGATTTACATCAAGTCTGAACCTGCAGATACTCGTGAATGTGAGGGAGATGAACTGGAGAATGCAGCTGTCTTAGACACTGGTTAGTAGAATTTGTTTTTAAACGTTATTAACACTTATCAGTAGTATTCGAAATGTGGTGCTATCGAAGAATGTTGAAAATATGCTGCGTAGATAGTGGGAAAAACGAGGAAGTATTGCGGAAAATGGATGAGAACATGTCTGTTGATAATGTTGCAGAAGATAAGAGATGTTTGGATTGGGCATATTATAAGACAGGAAGGCCTGGCGTCAACGATACTGGAAGGAACAGTCGAGGGAACAAACAGTAGGGGTAGACCAAGGCTAGAGTACATGAAATAGATAATGGAAGACGTGAATTGCAACACGTCCGTGGAACTAAAAAGACTAACTGAGAACAAGGAAGCATGGAGAAATGCTGAAAGCCAATCTATGGGTTGAAAACTTAAGGAGGAGATAATATCGGTGAATGTTTAAAACGTTTTCTTAATGTAACTGCTGAGCTAAGTAACTATTACTTTGTATCTTGTATTTTGTATCATTATGTAAACTTGGTGTAAGTTATTTTGAGCTCATTATCTAAAGCTGAGTCATATAGTAGGCCAACCGAAGTGAGAGGTCTTAGCGACTATTACTGTGTGTGTTCCTATGACAGACGATTAATGGCTGATACTTTTAAAATGACGGCAATGGTTTAATATGTGCAGTCTATATATGTGTCCTTTTTAAAGAACTTTAAGAGTAAACCTTTAAAAATACCCAATTTTTGACATTTTTTTATAAAATCACAAAATTTAAAGTGAAATTTTAAAGTAACGAGATTAGCTTATGAGTTGAAATTGTATATTTGAGAACAGAGTTGTGACACAAAGGAATAGACAATATTTTGCAGGGAAAGCTTCATTTTTACAGGAGCTACAAAATTGATGTGAAGTGTGAATATTCACACATTTCAGGGTTTCGCAGGTATATAATAAGTGAAGGCGGTATGCTGAGTGTGTAGGACAAATTTTACTTTGTAGTAAACTGGTTATTAAATTTACGCTCTTAAAAATTAAATACAACATTTGTCAAAATATAACTAGAATTTTGACAAAATAATTTCAACATAATAAAAATGCAAAAAAAAAAAATTAATGTGAAGTGTGAATTTTCACACATTTCAGGGTTTTGCCGGTATTTAGTAAGTGTATGATGATTATTTTGGATGCGAAAACAAATTTTATATTAAAAAATGTTTTATTTTTGTTAATTTTAATTCGAACGCCTAATACCATTATTTTAGTTTCTTTTGGTTATTAAATTTACGCTTTTAAAAATTAAATGCAACATTTGCCAAAATACAACTAGAATTTTGAAAAAATAATTTAAACAATATAAAAATTAAAAAAAAAAAAAAAAATAATATAGTCTCTTCTCACAGGGTTCGATCCCTTTCGGATCGGGTTACTTGGTTGAAAAATCAGCGACAAATACCACTACACCAACATACACGTTCCAGTGTGGCGTGTTACAAAGCTATAACTTGTGTACATTATTAGACAAAAATCACAAAAAATACGTTTTTCTCCAAAAACATGATCTGATCAAAAATTCCTGTTGTACTATTTCGGTTCACACCAATATACATTACTTAGGAGTTTTTTAGATTTTTAGTTTAAACCATCTGGGCTACAGGGTGTGGGACAAATTTTTTTTTGCACAATTTTGGCAAAAATCGCATCAAAATAATTTATTTTGCAAAAATAAAAATTTGATCGTTAATCCACGTACTAAGGGCTTTCATTTGATACCCTACTCAGAATTTAAAAAAAATATTTTTGTTTTCGATGAGCACATATTTGTTTATATTTTTAGGGGGGTAGGTTTTTTAGATGTTTTAGTATTTTTCCTATGTGCGGGTCAAAGAGTTATATAAGCATGCCAAATTTCAACTCTCTAGGTTTAGCCGTTTGGCTACAATTTTTACCGAACAGACAGACAGACAGACTGACAGACAGACAGACTGACAGACAGACAGACAGACAGACGACAAAATGACGGTATAAGGGTTTTTTGGTCATACCTACAAAACCCTAAAAAGGCTAACCAGAAATTTTTCTAGTACCTTTTTTTTTTTAGTCCACTTTCAGGCTTTATATCTATGCTAGTTATATCCATTCAATAGATCATAAAAAGTTGTATTAGAGTTTCATTTGTTTTGCTTATATACCCAAGGAAATATTTTGACTCGAAGTTGCAAAAATTTCACAGGAATACTGTACATTTCGCAGTATGGTATCAAACAATGAGCTATAACTCCACAAGTTTTTCACCAGCGGATCTTAAACTTTACCAGAATTCACTTGGGTAATGTAAGATTCAGTATAAAAAGTTTCATCAAAACCTGTGATGGTGAGGTGAGGAACCCTAGACCACTTGATGTGGAATGAACCTATTATGTTTATTTTTTTACACTTTTTAAAAAAGATTACTTACGCAGCGTACAAGTTTAAATTCTGGACACCACATTTCTTATACTGATCTTGTACAATTAGCTCAGAGGTTGATGTAGCCTCGAGTATTTAAGTTTAAAATGAGTACTCGTTCGTAATGGGATAATAAGACCTACCGCTTCATCATTTCACGTTTTTGATTTCTCTGTCCTATGGGTCACTTTGGCATTGGGTACCTATTATTATTAGATTTAATATTGTAAGATTTCAATATAACAAAATTATTTATTATTATAATATGTTAACACGATATATTTAAAAATTAATACAATTTGAAACTTACCCTTTCGCGGTAATAATTAAACATTAAAACCAGTTGCAGAGTAAATATAATTATGGATATTTCATTTTCAGGAAGCGACGATTCTCGAAAAACATATTGCATAACATCTACTGACGACATGTCCCAGTACAACTACAAAACTAATATCATCATCAATGAGGAGATTGATATAAAGTCTGAATATGGAGATGATAGTGAATATGAGGAGAGTACAGCTGAACAAGACACAGGTTAGTCAATAAATATTTGTTATTGTATTGATTGTAAGTTTCCAATACTGGTATTCTCACTCTAATATCATCTCTTTCTATTTTGCCTTTAATATACATATAAATTTTTCTGTCTCCGAGACAAGGGCTAGCCAAGGATACTATAACAAGCCAGGCAGAACAGTAATTCATTTTGCTAACTTATGGAGCTGGTTCTATTGCAGTAGACGTATTTACGACCGATATAATGGCCAAATTAAGCTTAAATATTTGTGTGTTGTGGATGTAGTATTTAAAACTTCACTTAACTAAAATTCGTATTATTGCTAACGCATTGACAATACGCTATACTATAAAATTTCGAAACTCGTGATAAATTGACAAATCAAAATCCTTAAGAATGTATTACTGTTCCTTTTTTCCCCAACTGTTTTCAATTCCCCGAATATAACTCATAAATACAGTAGAACCTCGATTATCCGAATTTTCGATTATTCGGATTCTTTTAAACGAGGAAATTATTTTACGAATTCGCTGTGTTACGCCGCTGTTTACCGGTTTTCACATCATAACGTGTCTGGACGTGCGATTTAAATATATTTTTTTAATATTACCGATATGTCATCGAAAAGAAAACGTGTTGTACTATCTTTAAAAGACAAATTAGATATCATCAGTGCATTGAAATGAGATGACTCAGGACGTTATTGGTCTGATAAATATGGCGTCGGAACTTCCACAATATCGGATATAAAAAAACAGTGCAAAAATTACACAGCATATATCAGTAAAAAAAGATTCATGCTTAATGTACGTAATTTTTCTTTCCTATTTCTCCTCACTTTTTTTTTCGATTATCCGGATTTTTCGTTATCCGGACTACCTTCGTCTCCGACCTAGTCCGGATAATCGAGGTTCTACTGTATATAGAAACAAGTAGATAAAGTTATTTCAAGTAATTATTTTTTGTCTTATTAATCAATGTGTTTGCAGCTAGAGGAACATCTTCCAGTAATCTAGATGAGAGTAGTCTGGTAATGACGAAATCAACAAATTTAATTAGACGTAAACGTACATATTCTGGAGACAGACCATTCAAATGTGAGCAGTGTGATAAAACATATTCACATTTAGCTAGCCTTATTAGACACAAACGAATGCATTCTGGAGATAAACCATTCAAATGTGATCAGTGTGACAGAGCATTTTCAGATTCATCATATCTTATTTCTCACAAGCGAACACATTCTGGAGAGAGACCATTTAAATGTGATCAGTGTGATAAATCACATTCACAGTTATCAAGTCTCATTAGACACAAACGAATACATTCTGAAGAGAGACCATTCAGATGTAATCATTGTGGTAAAGCATTTTTAGAGTTATCAAATCTAAACAAACACAAACGAATACATTCTGGAGAGAAACCATACAAATGTGATCAGTGTGATAAAGCATTTTCAGATTCATCACATCTTATTTCTCATAAACGAATACATTCTGGAGAAAGACCATTTAAATGTGATCAGTGTGGTAAAGCACATTCACAGATATCAAGTCTTATTAGACACAAACGAACACATTCTGGAGAGAGACCATTCAAATGTAATCAGTGTGATAAAGCATTTTTAGAGTTGTCTAATCTAAACAAACACAAACGAATACATTCTGGAGAGAAACCATTCAAATGTGATCAGTGTGATAGAGCATTTTCAGAGTCATCACATCTTACTTCTCACAAGCGAATACATTCTGGAGAGAGACCATTTAAATGTGATCAGTGTGGTAAAGCACATTCACAGATTTCAAGTCTCATTAGACACAAACGTACACATTCTGGAGAGAAACCATTCAAATGTGAACAATGTGATAAAGCATTTTCAGAGTTATCTAGTCTCATTAAACATAAAAGAACACATTCTGGAGAGAAGCCATTTAAATGTGAGCAGTGTGATAAAGCTTTTTCAGATTCATCAAATCTCACGAAACACAAAAGATTACATTCTTGAGAAAAATCATTTCGATATGATCAGTGTTATAAAAGAAAAGGCGAAGCGGTGAGGCTACATCTTAAGTGTTGTGCCAATTTTTCCAGTACCTCTGTAATTATTATGGTTGATTTTATTATTTTTATTTTATTTTTTTTCTGTTTTACTATTCTTCTTATAAGCAGGTCAAAATACTATACACTTGCAAAATTTTAACTCTCTTGGTTTAGTTTTTTTGGCAACAATTGCTACACTGGAGACAAGCAGACGATAGCCTTATAAGTGACGGTAGAAGGGTTTATGATTATACTTAAGAAATCTCCCAATAATCTCAAATAAGAGGTTTGTCCCTAAGATAAGGTCTCCAAGGCACTGGAGTCGCGAGGAACGCTTGAACACAAGATCTGGCAACACTGGCGTGTTGCTTAATGCCCCGCCTACAAATCCCCACCACTCCGAGCTGTCTGCGACGCTTGATCTTGGTTTGGTAGCAGTCCGCGATGGGCTTCCACTCGCCGCTACCGCCAGGTGTGAGTTACGTTCTGTGATTCGTTTTTTGTGTGCTAAGGATAGTACGCCTATAGAAATTTATCGACAGTTATGTGAATTGTATGGACATCAAAAACACCCCCTACAGCCCGGACCTAGCACCAAGTGATTATCATCTCTTTCCTGCGTTGAAGTCACACCAGGGTGGGAGGAATGGGAAGTTAAAAGAAGAGGTCGTAAGCTACCTGTGCGCCGCGGTGGGAGAGTTCTGTGACACGGGTATAAGAAAAATGCTACACTTCGTGCAAAAAGGCATCGATCGTGAAAAAAAAAAAAAAATGGAGACATCCAAGGCTGTAGAGTCGGGAGACGCATTAGTTTTAGTTTTATCTAACATATACTATGTTATTTTAAATGAAATGGATAAAAGCGTTCAGGACTCGATATACAATGACTTCAGTAAATCATTTGACACCATTAACCATGCTATATTGTTTTTTACTGAAATTATTTATTTAATTTTTACTTATTATTGATTTACTGAACTGGTTTAATTCTTTTCTAACGAATAGATCACATTATGTTGTTATTAATGGTTACGCTTCTGAATATACTTCAGTTACATTAAGAGTACCACAAAGGGCTCACTTGGCATTATTTCTGTTCATTATTTTCATTAATGATATAAAATAATGTTTTCTTTAATCTAAATTTTTATTGTATGTTGATGATTTAAAATATATGTAACTTAGATGACTGTAAAGCAGTGCAAGATGATAGATTCACAATTGAGAATAAATTAAATCTGTATATAAAAAATGTCATAAAACCACTTTTACTCGTAATAGAAATATTTACAACTTTAGTTATAATATAAATGGAGGTTGTATAAATCAAGTATCATCGGTAAAGGACCTTGTATATGTATTTTTTTTATCACGAAGGGTTAATTCTCAAAACTCCTCCTTATTTGTACAACAAAATTATCTTCAGATCTGATGTGTATAATGTTAATATAAGATTTAAGGGTACCCTTTGTCCACCTTTTTACAAAACTGCAACATTTAAATATAGCTTCTTATTTGACATTTGCGCTAAATATAATATTATTCCTGAGAACCTTAAATCTTCTAGCTTAAATTCTTTTAAAAAACATTTAAAGAAGCTCAATTGGGATAAAAGTTTATAAAGGTTTAAAAAGTTTTAAAAGTTTATATGTCGGTTAAAAAGGTAGACTGTCGATGATTTTGTATTACAAAAAATTGAGTAGAATTTATGACAAAACAAAGAGGTAAGTAGATTCTTATTAAAAAAATATAATTTATTTGCTTGAACTTATATGTTTGAATATTATTAATTGTAGAAATAATGCTTTAACCCTAAAACAACAGTTACCAATAGTACTACGACTTATTGCCACGGGAAGTTTTTATATGGCGCATGAGAATTTGCGGTTGTGCACAAGCCAACAGTGAGAAAATTTGTGAAAGAAGTATCGCGCGCAATATAAGTTTATATAGTATATCCCCCGAGTTATGTCGGGTGCAAAGTTCAATGCAGATTTAAGTGACACATTCTGGTAATGCCGCTATCCTTGTTGTATACACGTAAAATGCAAATGAAATATCTTAGACTTACCATCAGCTGGCCACCCTCTAAGCTCGAACAACCCTGCACTGTACGGGCTTAATATTTAAACTCTTAATAATAAAATAGACAATGTACACTTATATAAAGTTTGTCTGAGATCTATTCCTTGGTTTAAATTTGAAGTGCAGTTCTAAACAAGTTTCAATGCACAAATTATGGTATTTGAGTATATTTGCAAATTAAATATGATATTCAGTAATTATTAGTTGATTAGTAACTCTAAGTCAAAGACTTGTATTGTGACAATTATATGCTAATAATAATTATTTTTTTATCAGTTACGGTAATACAAAATGTTTTTATTAATATTCACTAACAATATATTAATGTTAACATATTATGTAACAAGTATTATTTACATATTTATCGAATTAATTAACCTGATTGTATTACGTTATTATTAAGAAAATGATCGATAAAATATAATTATACATCTTCATTACTATCTTCATATTCTGAATCACTTGTATCCGAATCTTGAAGATAAATAACAATTTATATTTTTCTTGAGGAGTTAAGTTTAAATGATCCACATACGTTCTTAAACAATTCATTCTTTTGAGTTTTATGCATTGTTTTTCGCATAACGCACGTCTGTTGTTATCTTTTACAAATTTAAATCCAATGCACTCCAGAAGTCTTACTAAACTACTGCGACCAATGGTCGTAATGTTTTTTTGTTTTATATACTCATCGGTGAGGTACCGGTTAGTAATTTTTTTCCTGTATGCATACATTGAACTACTTACATTGGTGAGTTACCGTACTTACTCACCGGTCGCCATGTTATTAACCGGATTTCATTTACGGTTAGTTGTTCCCCAGTGGATATATTGACAGTTGTATATCTGTGGTGAGAGGGGAAAAGGTGTTAAGTCAAGTTTGTTTAGTAACTGAGGAGACGCATTTAAAGAACAAATTAATCTTAAAATTACTGTAAAGATTTACATTCAAATCTATTTAATAATTGTTTAAACAGATATTCTATTCTACCATAATTACTTCCAAATAATTGTCCTTTCTTGTTACTTCATTTCGTTTTAATACAGGTATATTTGGATGCGTTAGTGGTTCTGCTAAATTCAGCACTAAATTTAAATCAACCTTCATCAAACAACATATGTTCCATTTTTTTATAAACATTGTAACAATTCCTTCCAAAAGGCACTGTTTATTTCTGTTATTATTACCAGTTCTCCTGGAGAAAAAGCCGAAGTATACAGGTGTCGAAAAGGATATTTTTCATTGAATGTTAGCCGGGATCTACGCATTACAATACGATTTTTACTAATTCTAATATTACTTTCGAATTTGAGCGACAAGATTATGAGAATAAATACGAAAGCAGAATGCCTGTATAATGAAGCGTAAATTAAGACGCGAAATGTTATAGAAAAAAGTTTTGGGGTCTGGAAAAGAAGGTTTTCTGTGGTACGCTACTGCTATCATGTACTACTACTCGCACAGAATTTTATAGCGGCAACATGCAACCATAATATTACAAAACTGAACGTGAATAAGAAGAAACACCCACTAAATATCAGTACCGTGTCGATGACGTACATAAAGAAACTGATTTCCCAGAAGAAATGAAAATGAAAGAATACTCCAAGATTTAATTATTTATTTTCAAAATTTATTATAACTTATTATGTATTTACAACAAACGTAAAAAATTAAATATAGTACAATTATTATTAATATTTGATATTTATCCTTCCAATTTTATTACATATTTACACCATTAATAATTCTAGTAACTAAAATCAGAATAATATGTCTAATATATATCATTTGGTAATACGTATCTCCACTGTTTCTATCACTAGAAACAAACAGTGTTGGCAACGTTTAAGGCCCACCTACACCCACTTCACGCTGCTTTCTTTATATAGGGAATTTAGCTGCAATAAGCCTCTCTTAGATGGAAATCCCCACAAATATTTAAATGTGAACTAATAAGAATATTAATTGTTCAATACTAAAAAGCATTTAATCTGTTTCACAGTTAGAAACTCGCCTCTGTGAATACAGTAAACGTACAACTTCTTTCAATACTCTGAAGAGTAATGTGATCAGCACGGGCTGGTATGACCAGAATATATATCATTAGGTGTAGTTGGCAAAACAACTTTACTAATTTGGAAATTTAAAAATATTTGTAAGCAATCTGCAGTTATAATATACCATTTAACAGTTATTCGGGTCTATTCTCTAAACAAGACGTTAAAAACAAAACATGAAAAATTATCCTTTCAATCGTAAATGCTACTCACTAAGCATATTTTTCTTAAAATTTTAACACGGTACCGTAAAAATTGAAAATTAACATTCTATAATAAATGCCGACAGTGGCGCACACAGATTTTTGGCTTGGGGGTCCAATTATAGACATAATTTTTATAAAGAAATACTATATATTTAAAACTTATTATAAACAACAACAATGATAATGAAATTTATTGTAATATTATTTATAATTTATAATCATTTTGGCAATGTTTTTATGAACATTTGTACAATGTATTTAAACGTAGGTACACTTAAAATTTTGGCACGGGGGTGGTTCGAACTTGTGTGCGCCAGTGTATGCCCACCAAAAAGTTTGTTTTAAAATTTAATAGGGATGTTTGTTTTGAAAAAATGACGGATCCGATTCTGTTAAATGTTATGTTAAGGTGCCTTGGGGTAACTGAGCCATGGGTCATTTTCCAAGAAATTGTTTGGGTATATAAACTTTTGATTGTGGATACCAATATACTGAAGTGTTTATTTCGTAAAATGATGAACTCAATGTCATTTGCATTTATAATGACATTGCGTTAAGGTAAGAAAATTTTAAATTCTTTTTCTATAAAGGAACATGGTAAAGTATTTACTTAGTTAAAGTGCTTTTAAATCAAAATACATAAGTTTTTTTTTTCATATTCCTTACTTTTGCATAAAGATTAAACATGACTTAATTAATATTTGAGCTTGTCTGCACGTGTTTTATATGCTTTAATTGCAGCATGGGTGGTCTAGTTAACCCGGAATTTTTTTTTAAAATGTGCTTACTGCGCCTTTTTCTAGGGGTGACTGGCCCACCTGGGACCAAGTTAAAATATTGGAGTATGTGGATGAGGTCTATTAAATAATATTTTGCAAGACACTGCCAAACTGAAATTTAAAGTAACGGAAGAAGATTTTTACATTACAGGGACTGATATTGTTCATAAGTTATCAAAACCATATACTAGCAGCTCCATTCGTTAAAATAACATGATAATCTTCAGTACAGGACCTAACAGATCTGAAAAGCATCTATTACATTAATATAAAACATTTAATTTTCATATGATGCCTTTTCTACAAATAAATTAAAAATAAATATAACAAAACACCTATACAAAAATAAAATAAATTGTAAACAATGTAGTATATCGCTACATGAGTTCAAAACAGAAATAACTTGAAATTTTTACAAATTGAGTTATTACTGAAAAACTTCAGAAAATAGTAATCAGTATCAGTTTCAAAAGGGAAACAATTCATAATATCAGTATTTTGTCTGTAATTGACAGAATTTCTTTTTTGAAACTGATACTGGTTACTATTTTCTGAAGTTTTCAGTAATAACTTAATTTGTAAAAATTTCAAATTATATCTGTTTTGAACTCATGTAGCGATATAAAACTGACTAAATAAAAACTGAATATAGTTGTATTAGGTTTTATTAAATATACAGTAGAAACCAGGAATAGTGACTATCATAGAACCAAACATTTTTGACATGTTGTCACTAATTCGAATTTACACCGAAATATTTGGTTGTTGTGGACATTTGACACAAAAACTCACCTTAGTGCGCATGCCTGTGCAAATTTGTGTCTATTTCACGCGAAATTTTAACACACCCAATATAAGTTAAAATATCTCAAAAGAATCGTCAGGCATGTTGTTAAGTCAGGCAGTTTTAAGAGATTTATTACAGAATATACCTGATTGGCTACATAGTTTATGTATAGAAAGATGTCATTTTATAAAAATGCTGTATTACTGATCACCCTGTTAATGTCTCTGCAAAATGTGTTTGTGTATGTCTTTTAAGATTTGAAAATGTTGAAAATACCTTATCACACTGGGCACAGTTAAATGGTTTATCTCCAAAATGTGTTCGTTTGTGTCTTTTTAGATTGGATAACACTGAAAATACTTTATTACAATAAACACAGTTGAATGGCTTTTCTCCAGAATGTATTCGTTTGTGTGTAATGAGATCTGATGAATTTCCAAATGCTTTATCACACTGATCACAATTATATGGTTTCTCTCCAGAATGTGTCCTTTTATGTCTATTGCGATCTGATGAAGTTGCAAATGCTTTATCACAATGATCACACTGATATGGTCTTTCTCCAGAATGTAGACGTTTGTGTGCAATAAGCTGCGATGAACCGGAAAATGCTTTATCACACTCATCACATTTGAATGGTTTTTCACCAGTATGCATTCGTTTGTGTTGAATAAAACTAGTTTTATGAGTAAATTCTTTATTACATTCATCACATTTGTATGGCTTCTCGCCAGAATGTATTCGTTTGTGAACAATAAGTTCTGAATTCCGCCAAAATGTTTTATCACATTGATCACATTTGAATGGTTTTTCTCCTAAATGTATTCGTTTATGTGTATTGAGATTTGATAACTGTGGATATGCCGCATCACACTGGTCACATTTGAATGGTTTTTCACCAGTATGAATTCGTTTGTGTTGAATAAAACTAGTTTGATAACTAAATCCTTTATTACATTGATCACATTTATATGGCTTCTCACCAGAATGTATACGTTTGTGAACAATGAGTTCTGAATTCCACCAAAATGTTTTATCACACTGATCACATTTGAATGATTTCGCTTCACAATGTATTCGTTTGTGTTTATTGAGATTTGATAACTGTGAAAATGCTTCATCACAGTGATCACATTTGAATGATTTCTCTCCGGAATGAATTTGCTTGTGTATAATGAGATCTGACGAATGTACAAATGCTTCTTCACACTGATTACATTCATATGGTTTCTCTCCAGAATGTAATCTTCTGTGCCTAATGAGATGTGCTGATCGTAAAAATGCCTTATTACACTGACCACATTTGAAAGGTTTCTCGCCACTATGAACTTGTTTGTGTTGCACAAGAGTACGGTTTTCACTAAATGCTTTATTACATTGGTCGCATTTAAATGGTTTTTCGCCAGAATGCTTTCGTTTGTGAATAATAAGAAGTGATTTTTTTGAAAATACTTTACTGCATTGATCACATTTGAATAGTTTCTTACCAGTATGAACTGGTTGGTGAGCAGCAAGGTCTCGAGCTTGTGCAAATATTTTGTTATCCGAACACATTTCGCCAGCTGCAAACAAATAAGTAAATAAAATACTCAAAAAAAAAGAAAAAAAAAATACACAGTTACAATTGAGGGGCCTAGAAGCAAAAGGATTTAAGCATATAATTTAAAGTTTCGAGAAAATTTGCTTCAAAGTTAATTGCTCTAGGAGAATTTTTCAGTTTTAAGATAAGTAAAACAGAGAATCTCTATCTTAATGGGTATCCATCAGTATTGTTCTTAGGATCTTGCAGTAAAATGATTCAAGCCTACTTAAATCGGTTTACCAGTAACTGATATAGCAGTTTATTTTTTCGTTTTTTTTTTTTTAAGTTCGACTGACGGTGTTAGTAAAGCGAATTCTGTTGACATCGTTCTACTATCTAATAATAATAATATTTAACTGACGAAATATGTACTTTGCTTAAATTTAGAAAAAAAATGCACTTGAATAATTTTACTTCTAACCATTTCAATTGTACTTTAAAGGTTTACAAAAATAGTTATTTGTGTACCATGGCCAAAAAGTAGATCTATTTCGGCCGCATCTGAATTTGAAGGCCAAGGCGCAGCCGAGGACGAAAAAGATTTTCTTTTTGGCCGGTACTACATGATAAAAAGAACTATTCTTGTTATGGTCGCCCAAAAAAATATATATGCATTATTTAACCGTTTTACTAATAAAATATACGTATCGGGAGCAGTGGCGGCAACCATAATAAAAGTAAAATTATTTTACTTGTTCTTCAGTCATTCTTACAAGAAAATACAACTTAAAAGTGAAATATTTTTATTTTTGTTACGCTTCGAGCTACAGATAGCTCAAGAGTAAGGTTACAAAAGTGTTTGAATCAAAATGGAAGGCATTTTGAATACTTGTAAATATAAATACTTTACTTTCAAGTCATTATAGATATTAAAAATTTTCGTAAGGATATTAAAAAAATGTCTAAGTAAAAGTTGTTTGTTTTCAAAAACTCTATTTTAAGATACCCAACTTGACATACGTTTCCCTTTAAATAATTAAAGTTGTCCTTGATATCCTGTACTTCCGGTTTGTTCCTGAAAATTTCAATACTACCATTCGGTTTTCTGGGTAAACTTTAGTAAGTCATTAAAATGTTTTTCCCAACTTTCTTGCATGTTGCGTCTGCGACAAAAATCATATTCCCTTTTATTGATAAATACTGTATATTAAACAACATCCGTTCTTTTAAGGGTATCATCTATGAAATGCTTGTAATATGAACTGACATAATGAACTCTACCATGAAGCTTTTACTTTGGTCAATTATAAGACTTTGTTTTACACAATGAACATATACCACAAAGTAATTGTGAACAGTTCAGCAGTTACACTAAGAATACACTTAGCAACAGATCTAGTTCTACTGACCAGTATTTGCAACAGTTGCACTCTCCACCTCATCTTCAAATTCACTGGTGTCCACAGGTTCAGACTTGATGTAAATCTCTTCTATTTTGGTATTATCATGGTATACTTCACATGTATCTTTATTGTTGATATCTGCAATAAATAGATCATACTCAAATATAAATTAATTTCTTGTAAAAAATTATCATTTAAGAAGTTGACTAAGGGCACATTTCTAAAATTAGATAAAGGTTGAACTCCAGTCAAAGTTCCGAGGGACGCAATTTTTTTAATTTAATAACACGATCTTAAGAACTAAGTATCAAGTTAGGTTTAATTAGTGAATTTATGGGCAGAAAAATCCAAAAGGCTCGACTTAGGCTTAATAAACTTAAGACATTTACCAATCTTCTAAATTGTTTTTTGCATATCTCGTATGAATAACAGTATTAAGTAAATATTCTGGTTACTGACCATTCTCCCATTTAGTCGCATGCTCTATTTCAGTTTTCAACTCGTGTTCATCACTAATTTCATATTTTGTCTCTATATCAATCTCTTTTTTAATAAAATAATTGTCTCTTGTTTCATTCATTTTCTTTCCTGCAGCAAAGCCCCTCTAACAATATTTTTAGTTTCAAAAGAAGCAAAATCACTAGTTACTACCAAATAGTTTTTTTATAACAATAAATGTATCTCTCCGTGCAGATTATAATATGTACCAGAGAGAAATAACAAAAAGAGATATCAATACCTGTATTTTAGTGGAATCTTACTACTTCAGCGATCTAGGTGAGGTTGTATGGTATTAAAAAATAAAAAGCGGAAAATTTAAATTGTATTTATTTACTACAGCATAAATTTGATATTTGGTCCATTACGAATGTTCAAAATAAATTACTCGTACGTAAAAATAATGATTGTACTTATATATTGTCATAAAATTAACTGCATAAAATGTATCATAGATTAATTTTTTTTGTCACATTACAAAAAATATACAGATATTTTGAAAGTTAATTTAAAATCAAAATTATATAACAATCTCGCACTTTACATGCCTAATTATTATTTTTGTGAATAGTTTTGCTAAATAATAATTCTGCAAATAATTAATATAATACTAATTTATTAAATACTGCAGATATATACAGAAAATAATATATATTAATACACAAATCAAAATTTTAAGGTAAAGTTTTGATGCAACATATTTTATCTTGACAATAAATTGTCAAATTTGTTTTTCAACCTGAAAAATAATTTATCTATTAACAAGTTAAAAAGTGTTTCTATTATATAATATTACAACATAAATGTATAATAAATGTCACAAATGTTATGTATTTCTAAAAATTTTGTGCACTATTATACCATGTGTTCAAAAAGAAATTACATAAGGGTTGGCTGTAGAAAAATAAAATAATGTGTATTGCAAGCTTTAACTGTCAATTAATTAACTGTCATCACGGTTGTTGCCATTGTTTCTATTGAAAATTTGGTAGTTAATTGTTATATAAAGCTTGCAATAGACATTATTTTATTTTTCCACAGCAACCCTTATGTAATTTCTTTTTGAACTCATGGTAGAAACTGTACTACACAACACATGGAAAATTAATTTCTTCTCTTGTTTTCAAGCCTAAACATTACATAAGCAGCCCTATTGAAATATATTATTTGTTTATGTAAGCAAAACAGAACATCTTGAAAGCAAGAAATAGAGTTGATTGGTGACGAAAACTTTATCGCTGTAAGTTTTTCATTGGTGCGTACCTAATTCACTGTGCACACCAGTGTATTTGAAGATGAATTGAAGAATGCAGTAATGGAATGTGTTAATATCTTCTAGTCGTATCTTCATCACTTGTCACTAGTCATATCTTCATTGAGTTCCAGTTCCTTGTTGATTCTAGTAGCATCCTGTACCAGGCGGTCGAAGTATATTTATGGAAGCCGATAATCTAACAAGGATATGTCCGTACTGAGGACCCAGTTGTCTCCTGTCATTAAGACTTCGTCCTCCTTCGCGAATACTAGACCTTTATCTAACAACTCCGCTCCAACTTAGCTCACCAGAATTAAAAAATCGAAAACTGGATCTAAAACATTAAAAAAAAAAAATCTTTTTCCTCATCGTCTTCGGTTCAGCTGGAGGTTTCTTGTGAAACATCCCGTGCGATCCTCGTGTCATAAAAAAAAAAAGAAATAATTTGTAACGACGTAATAGTAGGTCATGTTGGCCTGTTGGCGATTCAAGGTAGATCAGGAACATTCGTTTTAACGTACACCTAACAAATGCTCTTGCAAAATAATATTTCTCGAGAAAGCTGTTAGATGGGTGCTAAAATTTAAAAAAATTAAAATGACGTTAGTTGTAACAGATTTATTAGAGAATATACCTGATTGTATGCGTAGTCTATGAGTAGAAAGATGTACATTTTGTACAAAAATACTGCATTACTGATCACTCTTCAATGATTTCTCTCCAAAATGTGTTTGTTGGTGTCGTTTGAGATTTGCTAACGTTAAAAATTCCTTATTACACTGATCACAGTTAAATGGTTTCTCTTCAAAATGTGTTCGTTTGTGTCTTTTAAGATTTGATAACACTGAAAATACCTTATTACAATGCTCACAAGTGAATGGTTTTTGTCCAGAATGTATTCGTTTGTGTATAATTAGATCTGATGAATATCCAAATGCTTTATCACACTGATCACAACTGAATGGTTTCTCTCCAGAATGTGTCCGTTTATGTCTAATGAGATCTGATGAGGTCGTAAATGCTTTATTACACTGATCACATTGAAATGGTTTCTCTCCGGAATGTAGACGCTTGTGTGCAATAACTTGAGATGAAGTTGAAAATGCTTTATCACACTGATCACATTTGAATGGTTTCTCGCCAGTATGAACACGTTTGTGTTGAACAAGACTACCTTTATGATTAAATTCTTTATTACATTGTTCACATTTGTATGGCTTCTCGCCAGAATGTATTCGTTTGTGAATAATGAGTTGTACCTTTTGCGAAAATGCTTTATCACACTGATCACAATTGAAAGGTTTCTGTCCAGAATGTATTCGTTTGTGTTTATTGAGATTTGATGACTGTGGATATGCTTTACCACACTCATCACATTTGTATGGTTTCTCTCCGGAATGTATTCTCTTGTGTACAATGAGATCTGATGAATGTGCAAATGCTTTATCACACTGATCACATTTGAATGGTTTTTCGCCACTATGAATTCGTTTGTGTTGGACTAGAGTACCCTTTTCACTAAATGCTTTATTACATTGTTCGCATTTGTATGGCTTTTCACCAGAATGTACTCGTTTATGAATAATAAGACATGATGTTTTCGAAAATGTTTTGTTGCACTGCTCACATTTTATTCGCTTCTTGCCAGTATGTACTGGTTTATGTGCAACAAGATCTCGAACTTGTGCAAATATTTTCTCGCATATATCACATTTATGACATATCTTTAATGCTTGTGTTGTATTAATCTGTTCGAACTTGTTAATAGACAATGGCACCCAACTCTTGTTCGTATTACCGGAAGATATTTCGCCAACTGCAAACAAATAAGCAATTAAAATACACTCACCTACATAAAAAAGGGACAGTTTTGCGATTGTAATTTAAAGACTGACAAAAAATATTTAATTGGTTTACAAGGAATCTTTAAGTATCTGTCATACAATGTTTATATGACAAGTATGCATAGCCAAGCATCTCTTGATGCTAACGTACAGGCTGTAACTCTATATAATACCCGCTTGAATGAAGAATATAGATGCTTTTCAGGTAGGTGTGAAATACTCTGAACTACTCCCAAATGTTATACTCCAATCTACTCTGAAATTTTAGGCGCATGGAACACTTTAGTTGAGTATTTCGTGGAAAGAGGCGCTGCTCTCTTACGAATTAACAAATATCAAAGAAAAACTATCCTAAATGTACAAATTATAACGTATATTACGGCCCGCGCATCACTCCGAAAATGCATCGGGTATACCTGTTGTCCAAAGCTGTCTGGTGTTAACCAAATATCCCTAACTGGATTTATTTTCTCTTAAACAAGGTAAGTACTACATTCTACCATATTCCACACGCTAAATGTTGTATGTCTAGGTCTTCCTGATAAAAATATGCACGAGAATAATCAAACCGAAGTTTTAAAATGAGCTGTCATTTTGAAGGTTAGGTAACCGAACCAAAATTT
The DNA here is from genome assembly GCA_963971575.1 of Liopterus haemorrhoidalis. NCBI lineage: Eukaryota > Metazoa > Arthropoda > Insecta > Coleoptera > Dytiscidae > Liopterus > Liopterus haemorrhoidalis. The sequence continues at coordinate 48,294,546 of OZ020613.1, forward strand.
GTTTACAAAGTACATGTCCTTATTGCGATGGGAAACTGTATTATTTCAACGAAACTGCTCTTCACAACTGAAGACCATATATCGTTTAATATATTAATTGGTGGGTATTCGTTATAAGTTAGTTCGTAATGTTTTTTACATAATGACCCGAGTCAGCCAAATCATTCCGTAACAAAATTATTTAAAATTTTACATATTTATGATATGATAGATAGACCCTATTTAATATTAAGAAAATACACAGTTATAAATTCGTATTAATGTTTAACAAGCTTGAATTGCATCAGCTGTTTACCCCCACTACAACGGAACTCCAAGTTCTAAAATATAAGTAGGTACTTCAGGGGCCGGGAGAAGGTAATTCTGGAGTAGTTAAGAGTATGAAGTACTTTTACTTGGAACAACTACTGAACTGTTGGGAGTAACTTGGAGCTACTCTTTTTGATAGCCTGGAAAGCACCTAATATGACAAAAATTTTACCAATAATTACACTTTTTGCAGATTTTTTTATTCTTGCAAGTGTCAAGTGGCGGCTCTAATGGAGGTGCTGATTTAAATTACCCCCTCGTAAATTTTTCCGCAGCACAAATATACATACAGTTTTTTAACTTGGGCCCCAAAACTTTTAACCACTCCCGCATCGCGGCGTCTGCGCGGCCCTAGCTACGGCACTGGCTACAACCAGAAGTATAACTGCAATTTTTTTTCGGGAATGAAAATCATTATTAGGTGGACATACATTTTTTAACTACATGTACGTTTACAAATAAAATCACATAAAATATAGAAATTTTACATTTTATGATTTAATATGTGTTGGTCAAATATGTAGAAGAAAATTAACATTTTATCAGCTTTTCAAAGTATACGATACCCTGAATTCTTATTTTTGCATTTGTTATATCAATTTTCTGTTCTTGAAATTCTTTAAAAATTAATTTATTTCACGCATAATTGTAGTGATGGCTTTTATCTAAAAATTCAGAAAATTTAAAGAAAGATAGGAGAAAAATCATAAACGTCTGTTTACAATAATTTAATTTTGGGGGTGCTGCAGCTCTTATGTACCAGCCGCTACTGAAAGTGTTTTTTGAGCAATAAAATTAAATTGCGAACACGTTGCGTAAGTTGCGTTATTACATAAAAATGGCCGCAGTATTCGAATATGTGCTAACATTTTTGTTGTAGGTAAAAGCACTATTAATTACTCTATAAAGTGTAATCAGGAAACTGAGTCCCACACAATAACACCTGATTTAAGTAATCCTCAAACCACAAGCGCTCGACACCTAACTTTATCTGTGCTGCGTGCTAACCTTCAGCTTATCTCACAGGAGATTGAAATGTGGAAATTTAGGTAGCCCTTAGCAAATAATAGTAAAATATTCAACAAATAGAGATCGCTAACCGAATTCAGAATATGCCAAAATAGGGTTTAGGAAGTCCACGATTACTTTTCGGGTCCAGACCCGTTATTCTTCAGCATTTTGGGGTAATTTTGAATTAGCTACTTATGTTAATTGGAATTTAATTGTAAAGCTGTATACACTTCCACACACAAAGCAATATTACTAAAAACTGAATACATAAAGACAAGTGACAACTCGATTTCTACAGAAAAGCAAGTGTGCGCTTAGTTACTGTAGTCTCCAGATACATAGACGTAATGGGGATCAATTGCTTCAATCAAAGATTTAAAAAGTATATATACTTTTTTTTTTTGAAAAATACATAAACGTACATATTTTTCAGCGCATATTGTTTTTGTCTCTCTAAGTTTTCCACATGCAGGTTCAAAACCTTTTCACACATGCCCAATTTTAATTCTGTAGATTCAACAATTTCGCCACAATTTCTACTATACAACACGAGTATAAGGGTTTATTGGTTTTACTAAAGAAACCCTAAAAACATTCAATAATAAGATAAGCACCCATTATGCTAGCTTTACTGACCAGTGTTTGTAGCAGCTGCACTCTCCAATTCATCTTTAAATTCTCTGGTGTCCGCAGGTTCAGACTTGATATAAATTTCCTCTGAGTTGAAATTATCGTTGTATATGTTGTCTGTAAATTCATCTTTGATTTCTGTAATTAACAAATCGCAGTCAATTATAAGCTAATTACTGTACACAAAATATCATTTAAATTGTATACTAATCAAACATTCATTGAATTCGCCTGAAATAAATTGCAACATTGTGAGTTGGTTATAAATATGCTCGTAACTGACCATTTTTCCATTTAGTTGTGTGCTCTATTTCAGTTTGCACTTCATATTCATCAGTAACTTCCGTCTTAACAATCTGTTTTTTAATAATATCATTGTGTCTTGAAATTCTTCCAATTTTTTTTCCAACTTTCAGATATAGGTTACTCCAAAAGTTTAAGCGGAACGAAATAGAATTTTAATTTTTGTAAGTTGTCACTAAACCCTGTTCAAAATCCAGAAATAATAATAAAATCACGTGAAAAATGAAGTCTCTCGCATAGATTTAACGGCTCAACAGCAAACGAACGACGAGAGTTCGACATAATTATCACGTGAACATTGCATGATTACTACTTCTTGATTTTGAACAGAGTATTGAGAAGTGACATTACCGGTGGCACATTTGATAGCAAATATAAAATAGACATAATAAAAATAGTTATAATACAAAATAGACAAATATAAAAATAAATAAATTTGAGAACAAAAAAGTATAAGGGTTTGGAATAAAACACTTAAAAGTTTAGACAAGTGCCCCCCGTGACCTTTATTGCAGGCGCCCATGATACAATATATACACTTGACTTGCCGAATTTCTCTGGGAGACACATTATACAATCCCCCAACCTTGCGCCAAGTGATTATTATTTATTTTCCCATCTTAGAAACTTTGTGGGAGGTAGAAGACGAAAAATAACAACGAAGTTAAAATAACACTGACAAACTGGCGGATTTATCCAAAAACTCGTCACAAGGTATAACTAATTATGTAATGTTTTAGTGGCATAACTTGTATTCATAAATATGAGGAGGAGTATTAGTCCTAAGATTGGCCCTTTAGGTACGCCATATTTAAGGGTTGATTCATCACGTAATTGCCTATTGACTCTAACTCTTTTCTTCTTATTTTTTAGATAAATCTCGATCCATTTACGAGCAACACTTTTAAAGCTAATAATATAATAGTATTGTCACGTGGGTGGCTTAATTGAAACACAACTCCTGGTTTTCACAATACAAATTTATTAATTATGTATCCAGTTTACAATGTATGGTTTGAATTTGCCCATGGAGTTGGGGAAGTCTTCGGTCCACCCGGTGTTGACAAGGATCGGCTTGGACCTATCTCCGAGGCGGGGGCTGCCCATCAGGGAGTCGAGGAGCCTGAAGAAGCCTTTTCCCACTCACATGGTGACTGCTTGCTTGGCTCACCAGCGGTACGAGTATCTGGCGTAGGTCTTGGTCATCACCGTGTGGAGTAGTACGTGTAGAGGAGTTGGCTGGGTTCCTCTGCCTCGATACTGTGCGACATCCAAGTATTTGTACTGACGGTTGACCCAGTTCCAATATTCATTCGTCATAACAAATATTTCCTCATTACGAAAATGTGGCGTATGCATTTCGTAATCAGGCAACATACGTCAGACGCTGACAAATAGTTTTTTAATCAGACAGCTGAGAGTCACAATATCTAGATGTCGTAACCCTGATCTAGGATTACCTTTGTGACAATATAGTTAATAACCGTTTATGATCAACAGCATCGTAGGCTTTAGCTATGTCGATAAAAAGTGTAAGTACTCGCTGATTTATCTTAATATTGCTTCATATATAAATGCTCCTTGTAATTGATTAGTGTATCTTCTGCGCTGCATTTTAGAGGAACTTATCTAGAGCGCTAACCGAGGCATTATTGTATTAATTTAATCTCCAGTACCACTGCTAATATTGAATGGAATTTTATCTGTGTATATTAGTTGATGTGCAGTAATATTTATTTATTTATTTATTTATTTATTTACATTGGAGAGACTGTAAAACAGGTCAAGCCCACAAGTTACAACCACAGTTTTACATAAAAATTTGTTTTTAACAGTTTCTTAAAAAATAGTATTTAAAATATAAATTTTACAGGTTTATATAACAGTTTATATGTTTTTTCATAAATTGATTTTTTATTTTATGTAATGAATCAGTAAAGAAGTCAACATTTTCGGAGGTGAAGGCATTTCCAGAGTTAAATAAGATATAACTGCAAATATTATACCTATTACACTGTTTACTTAAGTTTCTCAATAAAAGATTTCGTAAATAAGCAATACAGGTTGCAATCTGTAAAAAAAGTTGCATTTCGCATGTTTTCTGGTTCACGTATGTGTCTAAGATGCCGTCCAAAATTATCTCTATCTACGTAAATAATTTACAACTCTTTTTGCACCTGAATGACATTTTAACCGGATTAAGTAATTTGTTACTGTAATTTGTATTTGTAATGTAAATGTATTTTTGTGTTTAGTAATTTGTACGTTTAGTAATTTATACATTTTGTAATAATCTGTATTACTAATCACATTTCAATTGTTTCTCTCCCAAATGGGTTTTCTTGTGTTTTTTGAGATTTGATGAACTTGCAAAAGCTTTACTACACTGATCACATGTGAATGGTTTCTTTCCTGAATGTTTTCTTTTGTGTATAATGAGATCTGATGAATGTGCAAATGCTTTATTACACTGATCACAACAATATGGTTTCTCTCCAGAATGTGTTCTTCTGTGAGTAATGAGGTTTGATGACTGTGTAAATGCTTTACCACACTGTTCACATTTGAATGGTTTGTCTCCAGAATGTATTCTTTTGTGATTATTGAGATTCGATGGCTTTAAAAATGCTTTATCACACTGATCACATTTGAATGGTTTCTCTCCAGAATGTATTTTTCTGTGAGTAATGAGGCTTGATGACTGTATAAATGCTCTACCACACTGTTCACATTTGAATGGTTTCTCTCCAGAATGTGAACGCTTATGAATAATTAGGTGTGATATAGATGTAAATGCTTTATCACACTGTTCGCATTTTAATCGTTTCTTGTCAGTATGTACTGGCTTATGTGCAGCAAGCCCTCGAGCTTGTGAAAATGTTTTCTCACATACATCACATTTATGATATGCATCTATTGTTTGTGTTGCATTAATATGTTTGAACTTGTTAACGTACACTGACACAAAACTCTCATCTGGATTACTGGAAGATGTTGCGCTAGCTGCAAACAAATGAGTATTTACAATAATAATTATATATTGTTTCAGGGGTCATGGAAGGATAATTCTGACGGAAACCCACATCGATTATTAACCCTGCCGTTCCGAAAGGGGTTCAAGTTAGGGCCCCCACGATAAGATAACTAATAATTCATATTATTTTTATAGAAGTGCTTAATATGAATCAACGAAACACATCAAGCAATATTTTTTTCAACTTGAGCAACAAAATAAAAGTGGGAGTATGTTTACTGAATGGACCTATGCGATTATAGGAATGCAGTATGTTAAGTAGAACCGAAGCGCAATGACATGTATGTACATTTATGACAAATTATAACAAAACTTTTTTTTTTACATTCAGCTCAAAAATATTCAGAATATTAATCCTCATGAACTAAATATTAAGAAAATTTTATTTAGTAGAAAATATTTTTGGGGAACAAAATATACCTCTTTCAGAACAGGAAGGGTCCAGTACAGAAAGGTTAGGTTTAACACGAATTTCATAAATAAGCGTACTGTAAACTTCACAGTGCAATTAGCACATGGTGAAAAGGGACATTTTCAAAGTTGAATTTCCAGGGCACTGCTGGGGTGAGGGGAACTTGCATAATGCATACCCCTCTATTTATGTATACCTTATGGTGGAAAGGAGGGTACGTGCCTTTCCCTCGGAAGACTTTTAATAAAATTCGTTAAAATAATAGCATATGTAGTTTATTTTTGTTTTAGCGGCTACCTTTTTCAGTTACCGCCTGCGTGCGTGCACACGTGTAGTGCGAAGATATGTTAGTTTTAATTGGTAGCTATACTTATTTAGATTTAGATACAGGCAAATTTGATACTGTGCCTCCTTATATAAAGTTTTTTTTTGAGGTTAAAAAAAAAAACAATCTTGAACTTATGGCTAGCGGACCTCTTCGATATCATTCGCGGACTCGTTTGTTATTAATGAGCATTGAAGACTTGGAAAATGCTATAACAAATGGATTACATTTGAATGGGTTCTCTCAAAAATGTATTCGTCTGAGATTATTGATATTTGCAAACTGTGTAAATGCCTTATTATACTAATTATTATATTTGAATTGTCTCTCTCCAGACTGTGTTCGTTTGTGATTAATGAGCCTTGACGACATGGAAAATGCTACAACAAACGCATCACATTTGAATGGCTTCTCTCAAAAATTAATTCGTATGTGATAAATGAAATTTGATAACTGTGCAAATGTTTCATTAGACTGATTAAACTTGAATGATTTCCTACCAGAAACCAGAATGTATCCGTTTTTGAGTGATTAGTTGTGATGACATTGAAAATGCTTTATTTAATTGATTAGAACTGAAGGGTTTCCCAAAGAATATTCTTGTTTGTGATTAATGAACTTCAAATGATATGTAAATACTTATTTATTTAGCGTATGACTAATAAAAATATAATATTTAGCATAGAATATATATACACAAAGAACAATTGTCAAATTATTACATGATATTAAGCCAGTCTATTAGATATGGTAGGCTCGAATTGGACATTCGGCGCGAAGGTGAAATGACTGGTTGTTTGGTTTGGCTCACCATTGTCGCATTCCAGTATTCTGCAAGTTGCTCTTTCGCTAAGGTATCGACCTACAGTGATTAGTGCGAATACGGTTTAGCGTAAACCATAGGTAGTATGGCAGGTAGTAATGCCAGGGGTTCTTCATTTGAGTTGAGGAAACGCCAATCTTCTGTACATTCTTCCAGACAACGTCCTAAACAAACATCGCAGATGTTGATGTTCTTTCTTTCTATGAGCTTACAGGTGAAAATATGTGGCCATCTTGATTTTAAAAGACAAGGCTTTGCAAGGTATAGAAAGAAGAGGAATTGTGCTGATTTTTTTCTGCACTCTCTAGCTCATGTATTTTGTCAGCATATATCCGGTGGAGCTTTGTTGCAGAGTGTTGGAAGCCAATGTAAGGGAGTGGATGATATTGTGCCAGAAATTAATCACATTGTCCTGTTTAGCTTTACGTCGATCTTGTTCATATGGACGATATTTAGCCAGACCGATGGACAATACTATGCCATCGAATAGACGAGACCCAAACCAGAAGTACGCAATACCTTGGTAAATGCTCCTCACGTTGAGTTCATTTACAATGCTAGTACGTGTCTTAAATTTGGCAGAAATATTATTTATGTCTTGCCGAAATGTTAGCGATCTGTTCAGATGTTAATATCACTTGTGACGATGGACAAAGTGACCGTCCCAAAAACGAAATTTTCATACATACACCCTCGGAGGGCGGTTGTATTTTTTGTTTTTTTTGTTTTCGGGATAGGTTGTGGCCTATCCTAAATGATTTTAATAAAATTTAAATTTAATCGGCCTTAAATTAAAAAAAAAAAAAAATAATAAATTCCTGAAATTATTTATTTGAAATTTTTCTGTGGAAATGTAGTTGCTTCCACACCTAATGGATGGCGTTGACGGTCGTTTTTGTATCTCGTCAACACAATGGCAACCATATGCATAGACCTGACAGAAAAATTTCTAAATTAATTATCTTCCGGCAGAGGTAGTTAACCTCTGCAAAATTGTGAACAGGCGACTAAAGAGTAAGTAAACTGTGTGATTAAAAATATTATTTTGTTAGAAATAAATTTTTGAATTTTTGTTTGTTTTTGTGAAGCGTTGAGTTTGACAAAGCCGCGATCGTTCCCGCCGAGTCAGACGAAACTCTTTACAACGCCGCGAGGGTATCGCAGAGAATATCATTTTGTTAGAAATAGATTTTTTGAATTTTTGTTTGTTTTTGTGAAGCGTTGAGTCTGACAAAGCCGTGATCGTACCCGCCGATTCAGACGCAACTCTTTACAACGCCGAGAGGGTATCGCAGAGAATATCTTTTTGTTAGAAATAGATTTTTGATTTTTTTTTTTTTTTTTTGTGAAGCGTTGAGTCTGACAAATCCGCGATCGGTCAGGCCGAGTCAGTCAGGTGTTGTTTTTATATAGCCGACGTCGCCCACGAAAGACGCCCCGACCGAGGACCAGGGACGGAAGATCCTACATTTTAGTTTTATGTTTTTTTGTTTTGTAATAATATTGAAACAATAAATCCGTGTTAAAAGTTTCTTGCTGTTTTCTTTGGTGTGTGCCTATGCGAGAGAGTGTGTGTATTATTTTGGAACCCGGACCTCGCTCCACTGAGAAATCCAGCAATCGGTTGGCGCCCGAATACCCATAAGTGAAACGAGTACAAGTAAGCGTCATTTCCGACCGAACTCCACGAGTTAGTATATATGCGTATATATGCGTTTGTGATTAATGAGAGTTGTTGAGTGTGAAAATGCTTTATCACACTCTTCACATTTGTATGGTTTCTCTCCAGAATATGTTCGTTTGTGTCTAATTAGTTGTGATGATAATGTAAATACTTTGTCACACAGATCGTAGTTGAATGGTTTCTCTCCACTACGTATTAGTTTAGTATGCGTTCTGAGATCTGATAATGCTGTAAATGCTATATTACACTTACCACATTTAAATGACTTTTCGCCAGTATGAAGTCGCGTGTTCCTAATAAGATTTGATAATAAGTAATAAGTGTGCGTAATAAGATTTGAAATGTTTTTATGACATTGATCACATTTGAATGGTTTCTTGCAGCTAGCGCTACCCTGGAGCAAACTTTTCAGTGGTTTACCAGTAACGGTTTAAGCCTAAACTGCGAGAAAAATAAAACCGTGATATTTAGCATGAATAGACGGAATAGTTCCAGTTAGACGCTCAACTTAATTAGACACAACACATTGGTCACATGTGCAGTAAACTAAACAGCAGTTTACATGATAAAAAAATTGAAATGTAATGTGTTAGATGAAACCGTTAGATTTATTTACTCTTCCACTTCCACTTCAAGGGACATTTGAATGGTAGTAAAAACATATAACCGGAATCTTTAATGCTAAACACTTTATTGGTAATCCATATAAATAAAAATAACCAAAAACTAACTCTTCGAACTTTTGGAAATTCACAAAAACTTTCATTCAAGAATCCCCGTAATGAATAAGCCGGTAGAGTTATATAACAGCTATAAAATAAAGATCTAATTGTTACTTTATCTGTCAACACCTAAACTACAATTATGTCTCTGTTTAGACATAATATATAAAAACTCTTTGATCACTAATTAGTTAATTTTGTCTTGAAAATTAAATTACATCCGAAATAAATATCGAACAAATAAATATATTAGTGAAACAAGTTTTTTTCTTTTTATATATTTTGCAAAATAAAATAAATTGGGTCTTAAACGGGATAAATACTAAATTATAATAATATATCAAGGATACTATAACTAGCAAATTATTATCCATTGTACTTATGTGCAAGTACTCAGCAAATAGAAATTAGTACTATATTATTAAGCTTTTGACTGACCTGTATCTTGTCTAGCTGTATTCTCCTCATATTCACTGTCGTCTCTACATTCAGACTTGATGTCTATCTCCTCAGTCATGATAATATTAGTGTTGTAGTTATGCTGTGACATGTCTTCAGTAGATGATATGATACATGTGTTCCGAACATCATGACTCTCTGAAATGTAAATAATTACTAATATTCTACTAATTTCCGACGTAAAAATTGTTTGCTATTTAATTTAATATTTTATTAACCCTTTCACTGCGCAATACGCTCAGAGATTTCGTGCTCGCTGTGCGCACATATTTCGGTGATTGCGAGTTTATTCGTGTAGAGCAGTTGGTGTGAACTTTTTGTGTACGTTTTCATGACATGTAACGATGAATGATGGTGACGATATGACTAATATTTGTTTACATATTTACCTATATGCAGAGCCGCAGTAAGGAAAACTTGCGCTAGGGGCAAAGCCGTGTTTTGGCGCCCTTGGCAAATAAAAAAACGGTCCTCACCTCCCAAAATCTAAGTGATGAGCAAAAAAGTAAAAGGTCCTAGTCTTCGCAATGGCGCCCCTTAGTCAAGCCCGTCAGCGCCCTTTTCCTTAGTGCGTCCAGGGCCGTCGCCCCCCCTTACTGCGGCTCTGCCTATATGCTATACTAACTATGAAACTTACAAAGAGTTAGTAATCTAGTTCCGTATACCGAACTGGAATAAACTGTAATATACTTACCATATATATTTATATAAAATCAATATAAATAAGTAGATATACGAAATGCAAGACCCTATCTAACTGAATTGAACGGCACAGCAACGTATACCAACGCAACGTGCTCGCAGGTACTTGAACTGGTTGGGGTACCCAGCGAGAATAGTCGTGTTGAACAAGGAACACTTTAAAACACGGCGCGAGTTAACTCGCTCGGATCGTATCGGGCCACACTTTTATTTACGAGTATATACGGTTGGTGCAGTGAAAGGGTTAATAAGTTCTGATTTGTTTTGATACTTGTATTCACATATATCTAACTTACATATAGTAATTTCTAAAAACCTTTTTTATTTAGTTTGTTGTTTATTTAGCAGTTTTGTGTTTAGTTATATATATTTTTATTTTTTTTATAATAATCATAAAAGAAGTATGAAATAAGTTGATTGTAAATAAAATAATAAATTTACAGATTGAATTATTTCAATTGTCAGGAAATACTCTTATCTGATTGGCTAAATGTAAAACATGTACAAACATCTACAGAACGTATCATTGTTGGCGTGAATTAACTGTGGACAGGTCACTCTGAGATTTGAGAATATCGTTTTGACATTTGATCGTAACTATGGTGAGAGTCACTTAACATACACGTAACTTAACGCCAGCTTTTAGAATCCCACTGAATATTAATCCTCATTCACTAAATATAAGTATCCCCCGACTTACGAACTCCCGTACTTACGACCAAAATTTTCTTAAAGTACTTACGACTTAAAATTATATTTCTATGATTTCTAACGCTTCTTGCACTTTATTTTCTTCCAGTCTTCAAATAAACATTGTATTTTTTCTCCATGTAAGACCAATTTTGTTTATTTTTATCGCCTTTTTTCACGTATTTGCAGTCAATAACTCGGGATTTAACATATATTGAAGTTAAAACCAGGATTGGGGGGGGGGATAATATATGTATAAATATTTTGAAATTTTGTAAATTCCCCGACTTACGACCAAATTCGACTTACGACCAACCCTTCGGAACGGAAGTTGGTCGTAAAATTATTATGAAATTATTATTAAACCATTAAGAAAATATTATTTATTAGAAAATATTTTTGGGGCACAAGATATACCCCTTTCAGAACAGGAAGGTTCCGGTACAGCGTATTGCTAATAAAAATATAATATTTAGCATTGAATATATATACACAAGGTACAATTGTCAAATTATTACATCTGATATTAAGCCGGTCTATTAGATCTGGTAGGCTCGAAGTGGACATTCGGCTCGATGGTGAAATGACTGATTGTCTGATTTGGCGCACCATAGTCGCATTCCAGTATTCTGCAAGTTGCTCTTTCGCTAAGGTATCGACCTACTGTGATTAGTGCGAATACGGTTTAGCGTAAACCATAAGTAGTACGCCAGGTAGTAAAGCCGGGGGTTCTTCATTTGGGTTGAGGAAAAGCCAATTTCTGCACAGTCTTCCAGACAACGCCCTAAACAAACATCGCAGATGTTGATGTTCTTGCTTTCTATGAGCTTACAGGTGAAAATATGTGGCCATCTTGATTTTAAAAGACAACGCTTCGCAAGGTATAGAAAGAAGAGGAATTGTGCTGATTTTTTCTGCACTCTCTAGCTCATGCATTTTGTCAGCGTATATCCGGTGGAGCTTTGTTGTTGATACATATAGTAATTTCTAAAAACCTTTTTTATTTAGTTTGTTATTTATTTAGCAGTTTTGTGTTTAGTTATATATTTTTTTATGGATAGATTTCTATTTGATATTGTGTGTAGTGCATAGCTTTTTAGGTTAAATTCAACTTATTTTTCTTTTCTCTTCTTTGGTCATATTTTTGGATCACGTCAGTCCTTTCTAGGACTATTTTGCCTATTAGAATAGTTTATTTGTTTCAATTAGGTTCTTATTCTTATATTTTCATTTAATTTCGATACTAGTGACAGAGTACGAATATTACATTCGTTAAATGGATGCTATATAAACGTACCTAATATGAAGTCACAAAAAATGTGAATTTTTCTGCGACCCAACTGCACTAATCGGCCGACTACCCTATACAGTCTTTCTTGCACTTCTTTATGGCGCCGAAAGCTAGATCTTAATTGAGACTATTAAGAAAAAGTGGATATATGTATAAAAGGGCATTCTGAAGATTTTATGAACATAAAGGGTAAAAAAACACTGAAGTCTTAACAAGTGTAGATATGAATATAGAAGTCTTTATGACCATAGAGAAATAAAAACTAGTGTATTTTTAACATGTGTTGTAGAACGACAAGTATCACATTGTCCATTTAATAATAGAAGGTAATACTGCTGGTAAGTACAATCGTGGAGGAATGATTAAATATGTCATCAATCTACGGTAGTAGACGGTACAAGAAAACAATTAAATGAATTGTAATTATTTTGTAATAACTTACTACATCTAGAAAACTATTATTTATTGTACTCCTGTGCTGTACTCAATAAATGGAAACTGGGAAAACAAGAATTAGAAGTTAACAAACAATACAGTAATATTACATTATTAACTGACCTGTATCTTGTCCAGGTTTAATCTCCGAATATTCACAGTCAACTTCACATTCAGCCTTGATATCAATCTCCTCTTTTATGATAATATTAGTATTATAGTTATACTGGGATATGTCGTCAATAGCTGATGTGCAATTATTCTCTAGAAGGTCGTGGCTTTCTGAAATATAAATGCCCATAGATATTATTACTCTGTTTACGATTCAATGTAAACAATTTTTTCACCTGCTCGCAACAGGGAAATTCTTAAATTTAAAATAAGCTATATAAATTATAATACTGACTGACCTGTATATTGTCCAGCTACACTTTTTTCATAGTTAACGTTATCTTTACATTCAACCTTGATCTCTTCAGTGATGATAATATTAGCGAGGTTATCCGTGGACATGTTTTCAACAGATGATGTACAATATGTCTCCAACGGATCGCGACTCTCTGAAATATAAAGCACTCATTGTAACTATTGTCCTGTCTGTGTCTTTAATATCAATAATTTGTCCCATGGATCAGCGTTTCTCAACTATGTAATGTAGCGGACCGGTATGTTATGCATATTCAGTTGCAGTGAACTTTTAATGTAACTAGGTCTAGGGACTATTAGTAACATTTATGTAAAACGAAACCAATTTTTATGCAGTTCGTATTGGATGAGATTATTAAATTGGGTTTTTCAAGTTAATGATAAATCAAAAAATGACAGCAATGACTTACTTTCATTTTCGAAGCTTGCTTTCAGGCCTTCGTCAGACGGACTCCATGTGACAAATCCTCCATTTGTTAACACTTACAGAATAGGTACTTACGGGTCAAATCAGTATAGATGTAAACACACAAACAATTTCGACGCTTCAATTTCAAAGCTTTCGACACCACATTTGTACGAAAAGGGTTATTTGAGTGTGGAGCTTGAGTAACGTGGTGGGAGTTGTACTTATACAACGTACAAGATGGAAGCACAATGCGTTCGTGTTAATAGATTCAATGCTCACAGTTTCAACCGCACGCGCACCCTTTATTAAATGTTTACATAGGTGCTAACACTCTGTGCCTACGAAACTTCAAAACAACGGCCAATGTAATAAAATGATCTACCACCAAACATCTACCGCGGACCGGCACCGGTCCACGGACCACCACTCTGAGAAGCGCTGCCATAGATATACTAACTAGATTGCCCATGTTGACATACGTTTATTGAATTATAGAAATCACCTAGGGCTGATTTCACTACAACCTTACATACTAAGAAAATAATAAAAATCATAAGGTAAACTTATTGTAGAAATTTAAAAGATGTAAATTACTTCTACAGTTGATTTTAGTATACAGATGTGGAGGAATACCAGTTTTTATAATTTTATGCATAGAAGTACAATCGTGCATTTTTATTCTATCAGATGACAATTCAAGACTATCCATTAGAACTTACTTAATTTTTATGGAATGAGAAAATCCGTTCATGAATAGTTATTTTAGCTTAGGAAATGCTTTATTCAGGAACTTGTTTGCATGACTTTTAAAGAGCATATTATAATCAAACATCAAACCTATATTTCTACAACAGAAATATAATATAATTGAAGGACTCCGTACAGTAACTAGGCAGCTCCATTTTTTATTTTTCAATGGATCTTGTCATTTCAAAATTCCGCATTGATTGGTGCAAGTTACAGCCAGCTCTGATCGTTAAATGCCGATATATCATCATACATGGAGCTGAAAAGCTCCATACATTTCCGAATGACAAGCTTTATAATATTGTATAATATTAACCAATACTGTTGGACCAGAATTAACTATAGAAGAATCATACTCAGACGATGAAAAAGTTTAAACTTATATAATACCAAGAGTTCAAAAAGTAGTTACACAAGAGTTGGCTATGGAAAATAAAAGTAATGTCAACAGCAAGCTTTAGAATTAATTAACTGTCATCACTGTTGTTGTTGTTATAAGTTTATACTGAAAATTCAATTAAGCTACAATTATAATGGTTTTTACAATAGAACACAAAAAATTTATGATTGAATCATATTTTCGAAATGGTGTTTGAGAGAACGGCGAATGGATTTACAGTTCGGTGTCATGTTTAGAGGAATTTCGGGTACAATTTCCAGATATTGCTTTCCTTGAAGGATATTTTTATAGCGCACTTAGAAGATGTGTTGATTTATTATGAGATTCAAGAAGCATTACTCATAGAGATAGAACTTGAAGGCCAAGAATTCATACTCAAAATACGGTTGATGATGTTCGTCAACATATGAACGAACAACCCACTACATACACTTTTACAAGAGACTGGTTTATCATTAGAAACTTGTCATACTATTGTCAAAAAAGATTTAAAGCTTTTCCCATACAAAATTATTGCTTTACGTGAGTTGCTGCCAGCAGATCACAATATGCGAATTGTGTATTGCCACTGGTTCCAACAAAATTTAATTAATAATTTCTGACGAGGCCTGGTTCACCCTTCCGGGGTATATAAATTCACAAAATGTTTGGATATGGAGTGCTCAAAATCCTCAAAGTTTTCGCGAAACTCGCCTTCACCCTTTAAAAGTTGGTGTTTGAATTGCTGTGTCTCGAAGACGTATTATCAGACCCATATTTTTCCACGATACTGTTACTGCTCAGTGATAGTGGAATATTGTATGTGAATTTATTAATTAGCTTCATGAGGATGAGCTCTAGCAAGGCTAATTCCAACAGGATGGCGCGACTGCCCACACCGCTCAAAAGACCATCAATTACCTTCGTGAATTTTTTGACGATCGAAGAATTAGTTTACGTTCAAATCCAAAATTTCCACCTAGAACACCAGACTTGACTATTTTAGATTACTTTATATTCCCTTATCTGAAAAATAATGTATACAAGACTCCTATTAACAATATCGAAGAACTGCTAAACTGTACAGTATGAAACACATTGCTATGAATTTTCTCTAATACAGTGTTTCTCCAACTGTGGTCCGCAGACCACTGGTGGTCCACGAGTCAGTTATTGGTGGTCCGCGAACACAAAGTTTCATTAGTATTAATAATGGGCCTTTTCGCAAAAAAAAAACATTTTTTCTTGATGTTGTTTGTCCCTGGTCAGCGTGAAATTCAGAAAGTGGTCCGCAACTGTCGAAAGTTTAAGAAACACTTCTTTAATGTATAATATCTGTAATACTGACCAGTGTTTGCAACAGATGCAATGTCCAGTTCATTTCCATCACATTTACTGGTGTCCCTAGGTTCAACTTTGATAAAAATCTTTTCCATTTTACTATCTACGGTATTATCGCGATATATGTCTTCTTTATTATCTTTAGTTTTTGAAATAAAAAGTTCTTAGATAAAATTGTTGATGTGGTTTTATTATATTGACAATAAATCAGTCCGTGCCGATTAAATTAAAATGCAGACGGTTAAAGGTAAATGGTCTTATGTGAGTCTTTATCTGGTGGTATTTTGTTGAACTAATCTAATAGACAATCTTTCCAGTTATTGAAAAGATCTATTATTAGTGAAAATAAAATATTAGAAAACATTATAAATATAATTACATTCCTCTGGATGTCAGATTATAATACATAAAAAAGTTTTTATTGTCTATTAGTTTAGTTTCAATTTTACCACTTTGGCGCTGGGGGTCAAGCTTTTCGACAATTCTTTACAGTATCTTGTCGAAAGTTCCTACAGTATATGTATAAAATGGCTTTGTCAGTGTCAAAGAGACTGTCGACAAGTTACAGAATAGACCCCCTGAACGTTTATGATTGTCCTATTTGGCCGACAAATTACGTACAAACACGATCCGTCGAGTGTCGGTACTTCAAAGAACTGCATTTACGTGCGTGATCGGTTTAGACAAGAACTGCGCTATAAGGTAGGGTTGCATAGAACGTGCGTAAGCTGGAACATCGGCGTTTGTGATTAATAAGACTTGATAACATGGAAAATGTCATAACAAACGAATATCATATGAATGGCTTATCTCAAAAATGTATTCGTTTGTGATTATTGATCTCATTAACGTGACTTCCTATCAGAATGTATTTTTTGTGAGTAACTAGTTGTGATAACATTGAACTTATTTTACTACACTGATTACATCTGAATGGTCTCTCTGGACTGCATTCGTTTGTGACTAATTAATCTGACGACATGAAAAATGCTGTAACAAACGGATCACATTTGAATAGATTCTCTCAAATATGTATTCGTTTGTGATTAATGAGATTTGATAACTGTGTAAATGCTTCGTTACGATGATAACGTGAATGCGTTGAATGGTTTCCCAAAAGTTCTCATTTGTGATTAATGAGACCTGATTGATATGTAAATACTTTATGACACTGAACATATTTGAACAGTTTTCCTCTAGAATGTATTCGATTGTGGATAATTAGTTGTGATGACGTTGGAAATATTTATCACACTGATCACATTTGAACGGCTTTTCTCCAGAATGCATTTTAGTATGTATTTGAGACCTAGAGATGCTGTAAATGCTTTATTATACTGATCATATTTGAATGATTTCCTTCCAAATTGTGTTCTTTTGTGTTTCTTGAAATATACCAAGTTATAAAGTGCTTATTTACATTGCACACATGTGAATATGTTTTGCAAAATTTTATTTTATGATGGAATGGGTTGTTTGGACGACAATGACACATGTGTACTCTCATCTGGTTTATTGGAAGATGTTCCTTTACCTGTAAAAATATTTTCTTTGATTATGAGACAAAAAATTAAGAAACTGAAGTTAATTTATAACCCTGCTTTTCAGCTTGGTAAAACTACATACTTGTATTCCTTTGGGTCATAATGATTCGATACTTTTTTGTGCATTATTAGTTCTATTTTGGTAACACAATACTTTGTAAATACAATAGGGAAAATATTTTAAGATTGCAGCGCTGTTGCGGCATACTTGGAACTTCCAAAATAGACATTAATTACATATAATCATATAGGCAATAACGTGAATTTTAGTGTTTACTGGTGGTTTTTGTAAATTTGCTACAATATTAATACGTGCTTTTATGCAAAGTAATCAGTGAAATATTCTAATATCAAATATTAATAAATAAGAATAATTTTAGGCATGTTTTTATTAATTTTTTAGGTTGAAATGGGCCTTTTAGGTTATTTAGGTTAGGTTAATTTTTAGGTTGAAATGGATTTTTTTTAATCCACGAATGAACTCAGGTACACAGCAAAAATAGTTCGACTTCGACATGATTTTTGTCTTGTCTTCCACTTTAATTTAAGGTTATTTTCACTTATTATCACTTGATACCAGTAAAAACAATTTAAAACTGATTTTAAAATAATATAAAATAAAATAAAACTTAACAAAACGTAACAATATAACAATATAATAACAACAAAACTATAGTAAAATGCAAAAATATATTTTGATCCCATATAAACTCAATGTAAAAAGCACGCTAGAATGTCGATTTCTGTAGTTGCTTCAAATCCCGCCAGATGTCATATCGCTTAGCAATTTTTTCCCTATATAATTCAAAACAAACTAATCTTAGAACAAAAGAACCGAGAAAAGAAAAAATAATAAATTATTTGATGCTTTACTTCTTACAATCAGGAAAATAATACATCATATGTGCTTAACACAAATATTTAATGCATTTTGAATAGGCCATATTAGGCTTGTTATGGTATTTAGAAGGACCAAATTTGCTGCGTTTGTTATCAGTAATTTTCGCACATACCTTCGAAAAAACCATGTAATTTTCGGACATGTATTCAGTCATTGCACTTTGAACTCGTTTTAATGCGTCCCCATAGGCGTAATTTTTAAATGTAAAATGTTGAGCCCCAATTAATGAAGCTTTCGACCTGTATCATATTTGAATGGCTATTCGCCAGTATGAAGTCGTCTGTGCCTAATAAGATTTGATAATGCTGAAAAATGTTTATGACATTGATCACATTTGAATGGTTTCTCTCCAGAATGTGTCATTTTGTGAGCAATCAGGTTTGATGACTGCGTAAATGTTTTATAGCACTGATCACACTTGAATGGTTTCTCTCCAGAATGTGTTCGTTTGTGAATAATTAGTTGTGATGACGTTGGAAATAATTTATTACACTGATCACGTTTGAATGGTTTCTCTCCAGAATGTATTAGTTTAATGTGTGTTTTGAGACCTGATGATGCAGAATATGCTTTATTACACTGATCACATTTGAATGGCTTTTCGCCTGTATGAATTCGTTCGTGGGTAATACGGTTTGATAATGTTGAAAACCTTTTATTACACTGAACACATTTGAATGGTTTTTCTCCTGAATGTGACATTTTGTGAATAATGAGATTTGTAGATCTTGAATATGTTTTATCACATTGATCACATTTGAATGGCCTTTCTCCAAAATGTATTCGTGTGTGAGTAATGAGACTTGACGACTGTGTAAATGCTTTACTACAATGTTCACATTTGAATCGTTTCTCTCCAGAATGTGCTCGTCTGTGTCTATAGAGATTAGATGGTTGCGAAAATGCTTTATCACACAGTTCACATTTATATGGTTTCTCTCCAGAATGTGTTCGTTTGTGACTAATTAGTTGTGATGATATTGAAAATATTTTGGCACACTGATCACATTTGAAGGGCTTCTCTCCAGAATGTATTAGTTTAGTATGTGAACTGAGACTTGATGATGCTATAAATTCTTTATTGCAGTGATCGCATTTGAATGGTTTCCTTCTGGAATGTGTTCTTTCGTGTTTATTGAAAGATACCAAGTTTGAAAATGTTTTTTCACACTGCTCACATGTTAATAAGTTCTGCAAAGATTTATTTGATGATGGTGCGGGTTGTTTAAACTCGTCAATTAAGAATGACGCATCTAGGGCCTCATCTGGATTACTGCTGGAAGATGTTCCTTTAGCTGTAAAAAATCTTTTATTAATTAATGAGGCCAAAATTAAGAAGCTGAAATTTAGTTCATTTTATCCTAGCCTTTCTCTTTGGAAAAACTACACACTTGTACTCTTTCAGGTCATAATGGCCCGATACGAAATCGGACCAAAATAACCGCAACTCTTGTGTATTATTAATTCCTATAATAACATATAATAGAATAAAAAAAAGAAAACTAATCTTAGAACAAAAGAACTGCCTATGTTCCAATTCTGGTTTTGCTCTATCATCATGACAAATTTCGTGAAAATATATCTAGCAGTTTTTGCGTGAATCTCGAACAGACAGACAAAAATTGAGTCTTTTTCAGATATCGTCTTATAATCATCTGAAACGTGTAGAATTTAAATATGAGGCCGAAAAAATAAAAATACAGAAATAGTCTTAAATTTTATTAATCTAGATTGACTGACCTATATCTTGTACAACAGTATTCTCCTTACATTCGCCGTTATCTTCACATTCAGACTTGATGTAAATCTTTTCAGTCATAATAGTATTGGTGTCATAATGGGGCATGTCTTTAAGTGATGATATGATACATTTCTTTCGTGTATCTGAAATATAAATAGTCATAATTACTACTCATCAAAATGATCCAAGGATATTCAATGAAATACCAACGGAAATCAAAAAAATACTGTTCAGGGTGGCTGTAAAGATACTGCATTAAGAGTAAGTCTAATACTAAAATTCTCATAAGCGTAATATAAAGAGTGATCCAATTTGGACTGTAGGATTTGTTTTTTTTTTTTAATAAAACACAATATTGGAAAAATCCGAATTTTATTGTTATTAGCGTAAAGTACAGACTTGACAATTATTTATGAAATATGATGTCGGCCAAATGCCCTCCACGACTCCGCTGACAAGATACCATTCTTTTAGCAAAGTTTTCCGTAAGTTTCCAATAATTGCGGTTCGATTTCAGCAATTGCACGTCTGATATTCTATTTTAGTTTTGGAATCGTAGCAGACTTGTTGACATAGACCCTTTCCTTCAAATAGCTCCAGAGAAAAAAGTCTTATGGGGTTATATCGCAAGACCTCGCTGGCCAGTTGATGTCGCCCCTCTGAGAGGAAAATGACCAGGAAATTTGGTTTGAAGTAAAGTGAGTGTTTCACGTGCTGTGTGACATGTGGCTCCATCCTGTTGAATGTCATTTAAGTTCAAATCGTTGGTTTCATTGAAAAAAAGTTGTTTAGCATCTCCCGATAGCGTACACCATTGACAGTAATAGCGTTACCAACTTGTCCTCAAAAAAATACGGGCCAATGATTCCTCCAGCCTATAATGCACACCAAACAGTGCATTTTTGTGGATGCATTGGTTTTTTTTGAATAGCATGTGGATATTCACTACCCTAGATGCGACAATTTTGGCGATTAACAAACCCAGTCAAAAGAAAATGAGCTTCATCACTCCATATGATTTTTTTGCAAAAATCAGCATCAACTTCTGTGTTTTCTAAAACCCAATTCACAAATGTACGGCGTTTCTGGTGGTCCGCTGCTTTCAGTTCTTGCGTTAGTTGAATTTTATACGCCTTTAAATGCAGGTCTTTTTTTTTAAATTCGTTGAGTAGTGCCATATGAAAGATTCAATTGCTGTGAACGGAGACGGATTGACGTGCTTGGTTCTTCTTGCACACTATCACGTATTTAGTGCTTATATTTTGTGTACTAATATTAATGGAGTTTGAGTGCCACTGTGTTAGATGAGACAAGTGTATTTTACCGCGCTTCAAAAATCATAATTTTTTTAGTTATTTTTATATTTTAAATTCGTAACGTCTGTATTTTGCAGTTTTTAACTTTTGGAAAACAACAATATATTGTTTAACCATTTGGAAAACTACAATATGTAAGTTTTGACCACATATATGTATTTTTTCTAACCTCTATGATATCAATCAGCTGTCACCTGTCTTTTCTGTGCATGCAACAGTGGCTCTCAAGCCTACATTTTCTTTGTAATTTTTATTTTGTTTCATTTTTATTTTAATCTACAGAATTGTTATTTTATTTTATATATTTTATGCCTATACCTATATCAGTGTAAATAATAATACTATTTTATTTATTATCATTCCTATCTATGTTTTACTAACTTTTTAGTTCTATAATTTTTTATTAGATCCACTGATTTTAGACCTACAACCAGTGAGCATATTGTAACTAAACTGTGATACTGTAATCAGTGGTTCAAACTGGTCAACTTATGTTTTAATATATTTTACTCTATTTATTATTTTAACCTAAATTATATATTTTAAATTTTTACCTATTAATTTTTCATGTTTAGTATTATTATATGTTTTTTATAGGCCTTATTATTTATTATTTTACGAATTGACTGATTAAATCTGTAACACACATATGTACCTAGATTACTTCTAACCTATAAATGACACTGATTTTGATAATTCTTAATTTTTTACTGACATTTAGATAAATTAATTTTTATTTCTATTTAATTTTTTATTTTTATTCAAAGTTTAGAATTAATCTATTGACTGTTTTCACTGTTATCTCACAATGTCTCGATTTTCAAATGCTAAAGTGGAGGAATTACTTGATTTGCTACTGAAGAAAGGAATTAGAGCAAAAAACTTACGAAAACCTCTGTTAGTGACTCTACTCACTAATATGGATAGTGGCAGTTTGGTTTTTGATTTACATAATCTGGAGTCTGACTACCTTACCGAAATAGCAACTTTAAATCAACGCATATTTGAGCTCGAAAGTGAACTTTGTGAGAAAAACATACATCTAGCCAGAATTCAGGATAGCTCCGAGTCCCTAAAGATATTGGCTCTTGATGCGGAGGAGGCCCTAAATGAAACAATCATTAATCAGTCTAAAGTTATTAATGAACTGTATTCAAAAATCTCTGATAATCATTCGAGCTCTGATTCATGTCCTGACTGTATTCAGCTCACGGACAAAATTACAGAGTTAACCAGAGACATTAGTTTAAAAACTCTTGAAATAAAGAATCAGGAAGATGTCATAATAACATTAAAAAATAAAAATAAAAATAGTAATTACGTAAATCTATTAGACCGCAACAGAACTTCTCAATCCTCATCTGCACCCCCATCTCCTAGATGTGACAGGACACTTAACCAGTTAAACAGGAACACAATTCCTCAGACAAACACTGAAATTGACAAGGAAAAGCGCAAAATATTATTTTTGGCAGATAGTCAGGGAAGAAATTGTGGAAAATTTTTGATTGACATTTTCTCAAAAAAAAATTTTGACGTATTCTGCATCTTCAAGCCAAATGCGCTTTTTGAAGAACTTGTTCAAGACATCAAAAAATTAACAACAAATTTCAAGAAGTCTGATTATGTTATCTTATTTGGCGGCACAAATAATGCACTGGCCCAAAAGTCAATATCCATAAACTTTCTGGAACAACTCAAAACTAACTTATGCCATACAAATATTTTATTTGCTTTAGCTCCCTTCTGGCATTGCAATTATATTCATAACTCTCATAATCATAACTCTGTTATTCTACAAAATAATATAAATTTAATAACTGTATTTACGAACGTAGCTAAAATCTTAGACACCTCTACTCTTTTAAATAATAACCATTATACAAAACATGGCTTGCATATAAACAACCTTGGTAAAAAAATAATCATTGATAATTTATTCAGTTCAATTCAAATAAATATTAATACAACCAGAACTAACAATACCAATACACCACCTCTTCAGTTTTTTCGTAACTAATATCTCAAATCTCTTGAAAAATTGTGTTCAATTTAATCTATTATACTTGAATGTTCAATCCCTTAGAAATATTAGAACTGAGTTAGAATGTTACCTTGCAGATGAAAATTTTGATATATTGTGTTTTAGTGAACACTGGTTAAAGCATGAAGAATCTAAAGAATATGTCTTGGACAACTATTGTGTTGCTAGTTGCTTCTCAAGATCCACTATGCGCAATGGTGGTGTCATTATCTTAGTCAAAAAAGAATTAAGCTACGTTCCTCTCAACAAAATAAATAAACTTAGCATTGAATATCATTGTGAAATAACAGCTATTGAAATACCAAATGTTAATGTCATAATTGTATGTCTATATCGTTCTCCTTCTGCATCCTTCAATATTTTGCTTGAAAATTTAGACAGGATTTTCAATGTATTAGATTTCTCTAAAAATGTTATATTTTGCGGGGATTTTAATGTCAGTTTTCTAACTGGTGATGATCATGAGGCAATCAAGCTAACGGATTTTTGAAACTGTTCCAATTTAATGCCAACGGTTACCTTTAATACCAGAGGAAACCGTTGTATTGATAATGTCTTCCTAAATACTGATTTTATAGAAAACTACAAACCAGTAATTCAAAAATTTTCACACACCATGTCTGATCATCAGATCGGCGCACAACTCTTTTTTCAGCTCCCTGTATTGACAAAAGATAAACCTACCTCCAATTCTATCAGACCTATCACTCCAAAAGGTAAATATCTAATGTATAATGCACTAGAAAATATTAATTGGAATTTCTTAAATGAGGCTACTGATGGCAATACAGCTTTTAATTTATTTTTTGATAAATTTATGAAATTATTCACTTCATTTTTTCCAATTAAAAAACAGAAAAATGGCGGCACTACAAACCAAATCAAATGGTTCAGCCCGGAAATAAAAACTATGAGATCCCATTTACATTCTCTAGAACAAGCTTATCAAATACATCCCTCACTTGAAAATAAAAATAACAAAAATAATTACAAGCGTCAATACAGAAAAGTCCTAAGTAAAGCTCGAGTAGATGCCAACTCACACTTTATTAAAGACTCAAATAATTTTTCTAAAGCGGCCTGGACAATTTTGAATAACAACCGTAATACCAAATTGCATTCATCTAAAATTGATGAAAATTTGACAGCTGAAAATTTTAATACACATTTTGTAAACATTCCTAAAAATATCTCGACCACTTTTCCTGATATTAGTTCATCTTCTTCAAACTTACCCTCATCTCTCCTCTCAGACAAAAATTTGTCTTTCTCGTTCAACTGCGTGACTGTTAATATAGCTAGAGATACATTAAATTCACTGAAAAATAGTAATTGTAGAGATGCTTATGATCTGAACATAAACCTGATAAAAAACCTAAAAAATGTCTTAATAACACCTCTCACTAAATTAATTAATCTATGCATCTCAACAAATTCTTTCCCTGACTCCTTAAAGCTAGCTAAAGTCATACCCATTTTCAAAAAGGGAAGTTGTGAAGATTTGAACAACTATCGTCCTATTTCTCTCCTTCCTGTTTTTTCCAAATTTTTTGAAAAAATAATTTTCGTTCAAATTATGCAATATTTTGAGTGCAATCATTTGTTCAGTCAATGCCAGTTTGGTTTTAGACAAGGTAAATCGACTAGTGACGCTATACTGAGTTTCTTGAGATTGGCTACGGACTCACTCGGAGTCAGTGGCTACTGCATGGCTACTTTTCTCGATCTTAGTAAGGCTTTTGATTGCGTGCCTCATGATCTACTGGTCGGTAAACTGGATAATTACCACTTCACTAAAGATGCCTGTTTGCTTATTAAATCATACTTAACATGTAGAAAGCAATATGTTAAATTAAACACAGATGTATCGACATGTTCCGAAATCGATATTGGTATCCCACAAGGATCGATTTTAGGTCCTTTACTTTTTTTAATTTACATAAATGACCTTCCCTTAGCGCTGAACTCAAATGCCATACTATATGCGGATGATACTACCATCTTAACACAGTCAACATCCTTAGGTGATATTGATCCCCAGACCAGCCTATACATTAAAAATGCTTCTGACTGGCTGGTTAGAAACAGGTTAACATTGAACGAAAATAAAACTCAAAAGTTACTAATCACCAACAGACCTCACTCTTTTGAAAATCCAGATTCGGTGTGCTTTCTTGGAATCTGTTTAGACCCAAAGCTAAACTGGGAACCCCATATATCCACACTTTGTGGCAAACTTTGCAGAACAATATTTTTAATCAGAAACATTAGGGCATCAATATCAATTGATATATTAAAAATTGCTTATTTCGCGCTGTTTGAATCACAAATATCTTATGCGTTTTTGGCCTGGGGACACTCCACCTTTTCCTCGAGAATTTTTTCACTTCAGCGTCGATTAGTAAGATTAATGTTGGGTTTATCGTACAGAGCTGAATGTAAGCATTGCTTTGTTGAACTACGCATAATGACTTTTCCAGCGCTGTACGCATATCATTGCCTACTTTATGCACACAGTCATCTTGGTGATTTTATTACTCATGGACATATTCATACTTACAATACTAGAAACAAATCAAATCTATGTCCGGATTTCATCAGAATAAATAAATGTAGGTACAGTGCAAATTACTATTCTCAGCACTTTTTTAATCTACTTCCCCTTAACCTCAGAAATGCCCCATTTCATATATTTAAAAGAAAAATAAAACAATATATCATTGAAAATCCTGTCTTCTCATTAGAGGATTTTTCTAAATTAGATTTTTTAAATATATGTATTAATAACGAGGACTAAGTCATGTTTTCATCTACAAAAACCACAAAACTGGTCTATATTTATAACATTTTTTATTTATTTATTTATTTTTTTTTTCCCTCTGTAATTTGTATATCTAATTATGTAATTTGACTGACTGTAAACAACTATATGATGTATTGTAGTCAATAAACTTATTATTATTATTATTATTATTATTATACGAGCAATATTTTCACCTGAACGACCTCTGCGTCGATAGCGAACTCTTGGTGTATCAATAAGCATACCACTTGTTTCAAATTTTTGCAGTACTTCACCAAAAAGTGGTCGAAGTTTTCTTCGCGTAATCGTAACTGATCGCGTGTTTTCATAAAAAACTTGCACGATATTTATGCGCTGCTGCATAGTATACGGCGCCATAATGAATTTGCAATGTGTTTAGAAACCAACTGTAAAAATGCAAACTTCCAGTATTCACTGAACGAAAATGGCGCGCAATTCAAATCCCGGAGTCCAATTTGGATCACCCTCTACAAAACTAACAATCTGAATGAAAATAAGTAACAATATACAAATCATATTTTGTAGAGTTTTTTTATGTATTTTTTCTGCACAGTTCTCCAAGTCCACAAAACTCAGAATTTTCAAAACTAATGTTTCATCGGTACTCATCTATGGCTGTGCGACTTGAAAGGCTTCGAGACCAAGTACGCAGAAGCTTCGTCTACAAATGTCTACGTAGAATATTACGTTACCTTGTCCAATATGTATACTAACGAATGTCACTGGGACAAAACTAACATCATGCCAATCAGAAATGAGATAAAACGAAGAAAATGTCGTAAAACTGGGCAAACTCTACGAAGAAGTCCCAATTCTATTAGCAGGATAGCACTTGAGTGGAATACTCAAGGAAGTCACACGAGGCGACGAGGAAAACCCGTCGACACCTGGCAAAAAAAGTCAATGAAAGCGGCAAATTCTGGACGGAGCTAAAACACTTTGCTTGAGCTAGACTCAAATGGCGTAAATTTATTGAGGCCCTATGCTCCATGTAAGAGCGAGCAGACATATATAATCATAATATAATCATAAAGAAGCGAAAACTAGTATTTTCTGGACATGTGATGTAAAATGGCAAGTACTGTATTCAACATTTAATAAAAATTTGTAGAAAATAACACTGATAAGCACAACCAAGGATGAATTATTAATTAAGTTATTAAAGAGCTTGTTTCGTGCTACCGTACAAAAGGACAACATTGCCTCGCCGGTCGCCAACCTACGGTAGAATTCGACGCAAGAATAAAAAATTAAAATAAATTATAATAGTCTCTTAAGAACCGTTTATAAAGGGTAAACTAATAGAACAAGTGGACAAATTCAAATACCAGGGAACTACCTTCACACAAGATGGAAAGTTCGAGGCTGAATGATTTCCTTCCAAAATGTGTTCTTTTGTGTTTCTTGAAATATACCAAATTATAAAGTGCTTATTTGCATTGCACATATGTGAATATGTTTTGCAAAATTTTATTTAATGATGGAGTGGGTTGTTTGAACTAGAATAACACATCTGTACTCGCACCTGGATTATTGGAAGAAGTTCCTTTAGCTGTAAATATATTTTCTCCACGACCACTATAGAATTTACCAATTCTAAAACCAATTTTGAGTACAGAAAGTTAATGTTCTAACACAAGAGTTGGAATGTTATTCTAAAGCACTTATCTTCTTATGCATTTTGCGTGTATTTCATTCCATCACTTGTTATGGAATAACTATTCCATGCTTGTTGTCTTTTGTTTTTGTATAGTTACATTAAGATATATGCAACGTTTACATTAAATAAATGCAACATAACTTCCTAATCTAAAATAGTGGCCGATGTGCGGCAAATTAAATTAAAATTAAACAAATAATAAATAAAATAAATTAGTTTAATTAATTGATTAATTTGTTATGTAATATAAATTATTTGTTAAGATAAAATGTTTGTTAAAATAATTATTTGTTATTTTTTTTTTTCTTTCTGGTGGTCGTGGAGAAAGTAGGGTCTGTGACTCGGTTGGAATAAGAAAATTCGATGCTCGTGGTTCCTCACGCTCGCCTGGGGCTCGCGCTCGGAATGTTCCAGTCGCATCGAATTTTCTCATTCCAACCTTGTTACAGAATATACTATACTTTGATTATGAGACAAAAATTAAGAAACTGAAGTTAATTTATAACCCTACTTTTCACCTTGGTACAACTACATACTTGTACTCCTTCGGGTCATAATAATTCGAAATTTTTTTGTGCATTATTAGTTCTATTGTGGTAACACAATACTTTTTAAATACAATATACAGTAATACCTCGTTTAATGTTAGGGATGCGTTCCTCAAGAACATAACGTTAACCGAATTAACGTTAACGGAGAAAGAAATAACACGGGAAGGATAAGGTTAGGTTACTAAATTGAAAAAAAAAAAAAAAAAAACATTATTTCATTTTTTAATTAATAGATAGGAACAACTGAAAACAGCTTTTATTGACAAATTTTAAAGTATAAAATTAGTATGCATGTAAAGTCTGTTCCAAACGGTTAGGTGGAACTAGATTTTGCAATCTAGTTACTTTCATCGTTTAAATCGTGCTTTTCGGCCGTTTTGTTTAAGCTTTGTAAATCATACTTACAATAAACATTTTTTTGGTTAAGGTTAATATTTTAAAATGTCATTTTCTTTATATTTTGATTTTTTGTGTAATTCTTAATACAAATTTCCCATTTATTTATTTTTTTGTCATTAAAATATGTAAAAAATAATAATTTAATTTTGACATATGTCATTCGTTTCCATGGTTTCATTGTTGGAATTTTAAATTTTGACATTCCAACGTCAAAAATGAAATAACCCAAGCAAGATCCCTTCTCGTGACAACCTAAAAGAAAGAAATTCCAATTTAGTTCCGCCTAACCGTTTGGAACAGACTGTATGTATAACAAAATTAGCGGTTATACGTAAATAAACTGACAAGTTGTAACAATTTTTTGACAAAAACGAATCAAGGGTCGATTGCGTTGCTTGTCTCTTCTTTTCTCGTAATAGCTCACTGTAACATGTTAAAGCATTTAATACATTTCTTTTTACAGCACAACTTCGCGCAAAATCTGGATCATTTTCGGACAAAATATCTATCGAATGAGACGTCTGACTCAGGTAATTGCCGGATTACCTGAGTTTTATTGATTATTTTTGTTGTTAAAACTTTAACCGGCGGCTCTTCCATATCGATGTCAGAATTGCCATCTTCTCTTACCATATTTTCTTCTGTCAGTTCTGAAGAAACGAGGTCAGTTGTGTGGTGAGGAAACGAGTTTTAAATGCTGCTATAACGTCCTGATCCATGGATTGAATGATAGATGTTGTGTTCGGTGAACATAACTTCAACTGGAATGCAAGTCTCCAGTGCGTTAAGATTTACTGAATAACCAGAAACATTATCCAGTAGCAATAACGCCTTTGGTTCTAAATTGTTTTGTTGACAATAACGCTGCACTGCAGTACAAAAATGATTTACAAACCAATTATTAAATAATAATAGTTTATTTATTTAGCTAATGCTAGTAAGATCCATATTACACTCTTAACATAAATATAAATATAATTACAAGTTATACAAAAATAAGAATAACAATAATAATAATAATGCTTTCAACAAATACAATATGAAAAATAATTGAATTAAATTAATTCACAATTTTATACATTAAATCACAGTTTTATACAAAAAATAACTACATATCTGACAGAATATTACACTTAAGTTTTTTTTTTTTTTATTCTCTAAGTTTATTTGCCTTTTTGACTTCCAGACTTAATCCAGTAAATTTAACAAAACTTTCATCAAAGATAAAGCCCTTCGTGTTCGCTCGTGTTAGTTTTTCAATTTATAGTTTATCATCACCTCTTGTATTATAACTATGTTCATAAAATCATCATAAAATTTCCTAACATTCTCATTCAAGTAACTGGGAACTAATTTATTTACAATTTTTTACACAAAGCATAGCATATTTATATTAATCTTTTGACTTACATCTAACCAATTCAAACATTTCAACATATCAGACACTCTTGTGTACCTGTTACATTTTAAAATACATCGAATGCCCTTGTTTTGCACTTTTTGTAATTTATCTAACTGCGTTTTATTGCACATAGACAAAATTGTACCACAATAATTATAGTGAGGCAAAACAATCGAATTATATAATGTTAATTTTGTCGACGTTGTTAAATTGACACTAACTCTGTTCAAGAAATTAACTTGTTTTGCAATTTTTTTAGTTATATATTCGACATGTTTTTTAAAATTGAGTTCTTCATCAATTATAACTCCTAAATATTTTATTTCGGATACATAATTTATATCGTATTCATTTACTACTATTTTGAGATTTCTTTCTGTGAATTTTACTTTATTTGCCCTAGATGTTATGTACATTGATTTGGTTTTAGCATAGTTTAGCTTTAGTTTATTTATATTTAACCAATCACTAATAGTTTTTAGCTCCAAGTTTATATTTTCTATTAAAATATCTTCATTTTCATGACAGTAATATAATAAAGCATCATCAGCAAACAGTTTAATCCTGCATTTCTGAACTACGTTAGGTAAATCATTAATATACAGTATGAATAATAAAGGTCCTAACACACTTCCCTGAGGCACGCCTTGGTTACAATTTATTTTATCCGACATAGAATCTAAATATTTTATTCTTTGTGTTCTATTTGATAGGTATGATTCAAACAATTTTAACACTTTGCCTTGAATGCCTAAATGTGTTAGTTTTTTAGCATTCTATATATATAGGTATAAAAATACAGAACCTATTTTATTGCTATTATTGAGAGCTACTTTCCAGTTTTTTATAATTAGCATTATCGCTGTTTCACATGAATGGTTTTCCCTGAAACCAGATTGCCAGATATTTAATAACTTATTACGATTAACATATTTCACTATTTGTTTGCAAACAGCTATTTCAATTAGTTTTTCTAACCCAACTAACATATTAATCGGTCTGTATTCTTCAACTTTATTAGTGCATGTTATTTTCGGATAGATATCTAATAGATCTTGTAATATATATATAATAGATCCTTTGTTACCCAGGCCTTTCTGTTAGACTTCCATATTACTGGTAAATTAGACTTGGAAAAACCCTTCATGGCCCATGGATTTTTGCATTAGCATTGGTTTCAATTTCAAATCTCCCGATGCATTACTGCTCAGTAACAGAGTCAAGCACTGCTTCGCAGCTTTGAACCCTGACGCCATTCTCTCTTCTTGTGATATGAATGTTTTAGATGGCAAACGTTTTCAAAATAAACCCGTTTCATCAACGTTGAATATCAAATTTGGAGGATATCCACCGCTTTCAATTACAGTTTTTAATTTTTCCGGAAATTTTCTTGCTCCCTCTATGTAAGCACTAGCTGCCTTTCCCGTTATGCGAATGTTGTGAATTCTAACTCTATGTTTAAATTTTTCAAACCATCCACGTAATGCTACAAAATTTTCTTCAATGTTTCCTTCTTCTTGGTCTCTTAAGAAATTAAACAAACTTATTGCTTTGTTTTGAATTAACATTTGACTCACTGGCATGTGACGTTGACCCATATCATCAATCCAAACATCTTCTCAACACTTCCTATAATGCTACTTCGCGTGCGGCAATTTTTTTTATTAGTAACGTTGCTGTTGTTTTCAACGGAGGTTTTTATTTTCTTTGATTGGCTTACAATTGTTGAGATAGTTAAATACGACAATCGTGTTTGTAGTGATACTGCACTATTTTTTCACATCTTTCTACTCGATTTATTATGTTTAATTTTGTTTCTAAACTTATCGATTTTCGTTTGTTTGGCATTTTATTTTACAGCGGTGTTTTGATACTATTTATGTAACGTGCGTATAACAAATGTCGTGAAGGTTATAGTAAAAACACATATGTGTGCATAGAACAAAGGTACAACCGACAAGTCCAGGGAATCCCAGCATGCCCACTATGAAATCCCACAATGTATATAAATATGGGAATTACAGCGTCGACCAGCAATGACGTTATAGCGAGGTATTGTTAACGGAGGTAACGTCAAGCGAGGTATTACTGTAATTCAAAACAAACTAATATTAGAACAAAAGAACCGAGAAAAGAAAAAATAATAAATTATTTGATGCTTTACTTCTTACAATCAGGAAAATAATACATCATATGTGCTTAACACAAATATTTAATGCATTTTGAATGGGCCATATTAGTCATGTTATGGCATTTAGAAAAACCGAATTTGTAGCGTTTGTTATCAGTAATTTTCGGATATGGGTCATTATACTTTGAACTTGGTTTAATACGGCCCCATAGACGTAGTTTTTAAATGTAAAATGTTGTGAATTTTCCAATTAATGAAGCTTTCGATTTGTATTACTACAGCAGGCTTTGAAAATATTTTTATTGTTATTTTATAAATCAGCCAGCCAAGAAAAAGACTGTTTTTTGTTTTTGACTTGTTTATGTAGTTAGGGATTTTTACATAAAAATTGACATTTTATTAAAGTCTTGGTAAAATATATATTCTTAAAAAACTTTGTTTTATTAGGAATTAAATATATATATATATCGCAACAGTACCATATTTGAATGGCTATTCGCTAGTATGAAGTCGTCTGTGCTTAATAAGATTTGGTAATGATGAAAAATGTTTATGACATTGATCACATTTGAATGGTTTCTCTCCAGAATGTGTTCTTTTGTGAGCAATGAGGTTTGAAGATTGTCTAAATGTTTTATAGCACTGATCACATTTGAATGGTTTCTCTCCAGAATGTATTCGTGTGTGACTAATGAGAGTTGATGACTGTGTAAATGCTTTACTACAATGTTCACATTTGAATCGTTTCTCTCCAGAATGTGCTCGTCTGTGTCTATAGAGATTCGATAGTTGCGAAAATTCTTTACCACAAATTTCACATTTATATAGTTTCTTTCCAGGATGTGTTCGTTTGTGACTAATTAGTTGTGATGATAATGAAGATACTTTGTCACACTGATCACATATGAAGGGCTTCTCTCCAGACTGTATTAGTTTAGTATGTGAACTGAGACTTGATACTATAAATTCTTTATTGCACTGACCACATTTCAATTCTTTCCATCTGTAATGTGTTATTCTGTGTTCATTGAAAGATACCAAGTTTGAAAATATTTTTTTACACTGCCCACATCTTAATAAGTTCTGCAGAGATTTATTTGAAGCAGATGCGGTTTGTTTAAACTCGTCAATTAACAATGACGCATCTAGGGCCTCATCTGGATTACGGGAAGATGTTCCTTTAGCTGTAAATAATCTATAATTAATTAATGAGGTCAAAATTAAGAAGCTGAAATTTAGTTAATTTTGTCCCCTGCCTTTCTCTTCGGAAAAACTACACACTTGTACTCTTTCAGGTCATAATGACCCGATACGAAGTCGGACCAAAATAACCGCAACTCTTGTGTATTATTAATTCTTATAATAACATATAATAGAATAAAAAAAAAAACTAATCGTAGAACAAAAGAACTGGAAAAAAAATCTTAAATTATATGACGTTTTACTTCTTCCCATCTGGACAATAAATACGTCATATGTGCTTCACACAGATATTTGGTGCATTTATTATAGGTCATATTAATTTTAATATCGCGTTTAGAAGGGCAGAATTTGTTATTAGTAAGGTTCGGACATACTTATGCTTTGAATTTGTTGTAATATATCTCCATAGGCGTAGTTTTTAAATGTAAAATTGGCATATTTTAAATTCGCAACTATTTTTACTAACTATTCTGAATTTATAGATAAATAATAATAATAATAATTATTATTATCATTATTGATCCAGTAGATTACATACAAGTAATTTTGGATGTCATTTTATAAATTGTCAATAATTCATAGCATTTTTACATTCAAAATATAAAATTATAAATATGCAGGTAACAAATTACAATATTTATGTTCGTCAATATACAAATTAAGTAAATAAATAATTAATTAATTAAATAAGTCAGTATAGATATAAATATGTTTATTTATTGTTGCTGCGTAAGATACTCATTTAGATTATAAAAACACTCACTAATTAAAAATTTAACTATCCTTTTCTTAAAGTTCGTCAAGCTCGTACTATCTTTTATGTGAGCAGGTAGTTTATTATACATTTTTTTCAACAGTATGTTTGGATTTTTTGCTGTTGTATCTAGTATTATATGTATGTATATCTGACCGCTTTTACAAAGCTGGTAAATTTTGTTGTAAATGACGGCTGGCCTGATAGATATATATACATGGTAAAGGTATGATATTCAACTTTTTAAAAATAGGAACACAAGTGGTTCTAGGGCAGCACCCAACCATATTTCTGATGATTCTTTTCTGCATTTTAAATAATCTGTTGAACTCTGAACTTGTACCCCAGCATTATAAACCATATGACAAAATGGAATAAATGTGACCGAAGTAATACGCTCTGACTACATAAGTTGCATGAAATTCAAACGAACTTCAGACGAACGTGATTTACACAAATATTTGGTGCATTTACTGTAGGTAATATTAATTTTATCATCGCGTTTACAAGTGCAGAATTTGCAGCGTTTGTTATTGAAATATCGGAACGAGTAGGTGCAGCTGGCAGCCTGCTTAATAGTATAAAGACATACTTCCTTAATAAAAGAGAGATATTGAAAGAAGCAAAGGTACAAATCTTCAAAAAGATGCGGTAACGATATTATCATACGCCTCGGAGTCATGGACTACCACGGAATTAATACAAAGAATAGTAAGAAGTACTTAAATGAGATTCCTTAGAAAAATTGAGGGGAAAATCAAATTTTACCGAATCAGGAACTTGACTTTCATTGAAAAGCTAGGCACAAAACCTGTCGAGTAAACCATTGAAGGACAGCTACAGTGACATGGACATGTATGTACGTATATACAGAATGAAGAATGACAGGGAAACCAAAATAGTCATGCAAGCGAGAACATCTAGGAGAAATCGCAGAGGAAGGCCAAGAAAAGAATGGAGCAAAAAACTGCAGAATTGGATTGAAAATAGAGGAATAGATCGGAGAAACGCGAAACACTTGAGGAAGGACACAATGAAATGGAAAGAGTTTTGGAAAAAAATACCAACTTTAGTTGATATTCAAAATCTAGCACAGCCTGACGCCTAACGGTAACAAAGTCTAAAAGATTAAGTAAGTACTAAGGACTTGCTACATCTAGCAAACTATTAGTAATAGTACTCTTGTGCATGTACTTTAGAGATGTGTCGTTCGCGAACGATTCGTTCCAAAAGAACGAATCGATGTAGTGAATTGATACGACCGAATTTTTTAATAAGCAGCGAACGAATCTTTAGTATGCGAACTCACGAACCAATACTAGCGAGTGGCGAGTGTGACTCGATATGGAACGGAACGGAACGAGGTTTGAGCACAGAGCTCAGACTGATGGTTGTGTAGTGTGGAACACACTTACATCTATGTCTATAGTTTGGTATGTTGGCTCAGTCTGGATGGGCGAACTTAGAACATGGCACGAGCGAAAGTTGAACGGTAGACTCGAGACACAGCGCAGTACAATGTGTGTACGTGCATATAAGTACGTAACACGTCCACGTACTACGTGTGCTGACATGTTCGCGAACTTCTAACGACTGTCTATCGTTCATGGACGATGCATCGATGCTTTGATACGCAAGCTAGTAACCCGAAGCTTGGCTCACATATTCTGAGCTCAGAGCTGAATATATGAATTGTGCGAGCTATGCTTTTTGACACAGTCACAGCTTCGTAAACGGTGTTCAGACAAGTTAAAAATACAACTATTACAAACAATTAATAATGATTTATTTAATAACAAATTTATTAAAATATAAATATGTTTTTTAAATAATTATACAAAATAGTTAACTATCTTAAATATAACAAGGAAAAATTACTGTAAAGCACTTTAACGCGTTCATTTTTTTTTTTTTTTTTGTTTTCCGAAGGTGGACAAATTAATTAAAATTAAAATTGATAAATAATAATTCTGAAAAAAATAGCCAGTTTTAAATAGAGTACTTTCGTACTTTGGATCCCCCCCTAAGAGAAACGAACGCAGGAGAACTACAGAAGTATGTATACTGTTCTCAGCTCCCAGTACACAACTATGTAATAACAAAGTCAAGTACAACATGACGTATACAGTAGACACTAGATTTGTTATACGCCAAAGATTCGTTCCAAAAGAACGAATCTTTTTAGACAGCCATTCTATACTGAACGAATCTTAATAAAAAGATTCGCATTTCCCACCTCTAATGTGCTCCATGAATGAAAAAAAATAAATAAAAAAATACGGTAATATTACATTATTAACTCACCTGAATCTTGTCCAGTTTCACTCTCTGCATATTCATCTTCATCTTCACGTTCAGACTTGATGTCAATTTCTTCCTTTATGATAATATTAGTGTTATAGTTGTTCTGGGACATGCCGTTATTAGCTGATATGTAATTAATCTCTAGGGGATCGTGTCTCTCTGAAATATAAAAACTATTTCTTATAATTTTTTTGTCCACTCACGGCATGGAAATTCTTAAATTTAATATATTCTACATAAATTATCATATTGCCTGACCTATATTTTGTCCAGCTGCAATTTCCTCATATACAATGTTATGTTTACATTCAGACTTGATGTCAATTTCTTTAGTAATAATAATATTAGTAAGGTTATCCTTGGACATGTTTTCAATAGATGCTGTACAATTAGTCTCCAAATGATCGCGCCTCTCTGAAATATAAAACACACATTGTAACTATTGCCTTGTCTCTTGGCGTATTCGATTGGATCATTCTGGAATTGCTCTGCAAGCGAGCGAATAACGTCATGCTCGATCCGAGTTTTACTAGCGAGCGCGCCAGAGTAACTCCTAATCGAATACATTTTTATTATTGTTATTATTAATTAATTAAAAATACAGTGATTTCCTTGCGTAAACAGTGCAGGATAATACTTGATGCATAATTTTTATTTATTTATTTTTTTTTTGTGACTGGAATAATTTATTTGTTCCTGTTTATTTATATTAGAAAAATGTAACTTTTTTTCAAAATGATTTTATTTCTTTTAATTTCCTACTTTGATTTATTATATAAAAAGATACATCACTACTTGATGAAGATTCAATTAGTTCTAATAAACATACTAGCTTTGAAATACCGCTACGTACCATATTGCTCGACGCTGCGTTAAAGAGTTGCGCTAAAAGGTGCGCCAGAGCAAGAAAAAATGCTCTGCGAGCACTCTCAGAGCAGTAACCTTCCCAATCGAATACAATTTTTAACAACTCTCGCCGAGTGATCTGAGTGCATAGTAGAGCACTCAATCGAATACGCTATATATTTTCAGTGTCGATAACTTGTTGAATAAAGATGCTAACTAAACTGCGCATATTTATACACATTTACTGGACTATAGAATATCAGTGTTTATAAGTTTATTAATAAAAGAACAATTGTGCATTCTTCGCCTGTTAACAATATCTATCCATTCAAATCTATTGCAATATGATGTTAAATGTTCCCTTTAATTTAGGTAAAAAATGAATATAACATAATTATTCTGAATATTTCTATCCTTCTTGCATCAGCTGCCGTTAACCAGGAACCGTTAACATAATCACAATAGTTAAACAGTGATGAAACAAGACTATCCGTTATACCTTGCTTAATTTTATGGAAAGGAAAAATCTATTCGTGTACAATTATTACAACACTAGGAATGCTTTATTTACGAGCAAATTTTTAAAGCGCATATCATTATGAAACGTCAGGCATAAATTTCTACAACAGCAATGTACTCATAGTATAACTACAAATGAAACTAAAACAGAAAAAGCACAAAAATTCATTAATAACAGACGCATCAATACAACTGGGCGTTGGTATCTTCTTAAGTAGGGCAACATGTTTCGGATATTATTCTTATTATTGAATACAGGAATAAGTGAAGTGAAATGTTTAAATACTTGAACAATATCAGAGGAAAGCATGTGTTAAGCACAGACATGAAACAAACAAGTATGAACGGAAAAAACTCTGTTCATACAGGACAATACAGACTCAACAAAATTACCTATATTCAGTTAATAAAGTACAGCATGTGACCGAATAATATATTCTAACTAAATTCATAAAGCATGGTAAAAGTGTGACAGCGATACATGAATTCTGTTCATAAAATACAATACAAGCACCACAAAGATATCCAAACTCAGCTCGTAGAGATTATGGAAAGGGTTAAATGTCGGAAAAGAGATGCACATGTGATAAAATAATACTAAGAAACTTATCATCCAAGATGTAATTAAAAAGGAAAAGTACAATAATTGTTACTTAGGATATATCATGTTGATCAAAAGAAGTACAGTATCAAACGCATTTTTCTTTCTGTGTAATATCTGCTATATTTGTCACGTATACATATATATTACTAGTAACATAAGCATGAATATAACGTACTCTACTTACCAGTGTTTAAAGCTACACTGTCCAATTCATCTCCTTCACTGGTGTCCTCAGGTTCAACTTTTACATTAATCTTTTCCATATTACTATCTATGGTGTTTTCGCAATATATTTCTCTTTAAATCTATCTCTGGTTCTTGAAATAAACAGTTCTTAAATGAAACGTTTAAACCATCTGATTTTATTATATTCGCATTATATCAGTCCGTGCCGATTACAATAGCTGCTTTCTATTGGTGACTCAACTTAACGCGTATCCCTCTAGCGGCAAAAAAAGCGAACACTTCGAAAAAGGTTACTGTCATTGTTTACGTATAATTCACCATGTGTTTTTTTGTTTCTGTCCATTCTCACTCCATTTTTACAGCGAATAAAGTGATAAATTTAAGAAAAAAAGATTAAATACTCCTTGTTGTGTGTATGGTAGTCAATCAAAGGAAGAATATCTTCGAATATTAGATTGAAAGATTATCAGTGATTCTAAAATTTTGTTTCTATTGAAGGGAATTTATACTGTTCAGATGATTTTAAACAAGTTTTTAACGTTGAATTTTTCATTTTCCCTGTCTCACATGTGCAAGAAAATCGTTTAATGTTGTGTAAATTATTGTTAATATAATTAAAACCCCTTGTTATTTCATGGGAGTGTTCCATAACTGTGTTAGTTTGCAAATATTTGAAAGTTTTCTTGTGTAGAATAAATTACAAGTTCTCTTTCTATAAAATTTCTTGAGATATGTGTAGATATTACGTGTTCAAATAAATGTTTTAAGTTCAAAGTATAACATTTTATTTTCTCTGTGAGTATAAGCCGGCACCAACATCCTAACCTTTGAAAATATTCATTTACAAGCAGCAAATTTTATCATAAAATGGATTCACATATATTTATACACTTTTTTAATACTCGGTTATAATTTAAATATACTGTATACAGCAAGAAAACGTAAATTAGATCAAAAATTGATTATAAACCAATACTGTTTACATACGTTGACAGATGACTATCCTTTTTCGTGTCAAAAGTTCACAAGGCGATAGTGGCGCCGTTTCGGTAATTATAGTCGCGAATAGTGCGTTCGAAGGTGAGTTTGCAGTATAGCTCATGAGAGGATAAATCTGACGCTCGATTGACACATATACGCATGCGTTCCAGTGTAGCGGGAAACGAGGAAACCACTGTTGTGTTTACATGTACTTATATGCAGCGCACACATTTTTAAATAAATTGAAAATGTCTGTGATATGATTAATTTGCAATAAAATATTTTCAAAACAATATAATTTAAATGTCCATTTATAAAGTATTCCTAAGATAAACTTTAATGTTAATCGACGAATATGGCGAGGGGTTTCCTGCATCATGTATGTTTACAAACAGGCAGGACACTACTGTTTATGATTTTTTTTTTTTTTTTCGTAAAATTTTCAAAAAAAATCGGTTTAATAAATTGCAATTTTCTATATCCGATATAAATGAAGTGTTTTACAATGCCTGGTGTGCAGTGATGGGCACCAAACTTTAAAAACTTTAGAAATAACCCTTGAAGAATCAAAATTTATAGAAATGTTACCAAAAGCAATAGTTTTTTACTTTCGGACAATGACATGAAAATATTTGGTGAATATTTTTTCACAAATTATTATGAGAAGCCCAATCTTTGGGCTTATATTTATAGAAAATGTTTAGAAATTAACAAAGAAAATAAAAAACTGAAACACCAACTAGATACGACAAAATTTGAACCAAGTAATAAAAAAATTAATAAACAAATTTCTATATTAAGTACCAGGAAAAAAATTAAGAAGTCCAATATTTTAAAAAACCGACAACGCAAGAGGAAGAAAATATTATTGAAAAAATACAGAATTAACTTTTTTTTGTCTTAACTGTGTGAGTAGTAACACACACACACACACGTATAATTTAATTCATTTTATCTCCTTTGTATTTATTTAAGCAAATTATAATTTAAGAATGAATTATTTGTTGCTTAACAATAATTTTATGACTATCGACAACACTGTGATATTTGTTCCTTTTGTTTTTTTGTTTTTTCTTGTTTTGTATTATTGTTCATATTAACTACGTGCTGTTCTATTAAATAAATAAATAAATAAATAATAAATTGATAATTATTATTGTCTTATTATTGATGTATTTATGATAATCTTAAATATATCCACAATAAATCAGAATATTATATTTTTAATCTCCGCTCAAGATCATTTTGAAGCATGCGCACATGTGTCAATCGAGCGTCAGATTTATCCTCTCATGTATAGCTCTTATGGAAAATGGGAGCGGTGTTGCCAAATGTTGTAAAAGTGTCAAATGTGTCAATTATAATAATATGAAAAACTCGTATGATTTACAAAAATCAACTCTTATAAAACTCAAAATAACACTCAACAAAAACAAATGGCCATTTGTAGAATACTGCGTCTTCACAGATCAGCGCGTTTTAGAGCTGGCAACGTCGACAAGCAAGAAAAGGATAGTGTCATTAGAGAGTATGAAAAAGAACTACTCCGTATGCCCTGTACTGCAAACTCACATTTGAACGCACTATAGATAGGTGTGAAATACTCTGAACTACTCCGAACTGTTCTACTCCAAACTACTCTACTAGGAAATTCTGGTGTAGTTGACAGTGTGAAGTACAGTGCGGTCATAATTTCTTGTCAGCTATGCAATAGTTGACAGAAACATTTTGTTATCAATTTTATTTCCAAGGACATGCACACATAGACGTAGATTCGATTTTTATATTTTATACTTGTCTCACGCATGTTCAATGGGTTGCCTAATATTGCAATTTTAAGGATACAAACATTTTGTGGTAAGTTTTTATTAATTGATGGTTGAAGTTAAATAAAATACAACATACAAAATATATATATTTTTTAATATTTTTACATAACTTGTAGAAATATAATTTTATATATATATATATATATATATATATATATATATATATATATATATATATATATATATATATATATATATATAGTGTTAATTTTTGTATTTGACAATATTAAAAAACGTGTAAATTTATGCCTCCAAAATAATGGAGCACATTTTGAGTTTACGTTGTAAATTAAAATATATATATATATATATATATATATATATATATATATATTAATTTACAACGTAAACTCAAAATGTGCTCCATTATTTTGGAGGCATAAATTTACACGTTTTTTAATATTGTCAAATACAAAAATTAACACTTCCTCACTGATTCCTTTAATCGCATTTGTAATGGCGGCCTTTAATTCCTCCAACGTATGTAATCGGTTTTTGTATACAATTTGTTTTAAATAACCGAATAAAAATGATTCGCAAGGAGGTAAATCTGGTGAACGAGGAGGCCATCGTCCAGCCGAAATAAGGCGATCTCCAAAATACTCCTCTAATGGCCGGTTGCTAAAGTAAGAATTATCCCTAACTCGAGTTAAACTTTTATGTTAGCAATCCGCCATAAATAAGCCAAATTTGCCCTCGTTGTGTGAGGTGTTTCCCCATCCTGCTGAAAATAGCCCCTTGCCAGTTCATCATCATGGAGATGCTCTTCTATCATTTTCTGTAAAATTTTATTTTTATAAAATACACCATTTATCGTTTGTTGAAAAAATATTGGGCGAATTATTCTGCGGCGAGACAACGCTATCCATACGCCAACTTTCTGTGGATGTAATGGTGATTCCGTAATTAAATGTGGATTTTCTGTACACCACGTTCTGTAATTCTGAGCATGCACATATCCGCTTAGGTAAAACCATGCTTCATCACTAAATAACGTAATGTCCAACACGTTGTCCTCATTGCAATTATTATCAAACCAATTACAATAATTGATCCGTTTCTGGAAGTTCAATGGATGCAGTTCTTGCACAACTGATAATTTGTATGGATGCATATGCAGTTGCTTCCTCACAGCTCTATCACAGCTCCGTACGATATACCTTAAACATAATAATAATAAATTAATTTATTATTCCACTCTGACGACGTCACTGAGATAAGTATTCTTAAATCGTAAGCAACATATTAGTTTGGTTAATGCGAATGAATATCTAGTTCCTGCACTGGGGCAAGTCGAGCTGCATAAAAACAAATCGTGTCCCAGGGGACCCATCGAATGCAAAGGGTTGAAATAAAGAAAAACAATATCTGTTTGAGCTGACAGTGCTCGTAAAGATTTATTCGGGCTATCTTCTAGCCTGTGTGCCATATCTTCCAAGACATCTTCTGTCAAAACAGTACAGCGACCAGTAGATTTTCCCTTGTAGACACTGCCGGTGTCTTTTAATAGAGAGATTATACGTCTTACATGCCGTTGAAAAGTTTCATTGTACAAAAAGTTTCCCTCTGGAAATTTTGCTTCCAATTCTTCGAAACAAAG
Organism: Liopterus haemorrhoidalis; assembly: GCA_963971575.1. Taxonomy (NCBI): domain Eukaryota; kingdom Metazoa; phylum Arthropoda; class Insecta; order Coleoptera; family Dytiscidae; genus Liopterus; species Liopterus haemorrhoidalis. The sequence goes on from OZ020613.1 coordinate 48,338,017, forward strand.
TAGCATAGAATATTCGTATGAACCATCTTCTCTACGTTCACCGTTGCGATAACATGCCTCTATGATGAATATATTGTGGTCCAAACTGAACGCCATTTTGCTTGAAAAATAACGACACATTTTAAATCATTCATTTACTTGTAAATTAAATATTTCACTTACCTCTAAGAGCTAACCTCGATCACCAATCGTCTTCCAATTACAATCTTAACAATAATATCAACAACAACAATAATAACGCAAAAAACAATAATATATTGTAACAAAAACCAATTAATTATGAAATGAACACTACTTTTTCTCTACACGCCAATGAGTTAACAAACAACATGAAGTTATAATACAATATCGTTACTGCTCGGGTGAGATCGGACAAACGAAGTAATCTGATTGGTTCTTTGTTAAATTGGAATTTTCAGATATGAGATAGAATACAGTTTTGATATTTTTAAACTCATTGTTTACTGTTATGTAACTGATAAGAAATTATGATCATACGGTACTTTCGCTTGGAACAACTAGCGAACTGTTCGGCGCAACTCCGAGTTACTCTTTACAGCAACCTGGAAAGCGCCTAATGTTGTGAATTTGTAGACAAAGTAACGGGTATTCCATTAACTGTAGGAAGGTGAAAATTCGGAAATAAAAGAAAATACGAAAGATCGAACAAGTATTTGTATACAGGATATATTGAAAAACTTGACTATTAACAGATCATGATAAAGGACTTATGTGAGTGATGTTGAAATTCAGCCCGACTGACAGTGCCCAAAAGAAGAATGTTCATCACATATATTATATTCTGGGAATAAGTAGTGTACCGATGTAAACAAACACTCAAAAATAAGATGTGACAAATGGTTATAAGCCATTTAAAGAGTAGGTTTGAATGAACTTCAGCAGAAATGTGCTAGAGTTTGTTATAAGCATTTCTTATCCGGTAGGTAAAATATTTAATACAGTGGAGCCTCAATTCTTGAACTACTCGGTTTTAAAACAATTCGATTCTCGATCAAATTATTTGTGTAAATAAAGTCTCGGTTATCGAAAATAAACTTAGTTGTCAACACGTTTATACTTGGTTGTCGAATGTAACACTCATAAGTTTCAGTTCTCAAACACCCTTCTGAAACGAATTAAATTCGAGAACTGAGGGTCCAACTAGTATTATTTTGTCACTGACGAGTTTTGATGCGATCCAGTTGATAAATCCAATTTCATAATATTTATACGACTCAAAGCCTTTAATTGTTCATGTGTACGATAGTTAAACATAGTTATATGTTAACACTAAATAATTAAGAATGTCTGGTTGCGTAATAGCAAGTAACTCATGAACATCAAAATTTTAATCATCCTTTTTATTGGAGAGGAGTCTACTTGGACAATCTTTTTCATGTATCGGTCTGCTAAATTACTGTTATTTTTACGGACTTGAGCAAAATAATCACTCACATTCATAATGTTATCCATAATTTTATGTATAGTACACTATTAGAAAGGTATTTAAAATAATCAAATGACGTAAATATCACTAAAATTTATATACACAAACAAAATAATACATTTAACCTATAAAAAACAGTCTAATATAAAGCAGTATTTATCACCCATAATTAAATGTTTTATCAAATCTATACTCTTGTAGTTCTTTATTATTGAGAAAAGATTATTATTATCAGAAAAAAAGTTCAAAACAAATATTTATAAGCACATAATTTTACTGTGAAATTAGAGAAAATAACAAGCCACATCATAGGAAAACACATTTGTTATTCCTCCAAGCCGTGAATCACGTGACCAGTGACGTTAGCTTAGAATGATCTATTACACAGACTACATTTGAATGGTCTCCCTATAGTATGTTCTCCTTTGTGACTAATGAGATTTGATTGCCTTGAAAATACTTTATATCACTGATCACATTTTGCCAGTATACACTCATTTGTGAGTAATGAGATTGGTTGATTGCGAAAATGCCTTATCACCCTGGTCACATTTTTATGTTTTGTCTCTAGAATGAGTTCGTTTGTGGCTATTGAGATATGATGACTGTGTTTATGCTTTACTACAATGACTACATTTTAACTGCCTTTCGCCAGTTTGAAGTCGTGCGTGCGTAATAAGATCTTATAATGCTGAAAATATATTATGACATTGATCACATTTGAATTGTTCTTGTCCAGAGTGTGTAAACTTTTGGCTAACTTATGTATCTGAAAAAAGGAGAAAAATAAAGATAATAATAATAATAATTGGGAAAATGTTTTATCTCATTGAATGGGCTTTCTCCAGAATGTATGTGGAATGGTGTGTGAATAATAAGACTTAATCACAGTGAAAATGCTTTATTACAATGTTCACATTAAAATCGTTTCTCTCCAGTAAGTGCTTGTTTGTGTCTAGTGAGATCTGATGACTGTGTAAATGCTTTATTACACTGATCACAGTTAAATGGCCTTTCGCTAGTAAGAATGCGTATGTGCGCCTTAAGATTTGATAACTCTGGAAATGTGATATCACGCTGATCATATTTGAATGGTTTTTCTCCAGAATGTGTCATTTTGTGTCTAATGAAATTTACTGATTTTGTAAATGAGTTATCACACTGATCACATTGGAATAATTTCCCCCCAGAATGTATTCGTTAGTGATTATTTAGTTGTGATGGCATAGGGGAAACTTCCTAAGCGCCCTTACATCTGGTGGCAATTTGCGGAAGATACGAAAGTGACATTGTTCTGTTTTGCGAGAAATACGTGTTTTTTGTTTGTTTTATTTTTGTGAATCATGGAAAAAAAAAAAATTTTGTAGTGTGCCGCAATGTAAATCGTGAATAAAGAAGAATCATTCTTAAATATTCCATAATTTACCTAAATCGAAAAAAATATCAATTGAAACAACGTTTGGAGGCAGAGAGAAAATGGATCGTAGGTTATTATGGACCCAAAAACTAAAAATGGGCAAAAATCCAAGCCCATGCATGCATGTTTGCTCATAGGATTTTATGGTAAGTGATTTTTTACGTCCAAGAAAAGACTGAAAAAAAGCATTTATCCCACCCAAAATTTGCCTAAATCATCAGTTGATGTATTAAAAGGGCCTTCTACTTTTCCAGGTAGAGATATTAATTTTTACTAATATAATTATCATATTTTTGTTGTTATTATATTGACAGACAGTCAAAAGAATTAAAAATACAATGAAAAACTAAAAATTTCCTTGAAATTTCTTAAAATAGTATATTATTATATATCTTGTAAATCGTAGATTACTTTTAAATTAAAAAAAAAGTCGGAAAACAAGAAAAATACAACTCCTGTTCATTTTCACAATGTAAACAAATACACGAGTAACAGTTTGTCACTTTCGAGCGTTCCAGCTTTGCTGCATATGGCGCTACGATCTTAAAAAGTTTTCCCTATTGAAAATACTTTATCACAAAGATTACATTTGAATTATTTCTCACTAGAGTGTATTCGTTTGTGAGTAATTAATTGTGATGGCATTAAAAATTCTTTATCACACTGATTACATTTGAATGGTCTCCCAACAGAATGTTCTCTTTTGTGATTAATGAAATTTGATTAATATTTAAATTCTTTGAAACAATGATCACATTTGAACAGTTTTTCTTTAGTATGTATTCGTTTGTGAGTAATGAGATTTGAGGATTGTGAAAATGCTTTATCTCACTGTTCACATTTGTATGGTGTCTCTCCAGAGTGTATTCGTTTGTGCCTAATTAGATATAATGAAAATGCAAATGCTCTGTCACATTGATCACATTTGAATGGTTTCTCTCCAGAATGTATTAGTTTATGTATCTGGAGACTTCGTGATGCTGTAAATGTTTTATTACACTGGTCACATTTGAATAGTTTTCTTTCAGGATGTGTTCTTTTGTGTTTGTTTAAAGATATCAAGTTTGAAAATGTTTTTTCACAGTGCTCACATGTGAATAAGTTCTGCAGAGAATTATTTGATAATGGTGTTGACTGTTCAAACTCGTTAATTGACACTGACTCTTCTGAAATCTCATCTGGTTTATTGGAAGACGTTTCATTAACTGTAAATAATTTTTCATTGATTAATGAGATAAAAATAAAAAACTGAAATGAAGCTAATATTTAATCCTGCTGTTCTCGTTGGTAAAACTACGAGGGTCGTCTCAAAAGTAAGTAACACTATTTTTTTTAATCCGTGTGGTTGGCGGGAAGAGTGTGGGAGTCTCAGGAAATTTGCGTCTGAGTGTAGTGGCAGCACTGAAATTTGCGCGTGCGTCCTTCGATCCGGCAGTCAGGCTCCAGCCACTATGGAGACTCTACTTGCTCCTACCGCCGATTGCGAAGAACGTGTTGTTGTTCGTTTTTTGACGGCAAAAAATAAAAATGCTAGTGATGTACAATGCTACGGTGTCAATGACTCTTCGAACATCTTCGACAACAGTCAAGGTGCGGGAAGTGGAGGGGCGACCGCTTCGTTGTTCATCGTGTAATGTTGTTCTCCCTTCAATGAATGATTGGCGCCAAATGGGAAACCGTTGACCTTGACATAACGTCTTTACCATAAACGCTACACAACTCGCGATGAATTTCATTAGCATATTTTTTGCCGTCAAAAAACGAATAACACCGCGAACTCCGCAATCGGCGGTAGGAGCAAGTGGAGTTTCCATAATGGCTGGAGCCTGACTGCCGGATCGATCGACGCATGCGCATACAAATTTTACAGTTCTGGCACTACACCTAGACGCAAATTCCCTGAGACTCCCAGACTTTTCCCGCCAGCCACACGGATTAAAAAAAATAGTGTAACTTACTTTTGAGACGACCCTTGTACGTACTCAAACTTCTTCGGGTCATAATCATAATCTGATACTCTGGTATAGGAAATAAGACCAAAATAATAACAAATTTTGTGCATTATTAATTCTATTTTGTGAATACAATGACTTTTGCATATTATAGAAGGAAATATTTCTGGTATGCACAGCCATGGAATAATTATTTAATAGATCACCAAAGAACCTTGTTTCATGCTGTTGTAACAAAAGACAAAGTTGCCTTGACGGGCGCAAACCTCGGCAGAAGTCAGAACAAGAAGAAAAAATGAATTATAATAGTTTAAGGGACTATTACCGGTTATAATTTTCAAAAAATCGTTTTTTTTTACATTTTTTGATTCCTTATACCTTCAGAAATCATATCCTAAATTTTTATAACGAAATTCAAAAAAATAAGAAATTGGTGGCAATTTTAACGCATGCGCTTTTTCGGTGCGCGACAGCTGGTTTGACGAGTTTCGGCAGGTGTGCTTCTCAACACCGTTATTCTGTTCAAATACATATATATATATATATATAATTAAACATATAATAAAACATTAAAATATATATATAAAACACTTTGGGCTATCGTTCCCAAACATACGTTTGTGGGAAGAGAAGTTACTGAGTTGGCTGCTAATATTTCATTAGCAATATTTAATGAAGGTAGAACGTCCCTCTTGAAAATATTGGAGGTAATGGGATGCATAATTGGACACTCTGCGTATGATTATGTTTAAAAAAAAGATGAGGAACGCATTGAGATGGCCAATAAAGCGAGTACCGCGGCGTCGAAGGAAGCTCGCTTGGCAAAGCAAACTGCTCAGCAAGAGGAACAGCAACAAATGATTGATTCGGGAGTACTTTTATATGGACCAGGGATTGCTGATTAACCAATTGTAAGGGCTGAAATTTAATTTTTTTTTAAATATTACAATACAAATATTAAAAAAAACTTTAAAAATGATTTTCTCGAAATGGTGTTTTTTCAATCGGCCCAGACTTATTCTCCATAACTACACAACGGATATTTTTAAAATTTAGTGAATTTTGTTCATTTTGATGTCCTCTACCGTAATTTACCAGAAAATTGCAAAAAAATTTGAAAAAAAAAAAAATGATAAGGGTAAAAGGGGAAAAAACATGATTTTTAGAAAAAAAAATTTCACCTATCCGCCATTTTGTTTTTACACCCTTTTTTTTATAATAGGTGGTAAATTACGATGTAAGACACCTTCATCTTTAAAATTATTTTTGAATTTTTTGTTTCAGACTTGTCAATTTCGAGATTAACCCCGGGCCATGGAGCATCATAATTTTTTGTTACTGAACTTTGGCGCCATCTATATAATTATCTATGTATTGAAAAAAAAAAAAAATTGTTTTTATAATCTTGAATATAATATTAATAAAATAAAAAAAGTTGCACAACGTTCTATAATAAAGGAAACGAGAAAAAAAATATTTAATTATAGGTCATTTTTTGCCTTTCTAACCGGTAATAGTCCCTTAAAATGACCTTACTACACATCTAGCAAACTATTAGTCATTGTATTATTGTGCATGTACTCAGTAATAGGTGGTTTATGCAAGACATAAGAATAAGAAATAAGAATAAAACTTAAAACTTAAGAAGTTAAAACATGGCTGCGCTATTGCTCGATGCGCGTTGGTCCGCGCTATAAGTCGACGAATGAGATCGAAGGACTGCGATATAAAGGTTACTCCAGAGCAGATGTGTACTAACAAACATATAAAAAGACAGGCAGGGTTCAGACGTATTTTACTTCGGGGGGTTGCTCCGAAAGACATGTACAAGTGGTTTGTTGACCCTAGGAGTAAAAGTATTCGAAAGGGCCCACACAGTGGTGCTGGAGAATTAATAACCAAAAATACTGCTCTTAAAGCCCTAACCGGCCGCTGATTACGAAGAGCTCCTCTGAGTAACTCGCGTAAATATTTTTAATTAAGGTTTTGTTACAATATAAATTATTACAAGATAAATTATTGATTGAATTCATTAAATAAACCCTACTAAACATACTAAGCGTGTGATATAGTTATAGAAGTTAGTTCCAGGATTCCAGAATAGAACAAGACAACTTCCGTCGGGACTGCGCGATGTTCTTGGATTACTTGCACCGCTACTCGAAAACGAATCCTGGAACAGCTGGATTCGTCGAGTCACAACGTTTTGCACGCACACAAAACGAATGATATACTCAGCACAGAGCACTAATATTTTTTCTGGATGAAAAACACCAAAAGATACTTTATAACTACGTTTACAAAATGACTGAAAGTTTCGACGGTTGTAACGTTACGTGATGCACACTAGGCTCACAAAGTCCTATTAATCCAAACACGAACCGGTGATACCACTAATGCACACACGTTGTATTTTTCTAGCTGAAAAATAACTAAAAGAGAACTTATAGCTGCTTATAAGAGCAACATTCAGCAGTTTCGACTTTAGGAATCACTTGCCGTGCGAAAACTGTCATTTTTTGCTTAAATATTCAGGTTTGAAATGTTCGTACAAAAAAAAAAACGCAAGAAAAATGTGTATTGAAATTAAAATTACCAAGTTTACCAATTACATATATAGGTTATTTGAACCACGGAAAATACAAATACAGAACAATGCAAGTACCGAGACGCGCAATAAAAGTATTTCATATGTTATGTCCGATAAAAACACTTTATTATTTCTTATTCTTGTGTACTGTGTCTTATTCTTTATTTCTTATTCTTTTGCCGTTTATAAACCAACCATAAGTGTAAAATGGGAAAACAAGAATTGGAAGCTTACAATTAATGCAGTAATACTACATTATTGACTGACCTGTATCGTGTCCAGTTGCACTCTCTTGATATTCATCTTCATATTCAGGTTTAATGTCAATCTCCTCCTTGATGATAATATTAGATTTGTAGTTATACTGGGACATATCATCAATAGATGATTTGCAATCAGTCTCTAGAAGTTCGTGGCTTTCTGAAATATAAATACTCACAATTATTATTACTATGCCTCTGATTAAATGTAAATAATTTTTTCTCCCTCTCGCGGCAGGTAAATTCTTAAATTTAATATATTCTGTATAAATCATCATACTGTCTTACCCGTATTTAGTCCAGCTACATTCTCCTCATATTCAACGGTATCTCCATATTCAGACTTGATGTTAATCTCTTCAGTGATTATAATATCATGTTTACATTCTACATTCATAGATCCACAAAAATGATCTTGATGTGCTCTAAGACGTCTACGGCGCGTTCTTTCATATGCAGCTTTTTCAGAAAGTCTAATAGCTGTTTCTTCTGATGTTTCCTGTTGACGTTGGTACTGACGGCGAAGGCGTTTAATTTCAGCTTGTTGAGCGAGTCTCAGAGCTGTTTCTTCTGATGTTTCTCGTTGCCGTTGGTTTTGACAGCGAAGTTGTTCATATGCAGCTCTTTGAGATAATCTAAGAGCTGTTTGTTCAGGTGTTTCTTGTTGACGTAAGTTTTGACGGCGATTTCGTTCATATGCAGCTCTTTCAGAAAGTCTAATAGCTGTGTCCTCTGATGTTTCCTGTTGATGTTGGTCCTGACAGCGAAAGCGTTTACATTCAGCTTGTTGAGTTAGTCTGAGAGCTGTTTCTTTTGATGTTTCTCGTTGCCGTCGGTTTTGATAGCGAAGTTGTTCATATGCAGCATTCTGAGATAATCTAAGAGCTGTTTGTTCAGGTGTTTCTTGTTGACGTAAGTTTTGACGGCGCTTTCGTTCATATGCAGCATTCTGCGATAATCTAAGAGCTGTTTGTTCAGGTGTTTCTTGTTGACGTAAGTTTTGACGGCGCTTTCGTTCATATGCAGCTCTCTGAGAAAGTCTAAGAGCTGTTTGTTCAGGTGTTTCTTGTTGAAGGCGCAGTCGTACACGTTCAGCTCGTCGAAAACGTCGAAGAGCTATTTCACTGGACGTCTCTGCACCAGACGTTTCTGTACCAGACGTCTCTCCACAAAACGTCTCTTCACCAAACGTTTCTTGCTGTTGAGTTTGTCGACTTTCTATATTTTTGTGTAAAAAATATTTAAAATTAATAAAATATATCTGTAATAAAGGTATATTGGAATTAGTTTAAAATAAAAGGAATCCGTTTAAGGTGGTAAGAAATTAAGCAGCTTCTAAAGAAATTAAGAAAGCTTCTAAGAAATTAAGAAAATTCTAATACTCCTATGGCCAGATAAAATGTTTTTATTTCGTTGATTACGAAATTTGCGTGTTGTTCAATAAAATGCAAAAAAATCATATTTATGTTACTTACTTAAATTGAAATATATATTATATTACATATATATTATGTATTATATATATAAATATATATATATATATATATATATATATATATGTGGGCTTGTACCTGGAACGCCACTGAAGTTCCCGAAAAACTCCCCCCAGCTGACCGATACACAGGAGGAGAGGGAAGTCGTGAGTCGGCCGTCGCAACGCACGGATGTGTGTAATGCCTTATTTGAACACTTTAGTACATGTAATAATTAAATTAATGAATATACTTGATTTTTCTAATTTCACTCGCTTCGTTTCAACCCTCATCCCCACAGAAATTGGTGTCAGAAGTGGGATTACCACTAAAAAGGGATTGAGTGATGAAACGGTGATTGGGGAAGTGTGAAAAATAAAGTATTAAGAAGTTTAAAGTGTTAAGAAGTGTGAAGTGTAAAGTGTTAAGTTGTGAAAAGTCGTGTTTTTGTGTAACTGAGTGTTAACGAAAACAGTGTGTGAGTCACACAAGTGATCAACTGAGTGTTGAACTGTTAAATAATATCCAAATGAAAATAACTGAAAATTAGTGAGAACTGAGTGTAGAGAAAACAGAGAAACATTAAAAATAAAGTTAGATAAAGCCGTGTGTGAGTCACATGAGTAAACAATTGAGTGTTTTACTGAATTTAACTTTATTTTAAAAGAAAGTAAGACGGAAAACATAGTGTTAAAGAAACAGACAGACAAAAAACAGTATTAAAGGATACGAGATCCATTAAAACTGAAATTTGATTAAAACTGTAAATTCAAAGTGTTAATATCAACGTATTTTTGGACGGAATTCTCAAAAATCATTGATTGTAACAACGTTTGCGTAGTAAGAAATGTGAACTTCTTATCTCAAACCAATGCATTTCGTAAACAAGTGCGACCATTGTCTATCGTTCTAAAGCAGAGAATAGACAGCGCGTAAATTTATTTCTGACCACTTTATAAAGACTAATATAGACAGTTTTGTTAAAATTATTTCGGTAATTAAAAAATTGTGTCAAAATGAATGATTCGGAAAATAAAAGTCCTACACCTTCAAACTACAACGACTTGGATGAACGCGAACGCTTTTTATGGGAACGTGAAAGGCAGTTAATGGCCAGGGAAAGAGAAATTCTAGAACAGGAATTAAAGTTGGTACAACGAAAACTGTCCGAAGCGTCAATGAGTCAGCCAGCGGTGAATGTAAATTTTCGACCTAAAGATGTTATAGATCTAATACCCGAATTCAACCCTGGAAAATCAAGTTCACTTCCAGTAACGACTTGGATTAAGAAAATAAATAAAATAGCTGAAGTTTACAAATGGACCGAAGATGTTACGCTCCTACAAGCTGTTCCTAAATTAAAAGGTGCTGCACGTACCTGGTACGACGGTTTTGGTTTAGAATTAAACAAGTGGGAAGATCTACGTGGAGAACTAGAGCAAGCTTTCCCAACTACGTACGATGAAGCCGACGTTCATCAGGAACTGATGAGAAGAAAGAAAAAGAAGGATGAATCATACGAAGACTATTTTTATGATATGTTGCTGATAGGGAGAAAAGGTGAAATCAAAGATAATTCGATGATAAAGTATATAATTACAGGATTGGACGACAAAGAATTAGTTAGATCTTTATCACTGATTCACTACGAAAAGCCACAAGAGTTATTGACAAGAATTAAACTTTTTGAAGACACAATGGTTCAGCAAAGGCAAAGAAAAGCTATGACAAGAAACGCAAGAAAGCAAGGACATATAGAGAAGGAGATAAAGTCGCTGTAAAAAGAACGCAATTTGGCAGTGGCCTGAAACTGAAACCAAAGTTCTTAGGCCCCTACGAAGTCATACGTGTGAAGAAGAAAGACCGTTACGATGTACAAAAGATCGATGGCGAAGGTCCAAACTTCACAAACGCCAGCGCAGATCATATGAAGCCGTGGGCGGAAGATGACCCACTGGACGATTTTGTTAGTTTGTTACAGGTTGACGAGGGCGAACAACCAACCAGGATGGCCGAGCTGTGGGCTTGTACCTGGAACGCCACTGAAGTTCCCGAAAAACTCCCCCCAGCTGACCGATACACAGGAGGAGAGGGAAGTCGTGAGTCGGCCGTCGCAACGCACGGATGTGTGCAATGCCTTATTTGAACACTTTAGTACATGTAATAATTAAATTAATGAATATACTTGATTTTTCTAATTTCACTCGCTTCGTTTCAACCCTCATCCCCACATATATATATATATATATATATATATATATATATATATATATATATATATATATATATATATATATATTATAAGCAACAGAAAAGTAGTTAATATATAAAGTTAATATATAAACTACTTTTCTGCTGCTATTAATTTCAAATTAAGTAAGTTCTGTAATAAAAATATCAATTAACTATTGTTAATATTATCTGGTTTTAAGTTTCAAACAATAAAAACTTTGGCGCGTTTAATGATGTTTGGATACTTTGGTAAACTTCGGTAAGTTTCGTTACATGTCGGAATTTTGCTGCTACTATTTTTAGTGAAATATATTAATTTATTATAAAAAATACTAAAAAATTCTTATTAAAGTCTTATTAAAAATTAATATTTAAAGTTTTTCTATTCTTTTTGGTATGACATTAGTAGCAAAAACGCCAAAAAACTAATAGACAGATAAAATAATCAAAATTTTAATAATTAGAAATCATAGAAATAAAAAAATAATAAAGCATTGGAAAAATAATAATAAAGAAAAGAAAGTCACATTTTTCTTACTTTCATCAAAACCAAATATTTTTTAAAATCATTATTTTTCTGTTGCTAATAATTTTAATTTATATTATTTTTGTGTAAACATATCAATTAAAAACTATTATTATTTTTCGGTTTGTTTCAAACAAAAACATGGCGCGTTACATGTCAATACACTTACGCTTCGGAATATTTTGTTACGTTTCGGAATCTCGCTTCAAATTTGTTTTAGACGACAGGCACGCACACAGGACACATGTATATTCCATCGCTCCATCTTATTTGACTTTTTTCCCCGACTTCAATGAGAAATAATTTATAGAAATTACACTCCGCTTAAATATTCCCAACCGGCTATTAACTGTAGGTGTTTTTCTGTGCGCTAAAAAAGGACGTAATACTGACCATATTACTGCTGAATGCACACAGATTGAAAATATGGCCAAGAAACCTGGAAATAGGACTCCAAAGCTCACCTCGGGTTGTCGCGCCAATGACGGATGGATGGACTACTCATTTTCTCTACTGTATAATATCTGCTATACATGTCTCGTATATACATATTTTATAATAACATAAGCATGAATACGAGGTGTGATAAAAAAAAACGGTGAATGAATTTTTATACCAGGAACTGCTGACACTACATCACCCGGGTGACACTCTTATGGACCGACCTTGAACACTGTTTTAGTTCTTTGGACCGTTTAGAGATGGCGAGAGAATGCAAAATAAATAGATATATTACGAACGTAGCCGACTTCTAACGACCAGTAGCTGTGGTGTTGTGTGGTTTTTAAGTCGCTGAGTAACTGCCATTATTTTTAGTTAGGAGTTAATTAGTTTTGTGTATTTTGATATTGTCTTTTGTGTTTTCTTTTGTAAATTATGTTAATGTCTAGATAATAGTATATGAGAAATAAAATAACTCTACTTTTGGACAGTCAGTATTTATTTTCGAATCACAACGTTTCGCTGTTGGATAAACAGCTGTATATCTAACAGTGAAAAGTTGTGATTCTAAAATAAATATTGGCAGTCTAAAAGTAAGTTATTTTATTTCTCAGTAATTATAATGTAATTTTGTGTTCCAAAAATAAATAGCTTAGATCTTTTATTTAAATTTATTTATTTAGATTCCGTATTTATATTATTACAGGTTTTTAAATATATGTATTTTTTTGTTTATTGTAAAACTTTTGTTAATATAAATAACAAAATGTTGCAATACACAAAAAATATATATTTAATACAATCATTATAAACCTAAAACTGATAGTGTAATTCAAATTTGGCGGTTCAGTTATTAAGTTCACTGGACCGTTGGTAGGAGCGCTGCTAGACGTACTAAAAAATTTTTGCCGGTACTGTCCGTTCTACATTTATGTTCTGTGCACTACATCCATTTGAAGTAATAAGTCCAAAAGTCTGATCCGTTAAGGTAGTCAGTGTCAAGTTTGAACAAGTTGTGACTTGTCAGTCGGCTTTCAGAGCTGGAAGTGTGAGGTCGTGTTTACCGTGTCTGTCGCGCATTATGGAATTCGAATAACGCGTTAATATTAAGTTCAAAAATTACAAAACACATGGAAAATTGTACGTAAAAAATATAAATTATGTCAAAAATAGGTTATTATCAAGACGATGTTACCGGGTCAGTATTTAAAATCAAATGTGGTATTTAAATAATCGGTAAATAAAATATTTCAATACTATATTTTAATAATAATAATATAATATTTATTTCAATATTAATAAGTACATTCTTGTAAAAAAATAATTATGATAATACAATAATACGAAAATAAATATTTATATCCATAAGGACACACCACAATGAAACAAAATCAGTGTGTGGCGATAACATAAATAGACAAATTTTGAAGTGTACAATTTGATTTAAGATTAACAAAATAAGTGGAAAAATAATATCACTTATGGCCGGTTGCTTAAGTAAGAATTATCCATAACTCGAGTTAAAATCATTTGTTTTTGTATGTTGTAACATATAAAAACAAATGATTTTAACTGGAGTTAGAGAAAACTCTTACGTTAGCCACCCGACATTAGTCAAATAATGGAAAAATTTAAGAATTGTACAATATTACAATGAAATGAAACAGTATAACTTCCGATGATAAAAATATTGCAAATATTTTCAAATAAGTAATCATGTATAGCAAATCACAAATAATAATAAAAAATGATTGGAATTGGTATAAAGGAAGGATGAAAATTCTAAATCATTGCAAATTAGCCAATCTTCGTAAATATTGTACTTTATCAACTATGGTGGCATAATTTTGTACATGGTTAGCTACTGCACAATGTAAATTTTCATATTTTCTTTTTTTAATTTCTAATCTGCCTGCTTGCACGTTCGCTAACGTTACTTTATGGTGAGAAAAATCTCTTTCCAGTCCTTCAAATAGTCGCCAAACACTAGGCTGGTTGCAGTGAAATAGCGAATTTAAGGCATTATGAAAACCTTCGCAACAATTAGTTGTTTTTGGTGTATTTTCAAGTGCTGCATCAAATTGATTCCAAATTTGAATTGGAAACTGAGGTCTTCTACCAGCTGCACCTTCAATATATGTAAAGAAGAAGTATGTCAGTATTTCGTTAAAACTCTCTTCATCCGGAAATGTTTCGGCGAGCAGATCAAAAACACTTCGTACTTCATTTGAAGGAACAAATGCTAATGCAGCAAGTGATTTTAGTTTCAATCTTACGTCTATATTAGTTTCATATTGAGTTTTTAAACCAACTTTTCCAATTTTTCGAATAATACTTTGAGAGAGATGAAAATAACACCCCTTAACCTCAGCAAGTGGAAAGGCAGTAATCGCCGAATTCATGCATGCTTTTTCGAAATCTACTAACATTTTTTGGGGTGCCAAATCTGGAATCAATATTTTCAAAATATTGAACATTCTAGTGTATGTGTCGATGTTTTTCTTTTGTATTAAAAAATAAATGCATGGTGGATATGAATTGCCAATTTTGGCGTGCCACGTATATAGTTGAAAAAAAATATTCGGTACTTTATCAAATGTACCATCCCCATATATTTCCTCTTTTTTCAATTCAAATACTAAATCTATATCACCCAATGTCAAAATTCTTTCGGGATCATCTATCCCAGTGTCATAAAGAATCAGATGTTTGTACTGCTCAGGAATATCAAAATTTACTGATCTTGAGTCAGGCAAATCTTTCTTATATTTAAGCAGGTTTCTTTTGAGAGATGTTTGCTTAGGTAGATATGTAATAACGTCATTGTTTATTTTAGATAATACGTTTTCAATAACATTTGTAGGCGTAGCACCAAATGCTTTCATATCATCTTTCATCTCATTCCTCGCTTTGTTGGCTTCCATTTTTTGTGGACAGGAATCGTGGCAATGTGGGGTTGGTTCTTCTATTACTATATCATTCTGCGTTTTCATTTTTGAATGACATTTGACGGAACGACTTTCCCTGCATCTCCAAATAATAATGTCATCTCTAGTTCGAAAATGCAAAAACTCAAATCCTGAGTACATTAAAACAGGTTTGCTTCTCTGAGTCTTGGAAAATTCCATGTTTGAGGCTATAAAGTACAAAATTAATATTTTACGTTTTGTTATAAACCAGGCACGTGGAATTTAAAAGAAAATTTGTATTAAAGTTGGAAGTAGTAACCGCTCGATTTTGGTAAAAAATCTGTTGTCGTTGTGTAATCAAACGCATTAAACAAGAATGGCAATTAATGGATTTTATCGATATCTTGAAAATTGTTGAGAATAGATTTATATCGGATTTTTACCTCATATAAGTTAAAAGGCCGTATTGATATTACTCACAGCGAATTTGAAACAGTAGAGACGCAGATAAGAATCTTGTGAATATCGTGAGTTTCAAATTTAAATCGATTAATTGATCATTTGATTAATCGAAATGTTATAATCGATTTTCGATGAAATTATTAGAACAAAACCGATTAATCGATTAAGAAATTTAAATATATATATATATATACACTAGCAA
Organism: Liopterus haemorrhoidalis; assembly: GCA_963971575.1. Classification (NCBI taxonomy): domain Eukaryota; kingdom Metazoa; phylum Arthropoda; class Insecta; order Coleoptera; family Dytiscidae; genus Liopterus; species Liopterus haemorrhoidalis. The sequence continues at coordinate 48,353,927 of OZ020613.1, forward strand.
ACAAAAAAAAACAAAAATTGGGCTGTCTTAATGTTGTATTTTAAAGGCTGACATAAAATTATTTAACCATTTTATAAGGAAACTGTAAGTAATAGGAGGTGATACAATGTCAAATATTTTTTGTTACTAATTAAACAGGCTGTAACAATAAATAATACCCCCTACGTCACACTCTACCCAGACTACAACCTACAGCCTACACAGTCTGTCTTAAACTTATTTGCTTGTATAACTTTTACAGGTTGTGTAAAGTTAGAGTGATTTTAACTAAAGTAAAGTTATTCTACATGCTTATCGAATTAAATATTATATTAAAATATGGATGATCCAGGCCCCAGTACTTCGAAACATCGAAAATATTGTTTAGTACCGATGTGCACAAATACATTATTTAGAACTCCACAAAAACAATTTATTTCATTACCTAATGGTGAAAAACAAAAGAAAAGGAAGAAAAGCACCAATGCTGGGTTAATTGTCACTCAACAATAACAAAATCTTTATCTGCCATTTTAATAATAAATGCGTGAAAAATTGTTTAAAAAACAAATACTAAACTCTCAAACAATACACTATACACGCTAGAGATGGCAATAAAAATTAATCAATCGATTAATTCATCATTTGATTAACCTAAATGTTGGTAAAAAATAATCGATTAATCGTTTATGAAATAAAAAATGAAACATATACAGTCGCCGACAAAAAAAAAAATGGGACAGTCTTAATGTTGTATTTTAAAGGCTGATATAAAATCATATACCCGTTTTATTAAGAAACTGTAAGTAATGGAAGGTAATATGTCTGCATATACAAATATTCTTTTTTACAAACAGGCTGTATCAATAAATAATGCCGGTTTGAACGAAGACCATATAATATTGCATATTAAGTACGTAAATTTTAATACAAATAATTCATTGTTAAAATAAAATTTTGCCATTAGTTACCCGTCTTAGAGATTTCTAAACTTCAACAAGTCTTTTTTTGTGCAATAAAATTAAATTGTGGCCGGAAAACGTTGTACGAGCTGCGCCATTATATGAAGATGACAGTAGTATTAGAATATCGCTGGTGTTTTGGACGTAAAAAAAAAACTCTATTAATTACACTATAAAGCGTCATCGGTGAATAGCAACCACGAGCCACAAGGAATTTGACAATTTCATGACGAACTGTCCAAAGACGACTGAGGAAGTAAGGGCTTGTATCCAGGAGACCTGTAATTTGCCAGGCTTTTCTCGCAAATTATCGAGTTAGAAGATTGCGGTTCGCTTATGAGCAATTGACCTGACTGGACGCAAACTATATCAGTATATTGTGCAGAAATGAGTAGCGGTTGAGTAGAATTCTCCAGATGGGCGAGAACGAGTGTTCTGAAGGCTTAGTAATCTAGGGACTATATTGAAAAGAAGAGAGCAAACTCATCTACCGACCAGTGTTTCAACAATACAACTAAGTAATTTCTTGAAAATAAAATAAAATTATCGATTAATAATAAATTAATCGATTATTTCAATCATGATGATCATGTCGTGAATCGTAAGCCACGTCCTGAGTCCTAGATTTTCAGGTTACGCGCCGGAAATCTATATTACGACTGATATTACTTAGTTAGATTTGATTTGGATGAATTTTCACTATATTTACGCTTTGGAGTGGTATAAAACTTCAAATACTCATCATCTATTCCAAACTTTAACTAGAAAATGTGATTCGAAGTCACGGGCGTAGCCAAGGGGAAGTTTAGGTGTTAACCCAACCCCGAGAAAAAAATTAATATTAAATATTATGCTTCGTTCAGACCTCCAAATTAGAAATTGGAATTAACGTGAAATTAGTACTTAACATAAAATTTGTACGTACAAATTAAGTAGTGTTCACAATACAAATTAAGACACTGACAGAAATTTCTATAGGGGAAACTTCCTAAGCGCCCTGACATCTGGTGGCGATTTGCGGAAAATACGAGAGTGACATTGTTTTGGTTCGTTCAATGGAGAAATACGTGTTTTTTTGTTGTTTGTGTTTTATTTTTGTGAATCATGGCAAAAAAAAAACAAATTAATTTTGTAGTGTGCCGCAATGTAAATCGTGAATAAAGAAGAATCCCACTTAAACATTCCATAATTTTCCTAAATCGGAAACAATATCAATTGAAATAACATTTGCAGGTAGAGAGAAAAAGTCTCTATCAACACAAATGTCTCTATGGATCCAAAAACTAAAAATGGGCAAAAATCCAAGCCCATGAATGCGTGTTTACAAGCGTGTTTAAAAGTTGCTCGTTGCATAAAATGCAATGAGCAACTTTTAAAAGTGATTTTTTACGTCCAAGAAAATACTGAAAAAAAGCACTTATCCACTCAAAAGTTGCCTAAATCATCAGTTGATGTATTAAAGGGCCCTTTCACTTTTTCAGGTAGAGATTTTGATTTTTTACTAATATATTTACCATATATTTGTTGCTAATATATTGACAGACAGTCAAACAAAATTAAAAATACAATGAAAAACCAAAAATTTCCTTGAAATTTCTTTAGAATAGTATATTATTACATATCTTGTATAAGCTGTTCACTTTGGTAAGAACACACTAGGTCTGGTTACTTTTATGGTGTGTTACTGACTTTAAATGTCAATTAAAAATATTCCTTACGCTGTAAAACCGACTTTAGATTGATAAGGTTATGATCATTATAATTAGAATATAATTATTCATTATGACATATGTCAAATGGATCGACATTTTAAAAAAGTGACATTTTTTAATACCAACATGACATACAGCTTCAAAGGTACAAACTATTGAAAACAAAATTCCCTCTTAGTTTGTTCTTACAAAAGTGAACAGCTTATAAATCGTAGATTACCTTTAAATAAAAAAAAGGCACAAAAAAGCTCGGAAATAGGAAAAATACAACTCGTGTTCATTTTTACCATGTAAACAAATACACGAGTAACAGTTTAATGTCACTTTCGAGTGATCCAGCTTTGCCGCATATGGCGCCGCGATCTTAAAAAGTTTCCCCTATTGATTTCTACTTTATCGATCGATATTTGACAGCTGTTTACATTTGCTAATGAGTTTTTGAGTGTTTCATAGTTCTAAAAAGAATTAAAAAATTAAAAAAGAACAAAAAAAAATCCCAACCCTCCCGAAATTTTGGCTACACCCCTGTTCGAAATCATAACAAATTGCAAACATAAACATTCATTAAACTTTAATACTAATCTAAATCTTAGATAAACAAACTAAACATAATAAAATCAAAAAGAAAGCAAAATTAACATCATCATTGGCGCGACAGCCCGAGTTGAGCCTAGGCCTCCCGTTTCCAGGTTTTATGACCATGTTTTAATTCTATATACATTCGAGAATAATATGGTCAGTATTACGTCCATTTTTTAGCGTACTCAGAAAGGCACCTACATTTTATAGCCGGTTGCGAACGGTTAAGCAGAACCTGTGATTTGTATAAATATTTTGCACAAATTATTTGACATATGCAGGAATTGAACTCACGTTCGTGCCCTTGCTTAGCAGCCAAATACCTGGTATAAACGATTTAACGTTTGCAGCTACAGGCTTGCTCAAAATTAACATATCTGTGATAGTATTATCAATAAATTGTTACATACATTCACGACGAATAATAAGTATTGTATTTCCTAGTTTATGCACTAACAATAAAAGAAGAAAACGCGCGTTCAGATAGCAGCACTATCAGATCAATTCTGTAAAAAGTTACTGTGTAGTAACGTTACTATAAGATAAAATATTATAAAAGTATAATGACTTTCATTCATGATAGTAACTGACCTTGCTCATACTGACAAATTTAGTTACTATGATCATAGTAACTGAGTTATCAACTAAGTCTTTTTGCTGTTTGCTTTGGAAATAAATTTTACCTTATTGTTCTTTTTTTTAAAATAAATATAACTGCAAACTCAAATAAAACATGGAGGTTAGTTAATAAATTTAAATAGTTCTTCATTAAAAATCTTAAATTTTTATTCAGTTTTGTCATCGTTAAGAATAAGGAAAATAAGAATAAATAAATAAGAATGAGACAATTATTTATAACAATGTTTTCAAAATAATATTTAACACAGAAATTATAAATAATATTTTAATTAAATAGTTTGATGCTATAAAAAAATAATTATAAATATTTGTTTTACATTGGAGATATTTTAAAAAAATACATTTTATTTCACTAAATAAAACCTACGGATTTAATAAATATGTGAATATAAATTATTGTTTTCTTCATTAAAATTATATCCAGTTATTTTATTCCTTAATTTTGTATATATTTAATCGAACTTACTTGAATGTACATAATATAATAAAAAATTGATGTGAAGTGTGAATTTTCACGTATTTCAGGGTTTCGCAGGTATTTAGTAACTGAATGATGATTATTTGGGATACCAAATTTTATGTCAAAATATTTTTTTATGAATTTTAATTCTAATGCCTAATACCATTATTTAAGTTTCTAAATATGTGCAGTATTTTTTTTATATACCAAGGTTCATTAAGATTTTGAAAATTGCGCCTATGGCTTCCATTGGTTGCTTAAATCACAAGCCCCGCCCTCTGATTTCGTATACATTCAAACATAGAATTAAATTATAATTTCAACACTTCCCACTGGTTATTAAATTTACGCTTTTAAAAATTAAATGCAACGTTTACCAAAATATAACTAGAATTTTGACAAAATAATTTAAACAAAATAAAAATGCAATACAAAAAACAGAAAAATTAAAATTGACAGGAATCGAACTCTGGTTTGCAAATTACAAAGCAACGACAAAACGCATTACGCTACAAAGGCTTACTTATCTACTGTGTTACATAGCGAATTAAATATTTAATATATTTTAGTTAAAAACACAAAAAATGCGTTATTTTCTGAAAACATAATTCCTGATCAAAAATTCCTGTTGTACTATTCCGGTTCACACCAATGTACATTACTTAGAATTTTTTCAGATTTTTAGTTTAAACCATCTGGGCTACAGGGTGTGGGACAAATTTTTTTTTTGCACAATTTTGACAAAAATCGCTTCAAAATAATTTATTTTGCAAAAATAAAATTTTGATCGGTAATCCACGTACTAAGGGCTTTCATTTGAAGGGCTCAGAATTAAAAAAATATATATTTTTTTTTCGATGAGCACATAGGTATTTGTTTACATTTTTAGGGGGATATGTTTTTTAGATGTTTTAGTATTTTTCCTATGTGCGAGTCAAAGAGTTGTATAAGCATGCCAAATTTCAACTCTCTAGATTTAGCCGTTTGGCTACAATTTTTACCGAACAGATAGACAGACAGACGACAAAATGACGGTATAAGAGTTTTTTGGTCATACCTACAAAACCCTAAAAAGAACTATAAGAGAAGAATAATATAAGAAATCACAAATATTTTGAGGTTTATGCAACATATTCTTTTAAAATTATTAGAAAATACATCTGAACAATTAAAAAAGAAAACGAGCAAGAACGAAATAATGTTGAAATCCAATTATCGTAACAATTTTATCAGACATGTATTTTTATAACATTTTATAGGATTTATAAAAGTGGGTAATTTTTCGTGTGAGCATTTTTCAGTGTGAGTAATTTTCGGGTGAGCATTTATCACTATGCGTTATTTTTGATGTGGGGAATTTTCTATGTGAGCATAAATCCGTGTGAGGAATTTTCAAGTGAGCACTTATGACTGAGCGCACTTTTCTGTGGGCATTTTTCGTGTGAGCATTCTTCTTGTGCGAATATGTCACCGAACCAAATATAAACTAGATCATGCGTGTGAAGTTAGCCATGGATTTGCCAGCCACTAATCAGCACGGCACGGTATATTACAGCGGACCAAATCAAGTACAGCAGTTAGATAAACTGCATGCTTTTTACAGATAATGTCAAGTTACTCTTAAAAATGCAACATAATTAAACATATTATTACATAAAATAAACATAAACCTAATATTATTTTTAATAAACGAATCTGTTTTACCATAATAAACATTTAAAAATATATATATTTTTTTTTAATTCAAAACCACTGGCCAGCAACACGTTTTTGGAAATATTACGGGAAATATAAAATGTGTCACCTTGAATTCATTACCAATTATGTAGATATAGAATAGAATTGCGCGACTCTGAAAATCGGGAAATTTTTTATTCGACTTTTATTCGATTTCTATGCTGTATCTACATAACTGGTAAAAAAATTCAAGGTGACACATTTTATATTTCCCGTAATATTGCCAAAAACGTGTTGCTGGCTAGTGGTTTTGGGAGAAAACAATTAGTTGCACGCCTCTGAATATCGGGAAATTTTTCATTCGACTTTTGTTCGATTTCTATACTATATCTACACAATTGGTAAAGAATTCAAGGTGACACATTTTATATTTCCCGTAATATTTTAAAAAACGTGTTACTGGCCAGTGGTTTTGACAGAAAAAAATTAATTGCACGCCTCTGAATATCGGGAAATTTTTCATTTTACTTTTGTTCGATTTCTATTCTATATCTACATAATTGGTAATGAATTCAAGGTGACACATTTTATATTTCCCGTAATATTTCCAAAAACGTGTAGTGGCCAGCGTTTTGAAAGAAAAAAATTACTTGCGCGCCTCTGAATATCGGGAAATTTTTCATTCGACTTTTGTTCGTTTTCTATTCTGTATCTACATAATTGCTAATAAATTCAAGGTGACACATTTTATATTTCCCGTAATATTTGCAAAAACGTGTTGCTGGCCAGTGGTTTTGAAAGAAAAAAATTAATTGCGCGCCTCTGAATATCGGGAAATTTTTCATTCGACTTTTGTTCGTTTTCTATTCTGTATCTACATAATTGCTAATAAATTCAAGGTGACACATTTTATATTTCCCGTAATATTTGCAAAAACGTGTTGCTGGCCAGTGGTTTTGAGAGAAAAAAATTAATTGCGCGCCTCTGAATATCGGGAAATTTTTCATTCGACTTTTGTTCATTTTCTATACTATATCTACACAATTGGTAAAGAATTCAAGGTGACACATTTTATATTTCCCGTAATATTTTAAAAAACGTGTTACTGGCCAGTGGTTTTGACAGAAAAAAATTAATTGCGCGCCTCTGAATATCGGGAAATTTTTCATTTTACTTTTGTTCGATTTCTATTCTATATCTACATAATTGGTAATGAATTCAAGGTGACACATTTTATATTTCCCGTAATATTTCCAAAAACGTGTAGTGGCCAGTGGTTTTGAAAGAAAAAAATTAATTGCGCGCCTCTGAATATCGGGAAATTTTTCATTCGACTTTTGTTCGTTTTCTATTCTGTATCTACATAATTGCTAATAAATTCAAGGTGACACATTTTATATTTCCCGTAATATTTGCAAAAACGTGTTGCTGGCCAGTGGTTTTGAAAGAAAAAAATTAATTGCGCGCCTCTGAATATCGGGAAATTTTTCATTCGACTTTTGTTCGTTTTCTATTCTGTATCTACATAATTGCTAATAAATTCAAGGTGACACATTTTATATTTCCCGTAATATTTGCAAAAACGTGTTGCTGGCCAGTGGTTTTGAGAGAAAAAAATTAATTGCGCGCCTCTGAATATCGGGAAATTTTTCATTCGACTTTTGTTCATTTTCTATTCTGTATCTACATAATTGGTAAAGAATTCAAGGTGACACATTTTATATTTCCCGTAATATTTCCAAAAACGTGTTGCTGGCCAGTGGTTTTGAAAGAAAAAAATTAATTGCGCGCCTCTGAATATCGGGAAATTTTTCATTCGACTTTTGTTCGTTTTCTATTCTATATCTACATAATTGGTAATAAATTCAAGGTGACACATTTTATATTTCCCGTAATATTTGCAAAAACGTGGTGCTGGCCAGTGGTTTTGAGAGAAAAAAATTAATTGCGCGCCTCTGAATATCGGGAAATTTTTCATTCGACTTTTGTTCGTTTTCTATTCTGTATCTACATAATTGGTAAAGATTTAAGATGACACATTTTATATTTCCCGTAATATTTCCAAAAACGTGTTGCTGGCCAGTGGTTTTGAGAGAAAAAAATTAATTGCGCGCCTCTGAATATCGGGAAATTTTTCATTCGACTTTTGTTCGATTTCTATTCTATATCTACATAATTGGTAAAAAATTCAAGGTGACACATTTTATATTTCCCGTAATATTGCTAATAACGTAATGCAGAGGCAAGTGGTTTTGAATTTAAAAAAAATATATATTTTTAAATGTTTATTATGGTAAAACAGATTCGTTTATTAAAAATAATATTAATTATGTTTAATTATGTTGCATTTTTAAGAGTAACTTGACATTATCTGTAAAAACCATGCAGTTTATCCAACAGCGGTACTTGATTTGGTCCGCTGTATTTACCGTGCCGTGCTGATTAGTGGCTGGCTGGATCCATGGCTAATACCCTTTTCACACTAGATCTTTAAGATCGGATGTTTAAGTGAATGGATCTTTAAACGCTAATGTGAAACCGTACGGCCTCATCTAAACACGACCGATGTTTAAGACAGAGATCTGCGTCTTAAACTTCGCCCGCATTGCCAACTTAATTCCCATTATAAAAAAATACTCCTTGAATTTGTGCTTCTCTTCTTTTATCTATGTTCAGCTGTTATCATTTTATATATCGAGGTTATGAGAAGATTATTTGCGTTATTATTTAAATAAATATAAAAAATAAACTTCTCCTAACCTCGATATACAAAATAATGACAGAATAAATTCAATCGATATGAAATTATGTTGGCAATACATACTAGCTTTACATGGAGATTTCTTCTTCAAATTAAACGTCAAGTGTGAAAGCAAACCGATATTAAACATCGATGAAGTTTAAGTTCAATCGTCTTAAAGATCTAGTGTGAAAAGGGTATAACTTGACATGGCTAACTAGATCTACTAACCAGTGTTTGCAACGGCTGAACTCCCCAGTTCATCTCCTTCACTTGTGTCTTCAGATTCAACTTTGATATAAATCTCTTCCATTTTACTATCTATGGTGTTATCGTGATATATATCTTCTTTATATTTATCTCTGGTGCTTGAAATAAAATTCTAACATAAAATTATTGACTTGATTTTTTCTATTGTCTTTATATCAGTCCGTGCCGATCACAATGTTGACGGTAACAGTCGCCATCTTTTCTTAGAATAAGGCAGCAGTCTGACTGATCGAGCGCCGTCGTGTAACGTAGCGTCGAGTCGTGTAGTGTCGTTTAAAAATTTAAAAGCTGGTCTGACTGATCAAGTACTGTCGAGTATTATCGATCATTCAGTGTCAAGTAAATTTGTTTCTCACTTGTCAAATAGTGCATATTCCAACCTAAAACTATCAAACAGTTAATTTTGTTTTTTTTTTGCGTTCCAACTGTCAAATAATATATGGTTATGAACTAATATGCTTAAATCGCATGTGCTATGCGTCGAGCGTCGAGCGTCGAGTGAAATTCAAACCGGTTTGAAATACAAACAACTTGATGCTACTTGACGGTAAACGATGGTTCAGTGCGACTCATGCCCTTAGTTAACGTGTGTTTGAAATTTGCTCGACAGCAAACGATCGACAGCACTCGATCAGTCAGACCGCGGCCTAAAAACATTTGTTTGGAGTCGTACAGGACTTTAGAATTTCAACGGCAAAACGGCATATCCTGAACTACGGCAGTATACATTTTTGTATTTGTTATCTACAGACGTATAGCATTATGGTACGTACTCAGCTCTCCGCTCAGAGGATTCTTTCGTCTGACTAATCAATCAGAAGCCTGTAAATATTTCAATTTGTCCGGCACCCCTGAAAAGTCGGATTGTGTTCAACTTCGTCAGGCAAAACGGACGGTTTACTCTTTCTAGTATTTCGCGATCCTTGTCGAAGCGAAACGTCACATTTAAACTGGTCCTTATTCATGGTAAATAATTATAAAACAATTCCGCATCCTTTAAACGTATTTCTGCTACCAAATTATGATATGCTCCTTGTTCCAATCTTTTTTTTTTTATAAATTGTTCAAATTAAAAATCTTTTATTATGCCTTATCTTAATATTTCTTTTATATTTGTTATATAAACAGTATGCTGCAATAGCTCTATTTAGATTATATAAATATTAGTTATATTCATAATTAAATTTATGCCTTGCGTTCACTTTAAATATTAATAAATTGAATTCAGGGTGTATGAAATATTTTGAATCTTAATAACGAAGATAGTAATGAATGTCAAAATATTCAAATGAAGTTAGTTTCGCTGCAAAAAAAAAAAACAAAACCTTCCGTCCGAGCTTAGAGCTGAAAACGAAAGAACGGATGAATTGTCCGGTGCCGGACAAACATATGCGTCGAGTGGAGAGCTGAGTACGTACCATTACATTTTTGTTAGGTATTTTATTGTGGTTACACTAGTACTATAATTTAACTGTTCATCGGGTCTATTCTCTAAGCATGATGTTAAAATCTTAACGTCAGAAACTGACGTTAATTTTTTTAACACCATTTTTAACCTAAATGCTATTCGCTAAACATATATGTGTTAAAATTATAGCGCGGCGGCGTTAAAATAGCCAGTTAACGTTCTACAATAAGCGCCTACCGAAACGGTGGATTTAAAAGTTAACGCTAGTGTTTAGTTTGCAAAAATGGCTGATCCTATTTAAGTAAATGTCATGTTATTTAAAAAAAAAAATGAATAAAACAAGGCGGTAGGAGTATTAATCAACTTTCTATTACTTTTTAAAGTGAATTCTTTACAGTAGAGATAATAATGACGCTTCATAATTTTTGTTATACAAGTAACCCAGACGCAAGTTCAAGTAATATAATATATAATAATAATAAATTTATTGATCTAAATATTTTACAATAATAATAATAAATAATTAAGTAAACATTTGTATTAACAAAATAATTTTTATCTAATATATCTAACAAATTTATATCAACTAATAAGAAGTAGGGATTACTACATCTTACACCCAAATCTTATAACTAAAATTTACATAAAGCATAACATTGACATAAAGAAGAAAAACTTTACTCTTTAAAATGTTGAAACACGTTGAATTTAAATTGTTTAATGCTTACAGAATTTTTAATCTGGTCTGGCAAAGCATTATATTCATTACACCCTCTGAAAAATACGGAGTTCATTGTGGATTTTAAGTTAGTTTTTTTAGTATGAATGTTGGACTTATTGCGAGTATTATAATTGTGGACTTCAAAATTATAATTTATAAACTTTGTTAAATAGTTAGGCTCACCTCGTACAATTTTAAATATAAAAATTAAAGTTAGTATTTTTAATTTATCTTTAACATTAATAAAATTTAAAGTATTTAGCATCAGTTTAATGGGTGTAAGGCGTCCACAATGTAGAATTATACGCATTCCTCTATTTTGAAGTTTTTGAAGAGCTTCTTTACTACTATTATCTAAAAGGTATAAAACACTTGCACAATAATCAAAATGAGGTTGGATTATAGATTTAAAAATTAACGTTTTAGTCCAACATGACAAATGTTTCGATATTCTAGAGAAGAAATAAAGTTTCTTCTTTATTTTTTTATAAATAAAACTAAAATGGCTTTTAAAAGTTAAGCAACAATCTAACATAAAACCTAAGTATTTAAATTCTGATACAAATTCAATATCTTCACCGTTACATTTTAAATTACATAGAGTATTTATTTCTACCAATGAGTTTTTATGTTTTGTTGCAATAATCATGGCTTTTGTTTTTTTTACATTCAGTTTTAATTTATTGCAAATAAAATATTTCTCAATCTTATCTAGCTCATTCTGCATACGTTTAACTGCGTTGGTTAAGTTGCTATCTGTAATGGCTAAAAGTGTATCATCTGCATACAGATTTACAAAATCACAGTCAGTTGCCATACTGATATCATTCAAATAAATAATGAAAAGCAGAGGGCCTATCACACTTCCCTGAGGAACTCCCAACTTGTTAAAACGAAGAGAGCTGAAACTATGATTGATTTTGGTCCTCTGCGTTCTGCCATTTAAGTAATCACTCAACCAGTCTAAAACTATACCATCAATTCCATACAATTGCAACTTTTTTAGGAGAATTTCTCTATTTATAGTTTCAAAGGCGCGCCTTAGATCCAGAAATACTGCAATGATATATTTGTTATCGTCTAGAGATTGTTTCCATTCAGTAATGGTAAGTTGTAGTGAAGTCTCACATGAAAAACCGGGTCTGAATCCCGATTGGTTACCCATAAATAATGCATTTTCATTAAAATATTTTAATATTTGGTTATATGCAGCAATTTCTAAAATTTTTTCCATAGTTGGTAGGGTATTTATTGGCCTAAAGTCGCATGCATTATTTGAGTTTTTAACCTTAGCAATAGGTACGATCGTACTAGTTTTAAGTAAATCTGGAAATTTGCCAGTTTCTAGTGAAGTATTGACAAAGTGAAGTATGACATGTCCAATAACTTGAAAAATACTTTTTATAAATTTGCCATTTAATAACTCGTAAACATTGAATTTGTTATTAATTTTACCAATAATTTCTTTCAGATCTTTCATTTCTAATTTAACAAAGCGATTAAAATTGCTTAAAACATTTAACTGTCTAATATTATCATAAGGATCATCTTCACTATTTGAAATACTATCAATAATTTCCTCTACACTTGAAATGAAATAGGCATTGAAATGTTCCGCTTTATCTACGTCATCCGAACAAGAAACAAAATTATTGTTAGAAATAGGAAACAAAATTTCTCTTATGGAATTCCTACAATTTTTATTACTACCTACTAATTCTTTTAGAGTTTTCCACATTTTATCTGAGTTATTTTTTTGTTTATCAATTTTGTTTGAGTAATACCTGTCTTTCTTCTGTTTAAGGTGGCGATTCAATCGGGGACGCAAACCAGTTTTTCGCTACATTTGCATGCATACAAACACATTCCTATTTATCTTAAAAACAACAAATTTGAAAAGAATTTGGTTTCCTTTAGAGCGATCAGAATTTATAGTAGAACAACCTTATATTTTTATTTTTCATTAAAACTAAATAGTTTTCGAGATGAATTGTAAAATATAATTTTCTGTATCTGTATCAATGTTAAAAATAGTTCAGCTGTTATCCGTTAGACTGCGGGCCGCGCGCTTTCTATATCAAATTTATTTCCACATGCGCTTCGCCAATCGAAGCATTGCTTCTTTTATGGCTAGCCATAAACTGATTAGATTATATTAGACTCTATTTTGCATTATTTTGCTACATAAACAAATATTAATACTTGGTAAATATAATTTATATGATATATTTAAAAGTAAATCTAAAGTATATAGTTTTAACTAAACATTCAAATAACAAATAGGTAAAATGACATTTTTATTTTTATTCAGTAAGGCAATAAATAAAATAGCCGAAAAAGTTTAAAATATAGTTTATTGTCAGAATAATATAATAATATCTCTTAGGACCAATCAGGATTTTGTCCTAATCAACCCCTAAAGGGCTGAATCTACAATCGGGGTGAACTATACATCCCTTCGTATTTCCTGTGTTTGTTGAGTTAAAACGTTTCTTTCTGGCACATAGGTGTCTTTTTAAAATATCTAGAAATGGTTTTGACATTTTTTTAAAATTTCACCCCTAAAGGGGTGAATTATGATTTCAAGGATTCTTTAATTTCTCTTAGGACCAGTAAAATATCGATTTGGTTTTTTCTTATAAAGATTACCAATACAAAGGCCGAAAACCCTATTTCAGGATTTTGTCCTAATCAACCCCTAAATAGGTGAATCTACATTCGGACTTAATTATACATCCCGTCGTATTTCCTGTATTTGTTGAGTCATAACATTTCTTTTTGGCTGATGGTTGTCTTTTTTAAATATCTTGAAATGGTTTTGACAATTTTTTAAAATTGCATCCTTAAAGGGTGAAATTCGATTTCAAGGATTCCTTAATATCTCTTAGGACCAATAAAATATCGACTTGATTTTTACATATAAAGATACAAATGCAAAAAACTTGCAGAAAGGATTTTTTTCCCAATCAACCCCTAAAGGGGTGAATTTACATTCGGGGTGAAATATACATCCCGTCGTATATCCTGTGTTTGTTGAGTCATAGCATTCTTTGTATAAATTCACGTGTATTTCAAATGGATGAAAAATTCTGTTGTTTTATTATTTATTACTATTAAATAATAAACCATTATTAACTACTAATGACCAACATCAATTTCTCAGATTAAAAACACGGTACTTAATGGTATTTTCATTTTAAGCTAGTAGATTATTCACTATAAGTAGGGTGACCAGATTTCAGTGAAGGGAAACCGGGACACAGGGAAAAAAAAGAAGGTCCTCACCACCCAGATCTAAGTGAAGATCAAAAAAAAAGGTCCTCACCTCCCAAATTCAAGTGAAGAGCAAAAAAAGGTCCTCACCTCCCAAATCCAATTGAAGAACAAAAAAAAAAGAAAAAAAGGATCTCACCTCTCCAGTGGCGGCGATAGCGGGGGGTCTAGGGGGGCCCGGACCCGCCCAAAAACAGCCCTGGCCCCCAGTTGGCCCCCCCAGAATTTTTGGAGAAAAATGTATTTTAGGCGTTAGGACCTTTTTTTTAGTTCATCACTTGTATTTGCCCCCCTCAAATTTTACTAAAAAATTTTCTGGCCCCAGATTTTAAGAGCTAGCGCCGCCACTGCACCTCTCACATTAACTAGTTGTAATATTTCTTTTCTTACAAATGCATAATTATGTAAAAACCGGGACAATCGACCGTCCCGAAAACATTTTTCGGGACACCGGGACAATGTACCTAAAATCGGGACAATCCCGGAAAACCGGGACGGATGGTCACCCACGGTCACCCCTAACTATAAGGAATATTATTCACTCTACCGTCATATACATTTGTAAGTCTCTACTATAATTACCTGGACATGCACCTCCATATAGTTTGCATATCAATAAGCGATTCATTTGATGAACTCCTGTCGACGTTTTGAACTGATTCATTGTCATTAGATTTCAGTTTCTTTGACCTTAAATTAATAATAATAATAATAATAATAATATTAATAATAATAATGGACGAAGAAGTTTGAGATTAGTGGACGCTTGTCAAGACCTGAAAAACCCCAAATAATAATAATAATGATAAATTATACTAATAATAATGAGAGTTAAAATTATTTATACAATTAAAAAAAATATATAAATTACATACAAATTTTCCAATTTTCTTTTATGATATTCTTTCATAGATTTCGCTCTTTTACTGCGTTTGCGACTTTTTGATAAAGGTCTACGTGTGGGTGGCATATTGACCTAATAAAATTTTTTAAAAAATCTGTTTTTCAAAAAAACGGTATTTGCTATGTAGCGTATTGACTATACAAGTATTTTGTATATGCGATTTAAATTTCAAAATATTCATCAACCTATTATCTGCTTAGAAGCAAGTTTTGATAGCTGTTTTGGCAAATATTCGAGCTAACTATCTCTCTCTAAGTTTGACTAGTGGCGCCTACGGACACCGGGCGGCGGATGTTATGACAAGATAGGTTTCGAATCGCCATCTTAAGTATGTTAACTACTTTATTACGCAATTTTTTATAATCATTCCATTTACAGATTTTAGTACCACGATCTGCATAAAAGAAATTCTTATAAGCCATATCTCTTTCTTTAGTTAATAATATTATTTCATTATCGTACCAGGGTAATTTATTTTTAACTGATTCAATATTTTTTATAGGTGCAACATTATCAATAACACTACTGCAATTTAAGTTTATATTATCTAAAATGTTATTTATATCTGTAGATTTTAATTGCCATATTTTATCAATAAGTTCATTGTTTATTTTTCGTAAATTTACTTCATTCAAGTTTCTATATGATTTCATTGAATTTTTATTATTTATATTGTGTAACTGGATACTATCGCTATAAACATCAATACACAGGTGATCAGAGATTGGTGTTTTTAATACATTAGCAATAAGATTAGTATTTGTAATTGTATAGAAAGGAAATAAATGGAGTACTGGAGAGCAGTTTTGGTTTTTGTTGAGACACAGAACTTAAAATTATAATCCTCTGAAAGCTACAAAACTTCACTTATGCCTCCGCCGTGTTTCAAAATATCGCAGTATATTTTAATGGTGTATTATTTGAAGAAACAATTGATGAGATTGATAATGACGATCACAACAGTGTTATTCCAGGGTAGAAATAGCGTAGTAAATCAAATTTAATAATTAATATCACTGAACACCTTTTTAAAAATAGAATGAACATATAATTCACATATTATTAAAAAATTAGATAAACTGTTATAATACAATGTAGTATATAAATTGACTAAACAAAAGTTGAATAAAGTTATATTTTTAATTAATACACTGTGGAAACCAGTTATAATGAGTATCACAGGACCAAACATTTCTGTTCCATTTTTAAAATAAATTTCGCCACTGAATATTTAATTCAACACCGAAATATTAGGTTAAGATTCTCTTGGCATTTGACTAAATAAATACTCTTGTTAAATTCAACGTAACAGCGCATGCGCGTGCAGTTAATATTAGCCTCTCTACAGGGTGAGTTAGCGCCTCGCGTTAATAAATATTGTATTAACGCTTACCTTAATAAATGCTCTTACAGAATAGCATTTTTGGATAATCACGTTAGACATGGAGTTAAAATAAAAATATTAACCTGACGCTAATTTTAACGCATTTCTTACAGAATACACCCGAATGTCTGCAGTGTACGGATATCAAGTAAGTATACTGCTACCGGTAAATATGTGACATTACAAAGGAAGCCATAAAAACTGTTTAAGTGTTTTATATTACTGAACCAGACATATGTATGCAATTACTTGATTATTTAAAATTTGTCATTAAGTTCCAAATAATTCACAATAAACATTTTAAAGTTTCCTATGAAAAAATCGTTTTCTACAAAATGAATAAGAACATGTAGACCATTTCTTTGGTTAAGTCATAAAAACAGAGCTTGGCTAATCTATTTAATTTTTCATGTTCGCATTTATTACTATGTGACATTTATTAGGAAAATAAAATAAATAATACATTTATAAATTTTTGGATAATGTAAGATTTTAAGAAATGAGACATTTGTATTAAAAATGACACAAAATATAATGAAAATAACATTTTATAATGATATTTACTTTAACCTAAAAATGTTTATTGTAAGTATGATTTACAAAGCTTAACCAAAATGGCAAAAAGCTCGAATCAAACTATCAAAGTTTGCAAAATCTAGTCCCGCCTAAAGGTTTGGAATACCCTATTCTTTTATAATTTGACCAACTTGTTTACCAATTTTCAATCGATAACACAAACCTCGCAAACAATTTCTTTATTATCTAATTCTGTTTACAACTTTTTCCGAATCGGCAGCAAATTTATGAAAACAGTCCCGGGTTTCTGTTTCGTAAAGTTTTGCACATTGAAACACAGAAGACATCAATTTGATTCCTTTTACAAGCACGCGCTTACATAGTCAGCACCATTCCTAGGTTCACAAAATATCAAAGAAAGCAAACGATAAAAACTAAAAAATAGGAAGAAAGTAAAATATAATTTAATGTCGACAAATTAACTTTGTCAAAATGTTGTATATTTAATAATGGTTGAAATAAAAAACATTGTAAATTTTCACTATTTTTATTATTAACTAACTGCTTACTAGTTCGGATTTCGCCATTTTCAAAGCAATGAACTAAGTTACAAACATAACTACTTAAATACTACTTACAGGTAATGATAATCCTATAAGAGGGGAGGTAGACAAGTAGGTCATCTCATTAAGGGTTTTTCCTTGCTTGTGCAATTTTATAATCTCGTGTGCCTCCAATAAATTTAATTTTGGACCTTTTGGTTGTGAATGAATAACATCTGGCTTGAAAGTTGTAAAATGTTTTTCAGAGTTGAGATGTACAACAAAGGTGGAATCGGTTTTTTGTTTCTTCCAGGAGGTTCTATGTTCTTCAATCCGGATGGCAAAAGATCTTCCTGTTTGGCCACAATAAACGGAGTCACACGTGTCACATGTTAACATGTAAACGCCACTCTTGTCCATTATGTTTGATTTTTGTTTGTTATTTACTATGAATTTTTTAGTACTATTAACGGTTCTAAATGAAACTTTGATGATGTTAGAGTTAATTTGGTTAGCTAATTTGTTACTGATAGGACCTAGGTAAGGCAAAAAAGCATATTGGATGGGATTAGATTCTTTAATGTTACGGTATATTTTATTCAGGGCTAATTGTTTGAGTTGTTTGGCTAACAGTGTGTCAATTAATTGAGGATTGTAAACATTGTTTGCTGCTATGGTCTTGATCATGATAATTTCATTGTTGAAATCTAATGTGTTTAAGGGCACTTAGTCACAAAGTTACTAAGCGATGAATCATACTATGGAAGGCTGCTAGTTTATGTGATGTTGGGTGCATTGAAGAGTTGTGAATGACAGTGTCTGTATGAGTGGGTTTTCTGTAAATTTTAAATGCGTGTTGGTTTTGAAATTTAGAAATAGTTAAATCCAGGTAGTTTAATGAATTATTGATTTCTTTTTCTTTGGTAAATTTGATGTTTTTTTTTGATAGAATTGCATTGATTGAAAAATTGTTCAAATTGTCTGTCTGTGCCTAACCAACAGATAATTATGTCATCAACATACCTATAATAATACAAAAGTTCTTTTTTAAATTTATTTTGGAAAAATAATTTTTTTTCAAAATAATCAATGTATATTTCGCCAAACAAAGGGCTTAGGGGGGATCCCATTGCAAGTCCATAGTCTTGCGAATAAAACTTTTTGTTAAATTTGAAATAATTTTGATGCAAACAAATTTCGAAAGCTTCTAGGAATTCTTCAATTGCGCGGGGGTCATATAAATGTTTTTTGAGTATTTGGTCAATGATAGGTATTAAGTCATCTGTAGGAATGTTAGTGAAAAGATTAGTTACATCTAAAGAGTAAAAAGTGCATTTAGTGTTCAGTTTAATTTTCTTAAGTTTGTTAATTAAATCTAATGAGTTGATAACACTGTGGGAAGCTTTGAATTTAGTTAGCTGAAGGAATTTTTTATTTAATATACGGGATAGTTTATAGGATGGTGCATCGAAGGAGGAAGCTATGGGTCTTATGGGTTCGTGTTCTTTATGAATTTTAACAAGACCATACATGACAGGGGGTTGGAGATTCATTTGTGTGACTTTGAATTTGTCTGAGGCATTTAACAGGAATTCGGATTTGCGGACAAATTCTTTGATATTGGAGTTAAACTTTTTGGTAGGGTCTTTAATAAGGGGTTGGATATTATTAGTTATAAAATTTCTTAATAAATAGTAAGCACAGTAAAAAGATATAAATAAATTTGTATTTACCTACAACACATACATTTTAGTTAAACATACTTACCTCAACCCTTGTTCTTTGTAACACGTTAGGTAAGTCATACCGCGCATCGACGTGAAAAAAAAAATTGACGTGATCCAAAATAATAATAACGATATTTATTATGTTCAAAAAATGTTTAACATTTATACAATAGTCAATATTACAAATTTGAAATTTAAATAAATATACATTGTCTTTTAAAATTTAAAGGCGTCAAACAAGAGACTAATTAGGGTACCGAACCTCATTCAAATCTCTTAAGTCATTTGCAAGATATTCATTAGTGGAGTAAAATGCTTTGGCAGTTAAATAAGTATTGGTTACTTTTTTTAAAATTAGAGAGTCTTAAATTCTTGATATGGGTTTTGGAAGAACATTAAAAAATTTAATTGTAAAGTAATTAGCACTATATCTAGACCTATCTAGTCTAGTATAGGTAGGACGAATTTCGTTCTTATTTCTCGTGTCGTGTCTATGGACCGAGGAATGAGGTGAGAACCCACTAAGATTTTCACGGACGTACTGGATACAATGAAGGATGTATAGGGAAGGTAGGGTTAAGATATGTAGTTCAACAAAACTACGTTTACAGTCCGATCTCTATCTTAAATTAGCTAAAATACGAATTGCTCTACGTTGAAGCGAGAATAGACTTGTATGAGGAGAGTGACCCCAGATCAAAAGGGCATACGTTAACTGGGATTGGATGGACGCGAAGTAGTAGGTTTGCATCATTGCTAGAGATGCACACCATTTAAGGTTAAATAGACAATAAATATTTGTGCAGAGTTTCTTGGCTAATTTGTTGGCTAGTTTGTTGGCTAGAATTTAATCAATGTAAAATGAAAACGAAAAATGCTATAAAAACGGAGCACATATGATGTATTCACTCAATAATGCACCTGTTTGTGATTAAGGAGATTTGATAACTGTGTAAATGCTTTTTTCCAATATTTACATTTGAATGGTGTCTCTTCATACTGTATTCGTTTGTATAAATGAGCCTAACGACATGGAAAATGCTATAATAACGAATCACATGTGAATGGCTACGCTTAAAAATGTATTCGTTTGTGATTATTGGAATAAAGCATTTACACAGTTATCAAATCTCATCTATAATATAAAACGCCAACGTGTGTCCCTACGTGGGTGCGTGCTATGACGTCAAAAACAAATTTGAAGCGAGATTCCGAAATGTAACGAAATATTCCGAAGCTCACCGAAGTTTATATTGACATATAACGTGTGATAATAATAGTTGTTAATTGATATGTTTACACAAAAATAATATAAATTAAAATTCATAGTAGCCGAAAAATAATTATTTTAAAAAATATTTGGTTTTGATGAAAGTATGTAAGAAAAATGTGACTTTCTTTTCTTTATTATTATTTTTTCAGTACTTTATTATTTTTTTATTTCTACGATTAACGTTTTAAATTATCTAACGTTTTAAATTTTCAAAAAGGTAAATATAATGCAGTGAGTAAAACACGCAAAAATTACCGGCCGAGTTTGGTCATTCATATCAGCGCCACTAGGTGACAACTTATTTGTGTAAATTTAAAATTGGTTCGAAATATTTAAAATATTTTGGTAGAAATTACAAATTGATACATTCAATAGTTTGCATCTTTGAAATTGTATGTCACGTTGATATTAAAACATGGTAAAAAATTTCACTTTCTTAAAATGTCATTCCATTTGACATATGTCATAAAGATAAATGATATCTTAGTTATAATGATCATAACCAACAAATCTGAAGTAGGTTTTACAGCGGAAGGAATATTTTGAAATGACAAATTTACATTTAAAAGTCAGTACTACACTATAAAAGTAACCAAAATAACCAGATTTGGTTTGACCTTACAAATGTGATCGCAATATATTACAGCGGGCAAACAATTAAATTTTACTGTGTAATAGTTTCTCACGATTTATTTCAAACTGATTTGAAATATAGTAATAGTATAGTAATAGTATAACTACGCTTTTTTCCGTGTGTGTATTTTTCCGTGTACGCGTTTTTCCGTGTGTGTATTTTTTCATGTGCGCTTTTTTCCGTGTGCGTAATTTTATATTATATAAAAAATTGGAAAATTTATTTTAATAAATATATTTTAAATTTAACGTCTCAAATCATTTTTAGTTTTAACATTATAAATGTAATGCACTGAGTGAAAATGAATTGTTTTCCCATCTTAAAAAGTTAATGAATAAATAATTCGGAATAATACTCATTATTTGTCCAGTTTTTAATAATGGGCGAAGAGTTGATTTAATTTGAATTGGATGAAGTAAGGCGCATGGCTAGAGAAAGAAGTCGGAGGTGTTGAGCAAGTTCCACATTAAGGTAATGATGTGTTTGCCAACACAGTTGGCAACGGGTGCACTAGTTAATCATTAATCAGGTATATTTTTGAGAGAGTGCATCATATGTCATCCGTTTTTTATGGCATTTTCCATTTTCATTTTACATTGATTACGTTAAGTACCCCAATATATGTTCTCGTTTGTGGCTATTGAGCCCTGCTTGGTATGTAAATATTTTAGTACACCGATCACATTTGAATATTATCCCTCTAGCATGTGCCATTTTGTGAAGAGTGAGGCTTGATGAATGTTTATAAGATTTATGACATTGATCACATTTGAATGGTTTCTCTTCAGAATGTGATCGCTTGTGATTAATTAGTTGTGATGACGTTGGAAATAATTTATTACACTGATCACACTGGAATGGTTTCACCCCAGAATGTATTAGTTTAATATGTGTTTGTAGAGCTGATGATGTTGTATATGCTTTATTACACTGATCACATTTGAATGGTTTTTCGCCTGTATGAAGTCGTGTGTGCGAAGTAAAATTTGATAATGTTGAAAATTTTTTATGACAATGATCACATTTGAATGGTTTCTCTCCAGAATGTGACATTTTATGAATAGTGAGATTTGCTGATTGCGAATACGTTTTATCACATTGATCACATTTGAATGATGTCTCTTCAGAATGCATTCGTGTGTGACTATTCAGACTTGATGATTGTGAAAATGTTTTACCACAATGTTTACATTTAAATGGTCTTTCTCCAGAATGTGCTCGTTTATGTCTCATGAGATTTGATGAATGTGAAAATGCTTTATCACACTGTTCACATTTGTATGGCTGTTCTCTAGAATGTGTTCGTTTGTGCATATTTAGTTGTGATAATAATGTAAATACTTTGTCACACTGAAGACATTTGAATGGTTTCTCTCCAGAATGTATTAGTTTATGTGTTTTGAGGCTTGATGATGCTGTAAATGTTTTATTGCACTCATCACACTTGAATGGCTTTTCTCCTGTATGAAGTCCTGTGTGTATAATGAGATTTGATAATGCTGAAAACGTCATTGGACATTGATCACATTTGAATAGTTTCTTTCCAGAATGTGTTTTGTTGTGATTATTCAAAGATACCCAATCTGAAAATAACTTGTTACACTGCTCACATGATAATAAGTTCTGCAGAGATTTATTTGATGACGGTGCGGGTTTACTAAACTCGTTAATTGACACCGACATATCTGCACTCTCATCTGGAATTCTCGAAGATGTTCCTTTAGCTGTAAATAAAATTTCATTGATTAATAAGAAAAAATTTAAGAAACTGAAATATCAGGTCGTCAAGGATGATATTTGTAGTTAATAATATTGCCAACTTCAACAGCTTATTATTTGACATTGGCTTGATATTTTACCGTTGTTTTTTTTTGTTGGAAAGTGACACATCTTGCCTGTGTAAAGAAATCATTGTGTGCTCTAAAAAATATTAAAAACTTTTATAAAAAATTAATTTTGTTGAAAATGGAACGGTCGGAAATTCGCACCATTATGAAGTAGGAGTTCTTACGTGGAACTACGGCATCGCAGACCGCGAGAAACTTTAATAGTGTATTTATAAGACTTATTCTGTCCGTTCAATAATGATTACAAATAGCATCATAAAAAATGTGAAAAAATTGTCATATTTACATAAAAACATTTGATATGATTTTTAAATTAATTTTCAATTAAAAAGAACATTTATTTAATATAAATATTGGCGAATAAAATAAATTGGACTGGAAACGATAAATTATAATTAATTATTGGCTAAATCATAATAATATGTTAAAGAATTACGATAACTAGCAAATTATTATCATTGTATTTCAGTGCAAAGACTCAACAAATAGACTAACTAACTAACACTATATTATTAAGCTATTGACTAACCTGTATCTTGAATAATAGAATTTTCATCATATTCATCGTCATCTCCACATTCGGATTTGATGTCAATCTCCTCAGTGATGATAATGTTAGTGTTGTAGTTATACTGAGGCACGTCTTCAATAGATGATAAGATATATGTCTTTTGAATATCACTGATTTCTGAAATAACAAATATTTATTTATTTATTTATTTATTTATTTATTTATTTATTTATTTATTTACTTAAGTGTATATGGGATAAAATTACCTAAATTACACATTATTAAAAAACAACAAAAAATTACAAAAAATATATTAAAAAACAAAAATGCTAAATAAACAGGACTAAAGTAAACGGTTTAGATTATTTTTAAATGCAATATAAGAAGAGCACATAATATCCAAATCCGGGGCCAGGTCGTTGTAGAGCTTGCACATTCTGTCCAGGCTGGAGTTGAGTCCGTAAGATGTTCGGCGCCTGGGCCGGTGGAATAAATCCACGTTCCTTGTTGGGTATGGTGCAACTCTCAGTCCAACTTTAGCGAGGATGTCAGGAACGTCAGTGGTACCGTTCATTATCTTATGGAGTAGACATAAGTAAGAAATCCGACGCCTAT
Organism: Liopterus haemorrhoidalis; assembly: GCA_963971575.1. Lineage (NCBI taxonomy): Eukaryota > Metazoa > Arthropoda > Insecta > Coleoptera > Dytiscidae > Liopterus > Liopterus haemorrhoidalis. The sequence goes on from OZ020613.1 coordinate 48,378,300, forward strand.
CTTGTAGAGGTTTCAAATTAAGTGCGGATAGTCGTTCACCTCTCGGTACAGCACTGTAATGAATACCCGATTTATAAAGTGCATAATTACAAAATGTGATTTGCACGTTTTCCAGTCTGTTAATTAAACTCTGTTGGGTTGGAGACCATATAGATGTGGGAGATGTGGGAGACCATATAGACACCTCACTAAAGAATTGAATAGGACTTTGATAGTATGTAAACTTCTGAAGCTAACAGACTATTTTTATGAAGCCCAACATGCGTAACGAGTTGCTGATGATTGTGTTGATGTGGGCAGTAAAATTAAGGTCGCTACTAAATAAGATGCCCAAATCCATGAAATCTTTGATTTGCTCTAAAGGTGTATTGTCTAGTGAATACACAACGTTCGATGGTTCTCGTTTCTTAGAGAAGTTGATATATTTGCACTTGGCGATGTTGAACCACAAGTTGTTTGCTGTGCACCATTGGAAGATAGAATCGAGATCCTGTTGCAACGCTATATGATCAGCTACAGTAGAACTAATCTTGGAGATTTTTAAATCGTCCGCAAATAACAAGAAATTGCAGTGTTTAATATAAAGTACAATGTCATTAATAAATAGAAGAAAGAGAATAGGCCCTAAATGTGACCCTTGCGGAACTCCTGAAGTCACGGTTATAACTTCTGAGAGACAGTTGCTTATTTTAACATACTGTGAGCGACCAGTTAGGTAAGAAGTGAGCCAAGACAACAGGGGATTGGTAATGTCATATAGCTTGAGTTTACTAATCAAGATATTAGTATCGACCTGGTCGAAGGCTTTTCTAGTCTGGTTGAAGTCGGTATAAACAGTATGAACTTCTTTACCTTCCTCCAAAGCAGTGATGATGAAATCTTTGTACAGTAGCAGGTTCGTTGATGTAGAACGACCTCTGAACAAGCCATGTTGTTGAGGTATTATTGCATTTTTAAATGTTCAAATAACAAATCAGTGATGATTGATTCGAAAATCTTGCCTATAGAACAGAGAATAGAGATAGGCCGATAATTCTCAACATTGTTCCTAGATCCCGTTTTATGGACAGGGACGACAAAGGCCGACTTCCAGAAGCTGGGAAATATACCTGTGCTCAGGGATGTTAAAAAGAATTTGAAGAGGTTCTGCTATTGTAGAATTACAGTTAATTAAGAAAATTGGTGGAATACCATCTGGGCCTTGAGATTTGTTTTGATCCAGTTTGCTTATTTTTTCTGTAACTGTCTCTGGGTAGATAATTACAGAAGATAGGTGGTAACTATATGGGTAATCCGGACCAATGAATGTTTGAGATGATGGTGCCGTGTAAACAGAGCTGAAGAAATCAGCAAATAGATCACAGGTGTCTTTACAGTTATCTGATGGTTTGTTATTAAAAAACATGTAACATGGAATAGCATGTTCGTTTTTTCTTAGCGTTTACAAAAGCCCAGAAAGATTTTGGATTTCGAGAAATTTAATTTTCTATTAATGAGGTGTAATGATTATAATCGTTAAGACTGTTTGTTTTGCCAAGTTTACTGTACTCAGAAAAAACATCAAAGTCTGTACTGTTGCCAGAAGACTTGAATTCAGTATGCCGGCGATTTTTTTCCTTAATGATCTTGATTGTTTTCTTGCTGAACCACTTTGGGTACTTAGGACTTTTTTTAATTTTTTTGGGATCATAGCATTCAATGATTTCATATGTGACTTGATAAAAATTTTGAACACATTCATTAACGGATAGATTCAGAAATATGTTATCCCAATTTAAAAGACCGAGAGAATGATTTATAGAACCGAAATCAGTTTTGTTAAAGTTGAACACATGACATGGTACCATGGGGTCAGTGGAACACCACACTTTGGTACTAGTATTGTTTGAGAAGATCAAGTCAATTGTGTCACCAAGGTGGTTGGTAAGGAGATTAAATTGACTTAAGTCGAGGAAGTCCAAACCATTTATAAGAGATTCAGCTGAAGCTACGCCCGCTGTACTAAATACCGGGCATACTGCGGTAGTAACAGTGTCCACAGTCCATTTAACTTGGGGTAAATTAAAATCACCCACTATCACTAATTGTGATGACGGATATTGGTCGGCGATAGAAGATGCTAGTTCGACGAAATCTGTGTAGCAAGAAGCTGAGGACCCAGGCGGAAAGTAAACACAGCAAATAATTACGGACTTGTTGCCGCGTTTTATAAGAATCCATGTATTCTCGATTCCAAAAATGGGGACTACCATGATATTGGACGACAAAATATTTTGCTTCACTGCTATTAGTGTACCTCCACCTCTGCGGTTACGACTAGTTTCGCAACCGCGGTCGTACCTAAAAACTGTATAAGCGGAAGAGAACAGTTTAGTGCTTAAAATATTAGGAACGAGCCATGTTTCAGTGAGTGCGATTACATCGTAATTCGCACAGAGGTTTGATTTGAAAAAAATACTAGTTTTTGTTCTTAAGCCTCTGACGTTTTGATAGAAAACGTGCATAAGATAATTAGATGTAGAACTAAAATCTGATAAATTCGAACGAGATTTATTCAGATTTTCTGAAGAAATGAAAGGGCTTAATTAAAATGCCAGTTGGCCAGTTTATAGGGTTAAGCAGTTCGTTAATATCAACAGCAGAAAAACCTACTTTGAAGGAGCAATTTTTACCTTTGTTTTTAAGGTCTGTGCAAGAAAAAATTGCATCAGGCCACTTTTCCTTTAAATATACGCAAACATTTTCGACAGGAGTGTCTTTCTGCAGTCTACCAACATAAACCCACGAATAAGAGGGGGTGGCGATAATCATAGGATTAGCTGTGCCAGTACCAAAAACAGGACTCGATTTATTAGTTTTATCGGATGCTTTGATTTTATTTCTTGTTGATTCTTGTTGTGGATCTCGTGTGATAGAATATTATAGATATTTATAGATTCAGCTATTGTGGAGACCTCTTTTGGTTTATTAATTTCAGAGGCTACCTCACTGTAAGTTAGCGTCTTGATCGGCTTGACAACTAGTTCAGGGTTTGTAACCAAGTGTAAGGAGGATTCAACCATAGTTTTTAAATCGCAAATCTCTTTAGACAGTTGAGCGTTAGTCTCCCGTAGTAATTTTACTTCTCTGAGTAGTTCTTTTATAACTGAAGACTGGTTGATGCTACTGGCAATAGTGTGTCTGAGATAGTTAGCTACTTCGATGTTCTCAAGAACCTTTTTGACAACTTCTGAATCTAGGCGAGACATTGTGAAGGTACAAATGTATATAATAAATTGTCGTACAGAGGTCAAAAAGGGATCAAACTGGGACACACACTTCATCGCTAGGGGCCTATCAAACGGACTTAAGCACACAAACAGGAAGGCCACTGAGAAGGTTCAAACAAAAAATACGTATACTACTACTACTATACAAAGTGAGATGCTGATGATGTACAAATGAATGAATTAGTGATATAATGGTAGTGAAATAAAATAAAATTAAAAAATAAAAAATAAAAATAAAAATAAAAATAAAAATAAAAATAAAAATAAAAATAAAAATAAAAATAAAAATCAAAATCAAAATCAAAATCAAAATCAAAATCAAAATCAAAATCAAAATCAAAATAAAAATAAAAATAGGCAGGCATAAAAATTTAACAAAAAGTAATAAATAAATAAATAGAATTAAGAATAAAATTAAAAAATATAAAAAATTAAATAAAACAATTTGATCGAGATTTGAACTTAGGACTTTGCAATTTGTATACAATGACTATAGGGGAAAAATTTTAAGATCGTAGCGCCACGCGGATTTTTTTGAAATCATTCTAAATCAGATACCACTTGACATTTACTAGTAAATAATAGCGAAAAGTGTATCAAAAAACGACAAAAAATAAATAATTGTTTGGGATTTTCTGATTTTGTGAAGTGACAACACTTGTAAACATCTAAAATACTACATTTTATAATCTGGTTTTAAGTTATGGCGGCACAGTTTTCCATTGTCGATTATTTTAATTATATTGGGGGTTTAAATAATAATTCCCGTGTTGTTTACGAAGGGGTAGAAATCTACAATGCTGGGCATATAATATTGTATGGGGTCACTGATAAAAACAGAGAGTTCATAAAGATTTATACAGATTTGTGCATTATAATCAAACCCACACACAATAACAGGAAATTTCAAGATATGCGATAATAAATACAAAATTGAAAATATAATTTGTAGTCACTATCATTAAAATGTAATGAGCAAACTTTCATATAAGGGCTCGCTTTTTTCCAATTTTTAAAATGTTTATCTAAACATCGCGTCGATTCCTAACCTCTTGCTTTCCCAATTTTGTTTAGAACCGTACGGTGTCTCATATTGGTGGAAACAAATGAAACGATATTTCCGAGTTTCTTCTTTTCAATGAATTGCACATAGGCACACAACAATATGTATTATACATTTTTCAATGATTATAATAAAACTTTATAAACAAACTTCATACAAAACCAATAGACAAAACGAAATGTTATCTGTCGCATGCAAGTTCATGAAACGCTCACCAGATGGTAGGGTGCTTAGCTGCAAATCCCTATAGCCACTGAACTGTGCTAATGCAAGTTAAAACGTAAAATGTACAGAAATATTAATAATTTATGCTTGTTGTTGGATCACCTGATTTGATGCAACAAGCAAAATGCACCTTAATGAACACACGTACATATAATGTTTCTTTAAAAAAGAATGCCTTAATGTGGCTGTATAATAAAATCTTACACACTTATCTCGATTGCTGCTGCCCAATATTACTTTAATGAAATAAATTTAATTTTCGCAGCACAATTAATATTGAAAATTGATTAAAACACAGGGAGCACAAAACTTATATCCACTACCACTCGATTTATTTTCTAGTGAGATCCTTTAATAGCTTTTGATTGCTACACGACAGTGCCGCAGTTAGAACTTTATCTTGTGGGGTGGGAGAATTATGAATTATAATCACGAATTATAACTACTACACTCATCAAAATTGCAATCAATATTTCTGTACCATTGCTATAGCACTAATTGAAAACCTACCCCCCTCCAATGCATCTCCTGAATACCTCCTACCTCATGCCCTTAAGCATTCCTTATTAAAATTTTCTTTTGAACCTGTGAGTGAAATTTCACTTCGAGATATTATCTCCTCAGTAAAAAATAACGATACCCGTGATGCTTATTAGCTCTCTGTAAAAATTATAAAAATAGTCAAAGACCCCCTAATTCCTGTTCTGACAAAGGTATTTAACACCTGTATTAAAAATAGTTGCTTTCCCGGCACACTAAAATAGGCAAAAGTTCTGCCAATTTTAAGAAAGGTAATAAACAACCTCAACATCTACAGACTCATAACTATACTTCCTTGCTTTTCCTAAATTTTTGAAAAAAATATTTATAAACAAATAATCCAACATTTCACCAATCATAATTTATTTTCCAATAGTCAATATGGGTTCAGAAGCAACTTAAGCACCACTTATGCAATTTTAGAATTCATTAACTGTATTTCTGACGCACTTGAATCAGGCGAATATTGTCTCAGTACTTTTCTTGGCTAAACTAAAAATACCTCTTCAAAATCATGTTTGGACCTGTTTATTATTTGTGCACATGCCTGATCATGAGTTATAAGCATGTATGTCTTATTATACAGACTATATTTGGTCTAAATTCTATGACCGAAACAAATGCATCTTTATGTTGCGCAAAACCTAGCTACTTAGGGGCATACTACATCTAACAAACTAGTAGTTATTGTACTCCTGTGCTGTACTCAATAAATGGAAATTGGGAAAACAGTAATATTGTCACAATTATGACATAATTGTATGCTAATGTCCCAATTCCTTGAGCGGCCTTTAGGTCGTGTAAGTCGCGGTTGCTGACTTGCGGTTTTGGAAATTAAAGAATGTGCAAAGTGTTGCGAGTTTGTCAACGTAAGTTTTGAACTACTTCTGATGTGTTGCTAAACATTATTCAATTGCGCCGACTATGGTCTTTAATTGCTGCCAACAATTACACAAATGAATAATGTTTCCAAAACAATTGAGGTAGGACTTGACGTCATAGTGTCCTGGTTAACAGTTATAAAATGGTCTTAGGAAATAGAGTCGTCAGTCAATTATTCATTGAGTCTGTTAGTGATTCATTGAGTCAGTTAGTTATTCATTCGACCATCTTTTGTGAGCACGCTACCCGAGGACCAGCCCAGCTGACAAGTCACCAACCCGAGATGTGAGTGCCGTCTACAGGGCTTCTCCACGTGTCCGCCTCGTGCGGATACATGGTGTGGTTCGACCGATCCTGGAGAAGCCGGGGCAAGAACGGGACTGACATCAGCCGCTAACCGTCAACACAGCAGCCATTCTGACAATTAATTGTATTGTATTGTAACATTATTATAATATAATAAATTTTGTAGAAATGATGTCCGTTCTTAAATCCACCCCGTGACAATATTTCGTTATTTACTGACCTGTATCTTGTCTAGCTGCACTTTCGTCATATTCACCAACATCTTCACATTCAGTCTTGATGTAAATCTTCTCAGTGATGATAATATTAGTGTTGTTGTTATACTGGGACATGTTGTCAATAGATGATATGAAATCTGTCTCTAGAGGATCGTGGCTCTCTGAAATATAAAAACTCATAGTTATTATTACTCTGTCTATGATTCAATATAAATAATGTTTCGCCCACTTGTGGCAAGTAGTTTCTAAATTCAATTTATTGTATACAAATTATTATAACATTTTAGTAAGCTTTTAAATCACAGTGAACAAGATAATCTTACCCCAAAAATATACTACATATTTTAACTGAATTACTAAAGTGTTACTAAAGGTACTAAAGTGTTTACAGTTCGAGGATGTCTGGGAAAGGTTAGGCATGTGCTATGACCAGTAGCGGCTAGTGGGTAAAATATTTGGGGGACATATTTTTATAAATATATTGCAGTGTACAGCCTACGGCCCGCGAGCCGAATCTGGCCCAACAATAAGTTTCAAACGGCTCGCATGAAATTTCTACCCCTTGCTTTTTAGAATCACCCTCCCCCTTCCTCAAAAGATTTTCGGAATTTCTCCACTCCCCCTGTCCTTAATTTAGGGTGACCATTCATCCCGCATTTCGCGGGACGTCCCGCATTTTTATTTGGTGTCCCCAGGGCCGAATTTGCTCTGTACTTATATTTGGAAGGTGAAGACCTTTTTTTTGCTCTTTACTTATATTTGGGAGGTGAGGACCTGTTTTAGGGTTTTGTAGGTATGACCAAAAAACCGTTATACCGTCATTTTGTCGTCTGTCTGTCTGTCTGTATGTTCGGTAAAAATTGTAGCCAAACGGCTAAACCTAGAGAGTTGAAATTTGACATGCTTATATAACTCTTTGACCCGCACATAGGAAAAATACTAAAACATCTAAAAAACATACCCCCCTAAAAATATAAACAAATATATGCTCATCGAAAAAAAAAATTTTTTTTACAATTTTGTGTAGGGTATCAAATAAAAGCCCTTGGTACGTGGATTAACGATCAAAATTTTATTTTTGCAAAATAAATTATTTTGACGAGATTTTTGCCAAAATTGTGCAAAAAAATTTTTGTCCCACACCCTGTAGCCCAGATGGTTTAAACTAAAAATCTGAAAAAAAATCTGAGTAATGTACATTGGTCTGTACCGGAATAGTACAACAGGAATTTCTGATCAGATTATGTTTTCGGAAAATAACGCATTTTTTGTTTTTAACTAAAATATGTAAAATATTTAATCCACTATTTAATACAGTAAACGAAAGAACGTCCGTACTCCAGTGGTAACGTTCTCGCTTCGTAAGTTGCAAACTACTGTTCGATTCCCGTCAATTTTTATTTTTTCTGTTTTTTTTTTTTGCATTTTTATTTCGTTTAAATTATTTCGTCAAAAATCTACGAAGTTATATTTTGGCAAATGTTGCATTTAATTTTTAAAAGCGTAAATTTAATAACCAGTGGGAAGTGTTGAAATTATAATTTAATTCTATGTTTGAATGTATACGAAATCAGAGGGATGGAGTTTATGACTTAAACAACCAATGGAAGCCGTAGGAGCAATTTTACGATCTTAATGAACCTTGCTATATAAAAAAAAATACTGCAAATATTTATAAACCCAAATAATGGTATTAGGCATCCGAATTAAAATTAATAAAAAAATATTTTAACATAAAATTTGTTTTGGCATCCCAAATAATCATCATTCACTTACTAAATACCTGCGAAACCCTGAAATGTGTGAAAATTCACACTTCACATAAATTTTTTTATTTGCTCTTCACTTATATTTTGGATGTGACGACCTTATTTTTGCTCCGTCCCGAATTGCCTTCTGCAAGAAAATGGTCACCCTACCTTAATTGATTTTTAAAATTTCTTCTCCACGTTCTAAAATGATTTCGCCCACCAGTCCCCTGTGATTTTTAAATATCTAATCCCAAACCTAACTCAATCTGGCCTGTGAAACATATTAAGAATTCATATACACAAGTATTAAAGTAGAGGGAACACGAGTTTTCTCAAAAACGCGATATGTAAGTTAGCCGAGCTACAGATAGCTCAATAATCGGTCGTTAAAAAAATTGTAGCTTTTAGTGCCCCATTCTAAATTATTACCATTGTTTTTTACTGAACTCTCTATTAATGTTCTATTTCCATTTTTGTTCGATTGTGAAATATTCAATTTGGGCCAATGAGAACCAATATTTTTTATTAATAATATAATTTCATAGTTAAGTACGTTAGTTTTAATAATGGGTGTTTTTTTTTTAGAGGTATAGAACTTTAAATTGCAATAAAACAACGATGGATTATTCGATTGACATGAATTTTTTTTATTCGAAAGATAATCTTGTGGCATTACATTTTAAATATGATTTCTGGCATATGACCGCCACGGCTGGCTCGGATGTAGTCCAATCTGGACGTCCAATTTTCGATGACTTTTTCCAACATTTGTGGCCGTATATCGGCAATAACACGGCGAATGTTGTCTTCCAAATGGTCAAGCGTTTGTGGCTTATCCGCATAGACCAATGACTTTACATAGCCCCACAGAAAGTAGTCCAGCGGTGTTAAATCACAAGATCTTGGAGGCCAATTCACAGGTCCAAAACGTGAAATTAGGCGGTCACCAAACGTGTCTTTCAATAAATCGATTGTGGCACGAGCTGTGTGACATGTTGCGCCGTCTTGTTGGAACCACAGCTCCTGGACATCATGGCTGTTCAATTCAGGAATGAAAAAGTTAGTAATCATGGCTCTATACCGATCACCGTTGACTGTAACGTTCTGTCCATCATCGTTTTTGAAGAAGTACGGACCAATGATTCCACCAGCCCATAAAGCGCACCAAACAGTCAGTTTTTCTGGATGTAACGGTGTTTTGACATACACTTGACGATTAGCTTCACTCCAAATGCGGCAGTTTTGTTTGTTGGCGTAGCCATTCAACCAGAAGTGCGCTTCATCGCTAAACAAAATTCGCTTATGAAAATCGGGAACAACGGCAATCTCGTTTTGGGCCCATTCGACGAATCTACGCCTTGCTTGATGATCGTTTGGCTTCAATTCTTGCACGAGTTGGATTTTGTAAGCACGCAAACCAAGATCCTTCCGCAAAATCTTCCATAAAGTGGATGGACACAGATCCAATTCCTGTGCTCGATGGCGGATGGACTCATTCGGGTCTTCCTCAATGCTACGCTCTACAGTACCAATAGCTTCTTCTGTACGCACCGTACGGCGTCTCTGGGGATGCGAGTTATCAATAAGAGTAAACGTGGTGCGAAAACGTTCCATGGTTAATCGAATTAACTGCTCTGATGGCCGATTTTGTCGACGATAAAATGGACGTAGTGCGCGATACGTATTCCGCACAGAACCATTATTTTCGAAATAAAATTGCACTATTTGCAAGCGTTGTTCAGGCGTGAGTCTATTCATGATGAATTGCCAAACCAAACTGAGAATAAATCACTTGACAGCTGTTAAATCGGTCGCCATCTTGAACAGTAATGCCAACTTAAAGTTCTATACCTCTAAAAAAAACACCCGTTATAACGCACAGTATCCAATTTCACGTCTGAATAAAATCAAATCAAACGAACGCTAAGCTAAGGCCGCCGGCCTAAATTCACCAACACATTCACACCAACAACTCGCCGCTGTTACCCTTTCCAGTTCATTTTTATTACTTGCGTAGATAAATACATCGTAGAAATCACATGTGGCAACACTGTACCGGGACACTAACGTGTAGTGTCCACAGCATTCATTGTTTTCTAGATCTAAATTTTTAAAATCTAACACTTATATAAAAAATCTTTGACACTATCCCAGCGTCACCCTGTCTCAGCCGCCACTGGCTATGACCTGTCTTTAGGTAGTTGCTTTAGGTGACGACAGAGTATACATTGACAGGCTGATGCTCTTCTTGAGGGAATCAAATTTATTTCATTATACAGTCAGCGCTCGCTTAACGTACATCCGCTTAACGTACGTTCGATGATACGTACATGATTAATTACGAATCGTATATTCGTACGAACGTACATCGCGTAACATGAAAATGTCGCTTTTGTACGAACGTACATCGCGTCATACGAAAACGTCGTTTTCGTATTTGATATGGCAACTTTATGGTTAAAAAAAAAGGGAAAAGAAATAGCACACAATGTATAATCTATAATCGGATTCACGAAAAATGTCCGATTATTAAATAACGGGACCGCATTTAATTTTGAAAGAATAAACTTAACGTAAAATTTGTTTGAATAAAACTTGCAGATTTTAAATTTTTCTACAAAAAAAGAATCTTACACTTTTTTTTCATGAATGATCATTTGCAAGATATTGAAGTTTATTAATTTAATGCCCCTAATATTTTCGTAAATCCGTATAGAACAGTAAACACGTAGTACTAACATGTACATACATGTTAAAAAAATAAAAATAAACCATACAATATATAAAATAAACATGTTTAGAAAAATAAATAAGTACTTAAAAAATTATTAATTGTTGTTTTTAATTAGAACTTTATCCATTGTCAATTGTACCGCAGTTTTCTTTTTGTCTTGATATAAAAGTTTATAACAAGCGGTGCTATTGCGTATATTATTAACAACACTGAAACTTCTATCAATATCCGGGTCCGAATTCTCGATAATGTCAATGAGTTCTTCCACTTTGCCTAATATTCCACTTACTATTTTTAGTTGTATTTCGGTTTTTTCGTTCTCGGTTTTTCACACACAGAAAAACACTCGTAAATACGTGTACATATTCGGCTGCGTTCGACTTATTTACTGATTCTTGTAATCTCTGTAAGTGTGAGTGAAGGGGGAAAATTGAAAGATAGTTGGTAACACTGTATTTCAAGCTTCATACGCATATCTTACCTAAATATAACTTCAAAACAATCAATGAATATTGGTCATTTATACAAAAAAAATGTACGTTTGTGCGAACAAATGTACGTTCGTACGAAAAAATGTACGTTTGTGCGAACAAATGTACGTTCGTACGAAAAAATGTACGTTCGTACGAACAAATGTACGTTCGTATGAAAATAGGGACCGAAAGTATGTACCAATTAGTCGTATTTACATGCATTTATACGGAAATATACCGTCCGCTTAAAGTACGGGAATCTGTGTACGCATTGTGTACGTTAAGCGGGCGCTGACTGTACACAAAGATTTGCAATTCATGTTATTGTGTTATTTATCTTGATCTGTGATACCCGATGGTAAATGACTCCTTTACAGCCTCTTATCGTGACCGTGCGTCGCTCATTCGAACAGACTTTTACTCTAATTTATTTGTGCTTGTCGTGCAATTTTTTTTATTTTTTTTATTGATTATGTGTAAAGGAATTTATTTATTTATTTATTTTGTGTTTTATTTATTCTTTTTAATACATATTGTACGCGTTTCAATGGGCTGTGCTGTGCACCAAAAATTTTAACTAACTAACCAAAAATCTACCAAACTGTAGAAATACCGGTAAAACCGCCAACAGAGGAAGAAGTGAAAACTGCGCTCGCCAAATTATACAATAAAACATGAAATCTTCCAGAAAACAAAATACCCCATCGGAACTTTTGAAAAGTGGGGGTAAACTCGTGAGAATAGAAAGAGGAGCTATAAAGTTGGGTATGATAGAGCACGAAGAAAAAAGTAAGTATATGGGTAGGCGCTAACAGAAAATAGTTTAGGACAGAAAGTATATATAAACGAGTATAACTTTGAAATGATGAATTTAAATATCTTGAAGCGATCATAACGGAGAACAACAAAGTCACAGAAGAAATAAATAGTTGTATTCATAGCGGTAGCAGACGTCTGTTTGCTACCGCTATTAAAATAATACTCTTCAAAAATCTATCGAGAAGATCAAAGATAAAGATATGCAAGACCATTATAAGACCCATAGTTAGATATGGCTGTTAAACTTAAGTCATGATGAAAGAGAGTGACAGAAGTTTTATAAGCTTCAAAAAGTAAAAGTAATAGATTAGTTAAGGATTCGGTGACTAAGATACCAATTTACGGAAAACAAGGAATTGGAAGAACTATATGGTGAGACAGATATAGTGAAGAATATTGAAGCACATTGTCTGCAGTGGGCCGGGAATGTCTGCAGGGAGTCAAACAACTGCTTCATTAGTGTGTGAAGAGATAAAGGCCACGAGGACGCCTGCGTAAGCAATGAAAAGATAACATTTTAACCGACTTAAAATCAAAGTACATCGAAGATGGCCTGGGCCTAATGTTGTACCGAGACTTATAGAAACAAGTCATGAAGTCAGCCAAGACCCATCTAGGGTTGCAGAACAACAAGAAGTAAGAATATAAAATATCATACTGTCTGACCTGTATTTTGTCCAGCTACACTCTCTTCATATTCAATGTTATCTCCACATTCAGTCTTGATGTCAATCTCTTCCGTGATCATATTAGTGATGTTATCCTTGGACATGTCTTCAATAGATAATGTACGAGATGTCTCCAAGGGATTGCAACCCTCTGAAATATAAAATACTCAATGTTACTATTTTCCTGTCCACGTTCTCAACGTCAATAATTTGTCCAATAGATGTGCTAACTAAACTGCACATATTTCTACACATTTATGGAAATATTCCCTAAATTATTAATCACCGAACAATGTCAGGAATTTTACAATCAAGTATGTTTATTAAACACTGTAAACAACAATTTCTGATATTCATCTTTGTAGCTCCGATGAAGTAATAAAGTATTTCGAAATTGGTTAGCTGTATTTACTTGCAACATTTGTCCGAAACCAGCACAATCCTTCCACAATACCAATCTATGGACATGACCAACTCTATATATTATAAATAACATAAGCATGAATATAACTAGTTCTACTGACCAGTGTTTGCAACAGTTGCATTTTCCAGTTCATCTTCCTCACATTCATTAGTTTCCCCAGGTTCAACTAAGATATAAATCTTTTCCATGATACTATTAATCACGATATATGTCTTCTTTCCAAATGTCTCTGTTTCTTCAAATAAACAGTTTATAATATACCTAATAGTTATGACCGTCGGAATTTACTATATTCGATTACAATCAGTCCGTGTCGATTACAATACTAAGTTGTATTGCCAAAAGACGAAAATTAAAATTCCCCATTTATATTTCAGTTTCGGTCATGATGGTACAAGTAGAGGGGAAACGTAATAGGGGAAAAATTTTAAGATTGTAGCGCCACGCGGATTTTTTTGAAATCATTCTAAATCAGATACCACTTGACATTTACTAGTAAATAATAGCGAAAAGTGTATCAAAAAACGACAAAAAATAAATAATTGTTTGGGATTTTCTGATTTTGTGAAGTGACAACACTTGTAAACATCTAAAATACTTCATTTTGTGATCTGGTTTTAAGTTATGGCGATTTTCCATTGTCGATTATTTTAACTATATTGGGGGAAATAATAATTCCCGTGTTGTTTACCAAGGGGTAGAAATCTACAATGCTGGGCATATAATATTGTGTGGAGTCACTGAAAAAAACAGAGAGTTCATAAAGATTTATGCATTATGCCTAGATACTTGTGCATTACAAACCCACACACAATAACAGGAATTTTCAAGATATGCGATAATAAATACAAAATTGAAAATATTTTTTGTAGTCACTATTATTAAAATGTAATGAGCAAACTTTGATATAAGGGCTCACTTTTTTTCCAATTTTTAAATTGTTTATCTAAACATCGCGTCGATTCCTAACCTCTTGCTTTCCCAATTTTGTTTCGAACCGTACGGTGTCTGATATTAGTGGAAACAAATGAAACGATATTTCCGTGTTTCTTCTTTTCAATGAATTGCACATAGGCACACAACAATATGTATTATACATTTTTCAATGATTATAATAAAACTTTAAAAACAAACTTCATACAAAACCAATACACAAAACGAAATGTTATCTGATGTACACAAGTTCATGAAACGCTCACCAGATGGTAGGGTGCTTAGCTGCAAATCCCTATACCGTATTAAGACTTATAGAATTACATAAATTATATTAGAATCTATAGACCTTGATACCGTATCACAGCTTATATAGCGAACTGAAGCAGGTCAGCCATTGTTCGGTGGCTAACATCGTGGTGTCCACATTACATTTCCCATTCATATTATTTGACTATAAAAGTGAATTGTGTCATATTAAATTGTAAAAGTCGTAGTGAGAAGCTGGTCTAACTTTCCACTGGTAAATATAAATTTATATTGTTTTAAAATCTCTGAAACATTCACATTGTTTACAGTAATGGGCGCGTAAGTTACATGATGTAAGTTACCTCATTTTGACGCGTAAACAACTGATGTAAAGTAAACACAAAAACTCTTGTAAACAATGTAAGCAACGTAAACAATGTAAACAATGATTTAGACATGCGCACTTATTTTGAATTACAGAACGCCATTATCAATAAATATTTATAAATAATAAAATTTTAATGAAACAATTTTAAATGAAAAAGTAAATATATAAAATTAGGACAAGCCAATATACATATTAATAAAAATCGAATATGTATCATTGATATAGGTGTTACAAGTTAGTAAATAATATGAAAAATAAAAAACTTTTTTCTTTAAAAAAATCTAATTTTTTTAATAACAAAATACATTAAATTTCACCTTTAAGAAAATCAGCCTATATTTTTTAATAACAAAAAGATTCATTGCTAAATTTGCATAACGCCCTATATTTTCTTTAATTTTTTTTAATTAAAACCTAACCTAGCTCTTCATAGCTATTCCTTCGATTTCTTCCCACCATTTTTTTAAATATATTTATAGTTTTGAACTGAATCTACCTGTTCATTAACTCTCTATCATTCGTATTAAATAACTAAAACGAACCTCAAAATTTGAAAGTTTACATAGTTTACATTGTTGACAAGTTTACCAATTGTTTACATAAATTTACACGTAAACGTAAACAATTAAAGTTTACGTGTAAACGCCCATCACTGATTGTTTACCCGTACACATATTTTAATAGTGGTTTTATACCTAACTATAAGTGTATATCCCCTCTACACGTACCGCCATGCTTTGGTGGCAAGTAACTTCATTTCTTGAGCACAATGCCATCTCCCCTCTACTTGTACCACCATGGTTTCGGTACTATTCTACAACTACCAGACAGTGTTGCCAACTATAATAAAATTTAAACTAAAATCACAATACAATTAAAATTATTCATATAATAATGCTTAACTTTCAATTAAATATGTCTAATTAAATAAATATACCGGTATTTAATAATAATAATAAGTAATAATGTGAAAGTAATCACAGCTGATTAAAGACAAACCAGTGGCGAAGAGAGACCTCCGCTGGACTTGCTCTCCCATAAAATAATAATAATAATAATAAAAAAATAAATAAATTTAAAAAAAAGATTTAGGTAAATCTTCAAAAATACATTATATTATGTTTTATACAAATGTCTGTTCAAAGCTTGGTTTACTAGTTATGAATTTTTAAAATTTTAACTTCCGTTTCCGATTTTTCATAAAAAACAATAGGGTTCTTCCCAATTAATAGGAGAATTTTTTACCACCAGAACTAACTGAGTTATCATGTATACACACACGCACACGCGCCCCCACACGCACACACACACTCGGATGGACGGACGGACAGACGGCACTTTGAAAATAGTTTTTTTGGATTTCCTAGACCATGAAACGTGGTCATCAGTTAAAATCTCGACATCGAAAATTTTCGCGATTACAATACGTGCCCCTTATATATTAAGGTCGGGCAAGTAAAAAGGGAGACTATAATTTGACATTCCACAACTTTATTATAAATGCATGACCAATGATACATAATTTTACATTTTGAACGGAAATAAACTATAACTATATTTATGACATATGATGTGTATAGAGTTATATATAATATGTTATTAAAAAATAAACTATTATGTTAATTTTGAGGCCTACAAATCAAAAATTTTCAGGTTATAAATTTCAGGCAAATCTTATATCGTTTTTTTTTCTTCTAAAATAGTGTTTCTCAATCCTCTACTGTTAGCGATACACTTTAGAACTGGCCCACGAACCGGATCCCTTGGTCAGAGACTAAACTGATCTGTCAGGCCCGGTCTTTCGTTGCCCACAATAACAAAAATAAGGATTCCTCGCTTGCAGAGAAACTGGCCTGACGGCGGAACAGGTCTATTCCTTCATGGAGAATATATACTGAAAATTTACAGGATTCTTGCCCGACGGAGTAAATTCATGACCTTTCAAGACCATGGACCACGGGCTTGAGGCTAGGAAATCCGGAAACACGGTTGGTGACACACTGGATATTTCGCCAGTATGTACTCGTTTGTGTCTAATGAAAGTCCTCTTATCTCTAAATTCCTTATTACAGATTTCACATTTAAATAACTTTTCTCCAGAATGTATTAGCTTGTGACGAGTGAGATGTGATGACCCTGCAAATGCTTTATTACACTGATCACATTTGAATGTTCTTTCTCCAAAATGTATTCGTTTGTGGTAAACGAGAGATGATGATTGTTTAAATGTTTTATCACAATGATCACATTTGAAAGGTTTCTCCCCAGAATGTATTCGTTTGTGTTTAATGAGACTTGATGTATCTGTAAATGTATTATTACACATATCACATTTAAATGGTTTTTCGCCAGAATGTATTCGTTTGTGGTAAATAAGAGATGACGATTGTGTAAATGCTTTATTACACTCATCACATTTGAATGGTTTCTCTCCAGAATGTATCACTTTGTGTCTAATTAGATGTGATGTACTTATAAATGCTTTATCACACTGATCACATTTAAATGGTTTCTCTCCAGAATGAATCATTTTGTGTCTAATGAGATGTGATGACCTTGAAAATGATTTATCACACTCATCACATTTAAACGGTTTCTCTCCAGAATGTATTTTTTTATGTCTAGTGAGATATGATAGAACTGAAAACGCTTTATCACATTGATCACATTTAAATGGTTTCTCTTCAGTATTTATTTGTTGGTATCTACTGATATGTGATAAAGTTGTTGTGGGAAGATTACACTTGTTAATAGCCAATGATTCACAACTATCATCTGGTTCACTGAAAGATGTTCCGCTATCTGCAAACAAACTTGCATTAATAAATAAGACAAAAATTCTGTTGTGGAAATAAAGCCATTTTCTAATCTAAAATTTTCCTTCATGTGACTATATACAGATTATGAAATGGAGTCGTGACGACAGTGATTTTAATGTGCCGCCTTGCCATCATTTTTATGAAACTTACTTGGCCCGAAACGTACCAAATATTTTTGCTTCGTGTCAGCTAAGGCCACAAATGAAAGGTTAGACAAGAAATGGCGCCAAGAAGTAATATTTGCGGTTTCTATGCGCAAACATTCTTTATTTTATGGACACCCCGAGTACACAATTATAAATAATCATCGTTCAGTTAATCATTTTCATTAAGAAATTGGTATTAACATTTATAAAAAACCGCAAATTAATTAGCAAGGTGTTTACCTACCAGTATTTGTGACAGGAGCACAC
Source organism: Liopterus haemorrhoidalis (assembly GCA_963971575.1). NCBI lineage: Eukaryota > Metazoa > Arthropoda > Insecta > Coleoptera > Dytiscidae > Liopterus > Liopterus haemorrhoidalis. The sequence goes on from OZ020613.1 coordinate 48,396,474, forward strand.
TCCAGTTCATCTTCTTCACATTCGCTGGTGTCTGCAAGTTCAGACTTAACATAAATATCCTCTGTTATGTTTATGTTGGATTTGGTGGATGAGTGATGCATGTCGCCTTTAGTTCCATCTATGGTTTCTACTATAAACACATCATTATTATATAATGATAAGCATAATTCTATTGTATTAGGTCGTCATGGATAAAATTTGTAGAAAAAAAAAAGCAAAGTTGGTTGATATTAATATAAGGAATTATTTTATTTATCAAAGTATGCACCTGTATTGTCTATACACTTTTGCCATTTAAGCGGCAGGTTGTTCAGGCCGGTGGTATAAAACCCTGGCGGACGAGAGTCAATGAATTCCTGGAAGGCCAGTTTTACAGTATTGTCGAAATTAAACTGTTTTCCTATTAAAAAGTTGTCCAAATTGAGGAAGAAGTGGTAGTCAGTGGGGGCTAGGTCTGGTGAGTATGGAGGATTATGAAGAAATTCCAACTCCAATTCCTGTAGTTTTGCCACAGTCATTTGTGCACTGTATGGTCTAGCGTTATCATGCAATAAGATAGGAGTTGATCTGTTGACCAATCTAAGCTGTTTTTCTTTAAGTTTTTGCATCATTTCTTCCAGTTGGTTGCAATATATTTCTGCTGTGATCGATGAGTCAGGTTTTTTTTTTTTGTTAGGTTTTTAAGTTACCTGTACGAAATTTGGCGAACCTATTTGATATTGTCTGCAGCGTAGTAACACTAGAGCCAAATACACAATTAATGTTTCGCGCGGTCTGCCATGTCGTGGTTCCACGTAAGAATTCATACTTCATAATAGTGCGAATTTCCGACCGTTCCATTTTCAACAAAATTAATTTAAAAAAAAAACTTTCCAACAAGAAAAAAAAAAACAGAACTGTAAAATATTAAGCCAATGTCATATAATAAGGTGTTAAAATTGGCAACATTATTAACTACAAATTTCATCCTTGACGACCTGATTTATCACTTCAGCAACTTTCACTTCTTTGAGTAACTACAAGACATAGTACTGGATTCAGACAAAACATTACTTAATAACAGATACAGGAATAAAACTATTTAACTGTACTTACCAGAATTTACGACAGCAGTATTCTCCAGTTCATCCCCTTCAAATTCACTGGTGTTCACAGGCTCAGACTTGATGTAAATCTCCTCTATTTTCGTATTTTCATGATATACGTTGTCTGCAACTTCATCTCTAATTCCTGTGATAAACATAAAATTGTAAAAATAAAATAAAAATATATAAATAAAAGGTTCCCAACGCCTAGATAGACGTATTGGGGCAAAGAAGGTAAGTTCTCCGTTTCTATATCGCCGACCATAGATATGATAGCCACGTGATCAGTGTGATGTTTCGACCGGTCTTGTAATCCCGGTATAAACAGGTACTCATTTATAAGTATTGAATATTTGAGGCTGAGTCGCCCCTAGATTTGACTGCACAATATCGGAAGATATAAATCCAAAGAAGATGGGGGATTCGAACCTGCGTCCCTGTGCTCCGTAGATAACCGTATTACCATGGAGCCACGGTAACTCTTATGATTGTAAAATATAAACGAGTTATTTATTGTAAAAATATGTATATTATTGGCTGTATACTAAATAAAATAATTCAAATCTATTTTTGTTAATAAACACTCATCCACATTAAATCTATCCCTTTTTTGTCCACATAAACCGTTATTTGTTCACTAAGTTCATTCAAAACGTGATTTGTTCAAATTTAAATAATCGATTTTTCGTATTTTTGTCTATTAAAATATTTATGATCTAACAGGAAAAGAATAAAACACTCGGTAGTTTCAAAGAATAAAACAAGTTTATTTGATACGTATTTCGGCTTATGAGGTCATCTTCAGAAATACAAAGGGTTTGCAGAAATACATTCATATAAATAAAAAAATTACAAACTATGAGAGAGGAGAGGGTATTGAAACAAATGTGGCTATAATTAGGAAAATCATACCTACAAGATAAAATTATATGAGAGAGAGGATTAAAAGGGATTAAGAAGAGGCGACCATCTAAACTCAACTTGTTCATTTATGAGATTTCTAGACTTAGGAATCGCTTTCTTAATTTCAAATACCTCTAATAAATCCAATTTTAATCCTTTCGGCTGTACATGTAAAATTTCAATGTTATCAAAACTAAAAGTATGTTTATGTTAAGCATATGTTTAGCTACATTAGACTTATCACTATGGTACAATCTCCACGCTCTAATATGCTCTCTTATTTGTATGTTGAAATTACATTCGGTTTTACCTATGTAAATATACTCGCAATTATTACAATTGATTTGGTAAACTCCACTGTTATCCAACTTATCCTTGCGACCAATTTTATTATTGACTAAAATATTTTTAAGAGTGAACTGATTATGAAATGCGGCTTAACTTCATGATCTTTTAAAAGGTTAGATATTTTAATGCTGCTAGGACCAAAAAAATTAATTTTTCTATATAGTTTTACCGGTTTAGAAAGTTCATTGTTATAAAATTTATTGAGAATAAGTTTCTTTTTCTTTTTCTTAAGAATATCATGTACAACTATGGGGCAGATCGAGAAAATTTATTTTACTATTTTGTTCTAGTTCTAATGTAAACTGTATTTTAGAATTAATTTTGTTAACAGCTTGGAAGAAAAGGGATAACTGTATGTCCGTACCCGTCCAACAACATACTATGTCATCAACGTATCTATACCACCAACGATTTTTTTTTATATATGTGTTATTAGAATTTAATATTGATGTTTCAAAATTGTCCATAAAAATATCGGCCAACAGAGGGGAGAGAGGTGAACCCATAGGTAACCCATTGATTTGTTTATAATTAATATTATTAAATCTAAAATAATTTTGTTCTAGACAAGTGTAAAGGGACAATTTTAATTCGCTGCCTGATGGACTGTTACCTATTTTATCTTCCATTTATCTTAGGATTTTCCTAATTATAGCCACATTTGTTTCAATACCCTCTCCTCTCTCATAGTTTGTAATTTTTCTATTTATTTGAATGAATTTCTGTAAACCCTTTGTATTTCTGAAGATGGCCTCATAAGCCGAAATACGTATCAAATAAACTTGTTTTATTCTTTGAAACTACCGAGTGTTTTATTCTTTTCCTGTTATTCAATATGTTTCAAGGAGAGCCTACAACTGAATCTATCGATTTAATTTATGATCTGTTTAAAATGAATGTTTGGGACCTACAAAATAACTGGTTCGAAAAATTAAGTTCCCAAATTATTGCAAACTTCAATGTGTTTTTTTGCAATTATCTCAAAATTGCATTACTGTGACAAATCACGTTATAAATGTTCCTTGCTCATTTATAGAATGAAACTTTAACTACAATTTGACGTATCGTACGCAAATATGTGTCGACTGGTTTACAAGATAGTGTCTATAATGCAAATTGTTTATTTACTGTTACATAACAATTTTGTTTATAAGTAAAATTATTCATTTTGATTGGATGAGAATTTGGATGTATATTTGGATGTATATATAAGATTTGGAAGTATGAGAATTTTATTATCAGTTTTGTATAAGAATCTTTTAATAAGTAGACCGTTATGCCTCCCCTTATACTGTGGTACAAACAAATTGGTACTATACCTTTGTAATCATCATTTTCTTCCTTTTCTGTTTTCACTGGGTAACTGTTATTGTAGAATTTTTCCATTGTCACCATGGCTGTGTCCGTTCGTTTTTATAATCCATCAAATACACAACTCTCCGCTAATTTCAGCGATAGAACTCAGCTAAAAATATATATACGGAAAATATATATTTGCAAGTAATGCTCAAGAAGTTTATAAAAATCTTCTACTTTTAATATAACAATTTTAACAAATTATTTAACTACATATTTCTATCCTGACTAGATGAAACTTTCACTAAACATTTTAAAATCAGCTGTGGCCACCACAGGACCGACCGCCACCACAAAGTACTTGTTTAATTTATGCTTCTTTAAAAAAAAATGTCTCTAATAAAAGTTGTTAGTTATTGCTTTTATAGCAACTTTTGTTAAATAATTTTTTTCGAAATATTTCTCCGTTGTGAAATAGTCGCAAAAATCTTAAAACCGACACGAGTAAACTCCCATTTATAGTTAACCGATTTTTACCAAAAGTTGATCAACTCGTGCCATTGATGTCAAAAGCTTAAATATGAAGTTTCATAAAAATCCTTTTAGCCGAATTTGCTCTGCACGTGTACACGGACCGACAGACAGACCGACAGACATCATGCTAAAAATAGTCAAAACGTTATTTAGGGACTTCAATTCGTGGAGATCCATCGAAATCTCGAAATGTCAAAATCGGTATGATCACAATACCTCCCTTATATAAGTTGGCGGGCGGTAAAAATAGTCGCCCTAGGCGCCCAATTGAAAGGGACGCAGAATTGAATGATGAATAAGGTTTTTTTTTTGGGTCGGTCGATCCAATTCACTGCCTACTGTGAGCAGACCCGTACGAAGGAAAATCTGCGCCTGGGTTAAAGCATGAATTTGGTGCGTCTTCTAACCCTCAGTCCCTGTCTTAAACACCAGAACGTCCGAAGTAGTGACGGTATTCACGCCTCCTAAATTAGGCGCTCGGGGCCAGAGCCCCCTTCGCAAGGTTCTGACTGTAAAATGCCTTGTAGTTGAAAGCTTACCATAGAGGCTCACTACAAGTATACTCCTAGATAGCTGTCTTTTGTTAAAAGTATTGTACAAGGTGACTCCTAGTAAATAAATTTAATTGAAATGACATGGGTGTCTGAGAAAGGAATGAAATTTGATTGTAGCACTATGAAACAAGCAATTATTTTAATTGGGCTAATGTGAGGGGAAAATAAAGTAGTGTGCACCTAAAAACTTGGTGATTAAGTTAGGTTTAGTAAGTAAAAGGTTGGAATAGAGAAATCTAAAACTTGATAGACCTATATAAAGGAGTATGTGTAAGAATTTTTACCAAGTTTCCTTTTTTTTTTTTTTTTTGGATACTCGGTTGATTAGGTATACTTTTTTTGTCACTGGTTTCCTGAGGCTGCGGTTACAGTGGAAGCGTGTTCGCCCGAAGTACACTTCCGGCATATTCGCAAGAATTTGAGCGAATAGATAGGTGTTGTTTCATTTCAACAGTTTCACGGGATTTATAAACTTCTACTGTGACCACATACGCGTATTTCTACTGACTTGAATCAGTCGACCAAATGCGGTCGAGTACGAACGTAGTACAGTTCGAGCGAACACGCTTCCACTATAACCGTAGCCTGATAGTCTATACAGTAACTTATCGAGTTACTTTCACACTGTCAAGGTCATTTTAATGCTTAATTTACCATAGAAACTTTCGGCAGAACACTGTAAAAAGCTTACAGAATAGACCCCTGCTTTTTTTGTTGCTTGTAGGAATAAAAATTTCTGGAGAGCAGCGTCCCAAATTTGGTTTACCTCATGCGCAAAATATTATCGACATGGCCCTGTGTAAAATATTTCTAAACGTCTTTAAGTAAAAAAGAAAATTAGGTGATGACTGAATTGCTTCACTTGTAAAGGGTAGTTGTACTGAATCTCCAAAGTGCAAATAAATGTAACAGTTGCGAATTACTTTCAATTTATACATGAATATTCTCAACCTCAAACAAAAGTTTATATCTTCACAACTGTTGAAAAGCTATTGTAAATACGCTTTATGTTCAAGGCACATACAACAAATACCTGTTAAAAATATTTTTTACCTGCAAATTGCTTCCAAATATGTTTTCTAATTAGCAAATATGCCAAATTATATTTGTTAAAACCAGTTAATTGTATTAAACGCAGTTTTTACCACTCCGTGCAGTTCACTATATAATAGCCACGGACTGGTGGATTGGTAATTTAATAAAATTAGGTGGTTTTAAATATTTGTGAAGTTACCTTTAGCCATTTATCTACACTAAACACAGACAGCATCGCGTAACTGCTACTTACTGAAATTAATAAAACCAGTTGGTTACCGCCTGTTATTTGAACATTGGAAAAAATTGCCGAAAGGGATTTCTTTCAGTAACGAATATGAATGATACGAGAGACAATAATATTAAACAATAGATTAATATTAAAACATTATATTTAGACCCCGATGAACATCAAGTGAAAACTGAAATTGAGCACGCCTTTGAATTGGAGAATGGTTTGTAATTAGCACATTTACATCTAAATATATGTTCATGCATCAATTGTTTCCAGCAAGTAGCGTCATGTATCAATATTTCTGTAGCGTTCATACATTGCAGCATTAATTGTAGCCTTTCAGTCATTTTATTGTACAGGTTTCTATTGGCCGCCTTATTGGATACTTGTCTAGTTATAAAAATGTTTCATTTATCTAATTAAGATTTATTAGTGGAATAATTTTTATTATAAGAGCAAGATATGCCAAATATTAACAACATAACAACAAGCGTTTTTCTTCATATTTTTATTTGTCACAATATCAATTCATTGTGATTGTAAAAAAAAATCAAAATAATGAAACAAGCTACCGTTTTCAAGAATCATTTATTAACTTAATCAGTTTTTCACCATTCTTAGTTAATTATCATTGAATAGTAACATAAATATATAACACTTTCCCTAAAAACTTGAACGCACCAGAGAGCATTTCGTACTTTCAGTCACTCCCTCTGGGCTCAACAGGGCCACCTCACAAAGGCACTGGAAAGTTTTTTTAAGTTTTAAATATGTCCTGCACTTGTAAAGCAGGAGCTTCATGCAAACATATTTAAGCTGTCTTTTTATTTTGTACCAGTTGGTTAACAAACCAAAATGAAAGAAGCCAAGATATGGGTATTGATTGATTTTATTGGAATATTTCATTTTCTTTTTTTTTGTGTGGTTTCTGTTGGTTTTTCTTTTTGTTCCATAAACAGTATATTGTGTTTGGAAACATTAACTAACACAGATTTTAAATGCTTGTGGTCTATTTTAAAAAAGCCTGTCTTCCAACTGTACGAATCGCAAACTTTGTTAGAAACTCCCTGTCTAAAAAAATTAATTAAAAACGAAAGCAGACATTTCAGTGAAGCTGTATCATAATATCTATGTACAAAATTTGAGACTGCATGCCCTATTCTTGCGTTAAAGTTACATGGGTAGATATTTAATTATGTTCGAGAAGGATTTTTATAATTTATTATTTCTTATTTTAGTATTTTTTTAATAAATACTAGTTTGTTAATTATTAATAAGTTAACAATATTGATGTAGGGGAAGGTGAGTAACAGTGAGAGACTTTTTTTTCAAAGTAACGTATCTTTTATTCTATTTAAGTTAAAATAATGGTATTTTTGGTATATACCCTATAATATATATACTAAATAATTACAATGATAAAAATAAAAAATTATTGAGTGAATAAGAATTACAAAAATATAAATAGAACACCTGCATTTGTCTCACTGTACCCCAACTCTGGGGAACATTGAGACATAAACATGGGGACCAAAGAGACAATAATAAAATTAAGATACACAATTTATTGAAGATTGATCAAAGAGAACTTGATTTCAGTGGCCAGTCAATATCATTCGTTTCAGAAAGTTTTTCTTCCATAGATATCTCTTCCTCTGTATCTTCTTTCTCTTCAAAAAGTATTTTTCTGATTTTTTTCTTTTGTTTCAGTATTGCTTTAGTTGTACCATTTTTCTTTTTAGTTCTTTCTTCGATTCCTGTTTTTTTCTGGCGTGTTTGTAGTAACCATAGGCTTTCCCTTTCTTCTTCTTTTTCTTACTTCACTTCAGGATTTCGATTTAGGATATCCTCTATTGGTAATATCTTCTGGACTGATAAACCTGGTAGCATATGGTATATTTAATGAATGACTTTGTAACCGTGAGATATTGTCTTAGTGTTCCCCAACTGAAATCGTCTGAGTGTTACCCACATGTTTATTTTACCTGAAGGGGTCATGTGCTTCTAATCTACAATGTTTATACCAAAATTGAATATGTCAAAAGATAGCTAAGAATTAGCACTACACACAACAATTGTAAAATAAACAAATGATAACTTATTTTTAAAATAACAACACAAAATATAAAATAAATAAATATTTCTTTACTTACCAAACTCAAAAATATCACACATAAACAAGGATATTTATGTTGCAGCTATTTTTATTTTGGATTGACTAATGCGCTTATTGTACACGAATCTACCACTAAAATAGCTCCTCTCAAATTATAATGTACTCAATTTAAATTCATTTGTCTCACTGTTCCCCGTGTCTCACTGTTACTCACCTTCCCCTAATCTGTAGCTTTGAAATGCTTTTAGCACACGCTCACTCTTTTACCCGTATTTGTAGCATTTTCTTATGCTTTTTTTCTGTTTATCTCTTCATTAACACTAAATTTATTTATTATTTTAACAAATTGTTTTTCATTTGGCAAAAATGGAACTGAATGCTTCTATCACTTCATTTTCTAGTGACAATACACATCAGTTTGTGTTATGATAACTCATTATAACACAAAATAATATAAAAAAGAATAATAGTTGCTATCAAAAGTTGATGTTACAAAAAAACTGCAACATTAAAGTTTAAACGCGATACAAACAACACGAGGTAGCCATATGTAAACAATAAACAATTACTCGTCTTATGAGTTCAAATTTTGTCCGCCTAGTGTCACTTCATAGCGATGTTGAACCCAATACCATGCTATAGTGCGTTCGAAGGTGAGTTTGCAGTATAGCTCTTATGGAAAATGGGAGCGGTGTTGCCAAATGTTGTAAAAGTGTCAAATGTGTCAATTATAATAATATGAAAAACTCGTATGATTTACAAAAATCAACTCTTATAAAACTTAAAATAATACTCAACAAAAACAAATGGCCATTTGTAGAATACTGCGTATTCACAGATCAGCGCGTTTTAGAGCTGGCAACGTCGACAAGCAAGAAAAGGATAGTGTCATTGTGTAAACCCATTAGAGAGTATGAAAAAACTACTCCATATGCCCTGTACTGCAAACTCACCTTCGAACGCACTATATAACTTTTTATTTTTATCGAATCAAACTGAAGTCGATGTAACGTTTTTTATTTCAAATTATTCAAGAAACTTTTAAGTTTAGCAGAGTCTGACTGAATCACCCGGTATATATATTTAAATGCTTAGTGTCAATCTCATCAAATCAGAAGAGAAATGATCAGTTAAGTCATTTGTATTTTTATTTATTTATTTATTATTATTATTATTATTTTAATGTAGTATATAACTTTGCAACTGTGCTTTTCTGCCTTGGTAATCCAGACAAGTTTATGAACAAGTTTAACAATTATTTTCAGACTCACACAGTGTTGTACAATCAGGGAGTAATATGTTCAGAAAGCTGCAGTTTTTTTTTTATGAACTTACGCGAAACTGACAAATATATTTAAATTACACATCACAACTGGGTTCTGCCTGTGAAATTAGTGGAGGATTGTGTATTTGTTGGATTTCAAAAACGAACAGACACAGCCCATCGAGGCTTTAGAAAAGTCCTGTAATAACAGCTACAAAGTGAAAACAGAAAAGGAAGAAAATGCTGATTGCACAGGTATTGTACCCATTATAAGAAGTATATGTCATTCATTGTTCATTCGTTTATCTTTTTCAATATTGAAAAATTGTAACAGTTTTAAATGAAGTTTATCACCAAAATATTCTTTTACAAGATATTCCAAACGATCCTTAAAGATATATTAATTTTTATTAATTAAGAAACACTGATCACTTTTCAAAATAAACATCTCTGACCGTTACAGAGCTTTTTAGTTTCTGCAGCCACTTGTCAATAGAATTATGAAGGATTTCTTGAACATATTTGTATGAAAAAATTTTAAATATTGAGAATCAACCACCAGAACGACTTGATGTATGCTTCAAGTTAACGAGAAGCCTGTGGGATAACGCTGATGCTCCAAAGGGGCCATTATCCTGTTTCAGTCATGGTTTGATGGGGTGTTAGGTATGACTGTGCCACTAATTTTCATTTTTACGAGAAAGGGGTAAAAACGTCGGTCGTGGTCTACTAGAAAACCGTGTAAAGAAAGAACTGTATCATTTCCTCTTCGTTGGTTACTACTGGAGCTTCCAGCAAGATTCAGGACTAGCCCATAATGAGAAGACTGCGCAGCAGTGGCTTTAAAGCAATGTACCAGACTCGATTTCTATTTTATAATTTATATTTGACATTATATATATAACTTATATTTCTTCACACGACAACTTTGTTTTTTAAAAAAGATTTATTTTAATATTACAAAGTATGTCTTATTTCTAAGGAAGCAAAACAATAAACAAAATGTGTGAATTACTTTACTTACAAAATTACCTACTCTAAGCATATTATCTAATTACTTAATACTAAGAATGGTTAGGGGTGTCATGTTATCGTCTAATCAGCGGGAATCGCTACGGTAACTTATAATTATATTTTGTATTGATTTTTGATATTAAGTTAAGCGTTATATTTTACAGTTATGTGTTTATTGCAGGAATTAGAGATAATGTTCCAGACGACATATATCATGATAACACCAACATAGAGAAGATATTTATAAAATCTGAACCTGTCGACATCAGTGAAGGAGATGACGAGAAGGAATGTGAAGGAGATGACGAGAAGGAATGTGAAAGAGATGAGGAGAAGGAATGTGAAGGAGATGGACTGGAGAGTGCAGCTGTCGCAAACACTGGTTAGTAGAGCTAATTTTATCCATCTCTCTGTTATAAATTAATGTTAAATGCTCGTCAAAAACAAGGTCTGGTCCGAAGAAGTGAAAGCTTTTGAGTTGATATACAATAGGACCATGTTTTTCATTAAATGACTATGATCTATTAATCTTACCATACCGGAACTCTCCTGTTCCGAAAAGGGTTTATTTTGTACCTAAAATATTTGCTGATAATTAAAATATTCTTAATTGTATGTGAATGAGGCTTAATATAATGTATATTTTTGAGCTTAATATAAAAAGAAAATTTTTGGTAATTATTTGATATAAATGTACTGGGTGTCCCATTTAACCAGGAATGTATGGGGATGTCGAAAACTACAAGATATACGACTTTGGTTAAAATGTATGCTACTTAATTTCCACGTTCAAATTTAACGTTTTTAATTTATTTTTTTAAATTTTGAAGTTGTAACATGAGCAACTAGTTTATATTTGACTATAATCTGTTTTTGTAGGAGTAAAAGATGAAGGTGCATATGATGTATATCACGATAATACTAAAATAGAGGAGATTTATATCAAGTCTGAACCTGTTGATACCAGTGAATTTCAAGATGAATTGGAGAGTACAGCTGTCGCAAACGCTGGTAAGTAGAGCTAGTTTTTTTGATGCTTATGTTCCTATCGAATATTTAAAGTAACAGGCAGTAAAAGGATGAGTTTATTTTTCCAAAAATATTTAGGATCCGTTCAGAAAATTGTTGTTATTTTAAAATTTTAGATTACCAAATGAGGGCCCTTGAAACGTAGATTAAAAAACAAAAAGCAATTTGGAAACTTTAATTTTTACGTGATTTTTCCAAAAAAAAAATTCAAAAATATATTTTTTTCACCCTATATTTTCACTTGAAACAAAATACAGTTATGTACATTGATGTGAACCGAAATTGAGAAGTGACATTACCGGTGGCGGCGCTTTGTTCCAAGACAATATGGCTGTTGTGTCTAGTATTCAGCTGTCAATATGCTAATAGCGACCAGGTTAATTTAAGCACAGTACATTTTTATTTTATGAAAATGCGAGTAAATATTTGCGACATTTTTTAATTTTTAAGCGCTACACATGTATCGAGGTGTATAACAGAAGGTGGGCATCAAATTACAGTATTTAAAGTTTAATTTCAGTAGATTTATTGAAGTGTAATTTGTAGTTGAGCAGGTGTTAAATGCCGGGCACGTAATTTTATGTGGTACATCTGAGTGTCCGTCATCTGAATTTACAATATATGGATTCTGTTTGCAAACAAGTGCATTATGTTCATTGCCTCATGGAAAGTTAAATATGCAACTTGTAGGTGCAAGCATATTGATGCAGTTTTGTTTTTCTGCGAGAAATGTAATAAACAAACTCGCATAGTATTAGTTACTTTTTAACTCAAAATATATTCCCATGCCTTCCTCCTGTCCATAACCAAATCTTTTGCCAATCTGGACTTAATATTAACTTTCCCTCCATTTTTCTTAAGAAAAGAAAAAAGCTAAGATGCCTATCTTTTTCCTGTCTTGAATGACTGCCAAAACACTACAATCTATTCTAATTTTATAGTTTTTCACAACTTTTATCGACATTCTAACAAAAATTCAACACTAGAACATATGTAATAAGTTCAAACAGTACTAGAGCGTCTAGTACAATATTTGATCACCAGACTGTATATTCGAGCGTGTCAGTTCTCAATACAAAAATAAAATTTTTGAGCAAATTTTCTTGAAACATTTTTGTTTTTAATGATTGTTACAATAAAAATTGTTGTCAGATACGGCTCAACCAACTTAGCTTGATCCCAGGAAAAAGTTGGAACTAAATTTGAAAATTTGTACCGTAAACGTGATCAATTTGTTCGTAGCAAGTCACACGTGATTGTAGATTGGAGCAAGAAGTACCAATCCAACGCATGCGCGTTGTAGGTTTCGTTAAATTTGATTAATTAAACTGAGACCTTATCCACTTGAGGCGGTGGCAAGAATCTCTAAAACCATTCATGGCAGACATGCGCATTAAATTTGTTCATGAACGTATTCCTTTATTGTTGATACCTTGTTAGATACTTCATCCACGAACAAAGCTATTGTCACTTAACACTTTTAATCTTATAATTTGAAACAGATTCGTTAAAAAAAATATTAATAAATAATCAGTAGAATTTAGATATAAATGTAATTTATTAGCAAATTGAAAAGTAAATTTTGGTTGCTCAAGCAAGGAAAATGATAAATAATATACTAAAATTCATGCAAAAGGGCTTTGCGAATGGGCCAGTAATTAATCCTAAGACGGTATAAAAGCGTGTGACATGTGCCAGTTGCATTAGTATAGCTATCGTGAAGAGAATAGGCCGTAAAAATCGTACTATTGAACATGGCGAAAATTCAGACGACGCGGTTCGGCCTTAAGGAAAGAGGGGGATCTTAGACTCTTCTGCTCCTAGGGGATATTCTAGGAGACTAGCACATAGGAGGTTGTTAGCCCTAGTTGAGGAAAAAAGGGACAAAATCCAGGCCCGCAAATAATGTGTAAGGAGGAATCGACTCTTGACGTATCCCTCGATGGTCTTGACTCCCTACACGACGTTGTACCTAACACAAATGGTCGTAGGCTCAACTCACTAGGATAAAATACGCCTAACAAGATATGGTATGGTACAGAAAAGGCCAGTGTACTTTGGCAAATACAATATAATAAATACAGTGCAAAATATTATAACTAACACAAGAAATCTAGATATATAAAAGGCAGTGTCCTGACTGACTGACTGACTGACTGACTGACTGACTCACTCATCACCGCCCAGCCCGAACCCACGGGCCTAGAAACTTGAAATTTGAAGAGTATATTCCTTCCATGACGTAAGCACCCACTAAGAAGGGATTTTTCGAAATTCAACCCCTAAGGGGTGAAAAGGGGTGAAATGTGATTTCACGGATTCTTTAATATCTCTTCGGGTCGATGGGATATCGACTTAGGTTTTTCTTACAAAGATTACCCATACAAATGCCGAAAAACATATTTCAGAATTTTGTCCTAATCAACCCCTAAAGAGGTGAATCTACAATCGAAGTGAATTTTACATCCCGTCGTATTTCCTGTGTTTGTTGAGTTATAAGGTTTCTTTTTGACACATAGGTGTCTTTTTATAATATCTCGAAATGGTTTTGACAGTTTTTTAAAATTTCACCCCTAAAGGGTGAAAAGGGGTGATATGTGATTTCAAGGATTCTTTAATATCTCTTACGACCAATAAGATATCGACTTGCTTTTTGCTTACAAAAATTACCCATACAAATACCGAAAAACTAAATTCAGGATTTTGTCCTTATCAACCCCTAAAGGGGGGAATCTACAATTGGGGTGAATTATACATCCCGTCGTATTTCTTGTGATTGTTGAGATGTAACATTACTTTTTGGCACATAGGTGTCTTTTTAAAATATTTCGAAATAGTTTTGACAGTTTTTTTAAATTTCAGCCCCAAAGGGTGAAAAGGGTTGACATGTGATTTCAAGGATTCCTTAATATCTCTTAGGACCAATAAGATACCGACTTGGTTTTTGCTTACAAAGATTACTCATACAAATGCTGAAAAACTTATTTCACGATTTTGTCCTAATCAAACCCTAAAGAGGTGAATCTACAAACGGGGTGAATTATACATTCCGTCGTATTTCCTGTGTTTGTTGAGTTATACAATTTCATTTTGGCACTCTCGAAATAGTTTTGATAGTTTTTTAAAATTATGTCCCTAAAGGGTGAAAAGGGGTGAAATATGAAGTCAAGGATTCGTTAATATCTCTTAGGACCAATTATTGCTTACAAAGATTACTCATACAAATGCCGTAAAACTTATTTCTGATTTTTGTCCCAATCAACCCGTAAAGGGGTGCATATACAATCGGGGTGAATTAAACATGCCGTCGTATTTTCTGAGTTCGTTGAGAGAAAATTTCTTTTAGGCACATAGGTGTTTTTTTTTTAAATATCTCGAAATAATATTGACAGTATTTTAAAATTGCATCCCTTATGGGTGAAAAGGGGTGAAATGTGAATTCAAGCATTTCTTAATATCTCTTAGGACCAATAAAATATCGACTTGGTTTTTTATTACAAAGTTTACTCATACAAATGCCGAAAAAACTAATTCAGGATTTTGTCCTAATCAACCCCTAAAGGGGTGAATCTACAATCGGGGTGAATTATACATGCAGTCGTATTTTCTGTGTTTGTTGAATTATAATATACCTTTTTGGCACATAGGTGTCTTTTTTAAATATCTCGAAATATTTTTTACCGTTCTTTTAATTTCCCTCTAAAGGGTTTAAAGGGGTGAAATGTGATTTTAATGATACTCTAATATCTCTGAGGACCAATAAAATATCGATTTGGTTTTTGCTTATAAAGATTGCCAATACAAAGGCCAAAAAATCTATTTCAGGATTTTGTCCTAATCAACCCCTAAAAGGGTGAATCTATCATCCCTAAAGAGTGAAATGTGATTTTAAGGATTCTTTAATATTTCTTAGGACCAATAAGTTATGAGCGATTTGATTTTTGCTTATAAAGATTGTCCATACAAATGCGAGAAATTTATTTCAGTATTTTATCCTAATCAACCCCTAAAGGGGTGAATCTACATTCGGGGTGAATTATACATCCCGTCGTATTTCCTGTGTTTGGTGTGTCATAACATTCCTTTTTGGCACATAGATGTCTTTTTAAAATACCTCGAAACAATTTGACGGCTTTCTTAAATTTCACCCTTAAAGGGGTAAATGGGTATTTTTTATTCGATAGAACGTTTTTTGGACATAGATACATGAAATTCGCAAAATATATTCCACTAAGAAGATTTTTCAAAAGTCGATCTCTAAGGGGGTAAAAAGGGGGTGAAATATGATTTCAAGAATCCCTCAATATCTTTTAGAACCAATCAGATATCGACTTGGTTTTTGCTTACAAAGGTTACCCGTACAAATGTTTGCAACAGATATTCAGGATTTTGCCCTAATCAACCTCTAAAGGGATGAATCTATATTCGGGGTTAATTATAGAAAACTTACATAGGTGTCTATTAAATAGAAACCTACATAGCTTTCTATTTAAAATATTTAGTAAGCGTTTTGACAGTTTTTTTAAATTTTCATCCCTAACGGGGTTAATTTGTATTTTTTATTCGATAGAACGTCCCTTGACATAGAGACATGAAATTTGGGAAATATATTCCCTCCATGACGTAAGCACCCACTTATACGGAACTTTTCAAAATTCGGTTCCTAATGAGGTGAAAAGGGCTGAAATGTGATTTCAAGGATTCCTCAATATCTCTTAGGACTATTGAGATATTGACTTGGTTTTTGCTTACAAAAGTTACCCATACTTAGTTAAACTTCAACTTATTTTAAAATTTTACACTAACCAATCCCTAAAGGGTGGACCTGCGTTCAGGGTTTAGAACCCTTCGTATTTCTTTCGTTTGTTGAGTTATAACATTCTTTTTTGGCATATATGTCTTTTTAAAGTATTTAAAAAGTTTGAAAGATTTTTTTTTACTCAGTTTGACGTAAGAACCCACTAAAAGGGGATTTTTTGAAGTTCGACCTCTATGTGGGGAAAAAAGAGTAAAATGTTTTCTCACGGATTCCTCAATATTTCTTAGGACAAATGAGATATCGACTAGGTTTTTGCTTACAAAGGTTACCCATACACATGTTTAAAAACAAACTGAGTATTTTACACTAATGACACTAATGAGATCGTCAATGTACCGTAGCGAAGCACGGGTGCTCAGCTAGTCTATCTATCTATATATATAAAAGGCAGTGTCCTGACTGACTGACTGATTCACTCATCACCGCCCAGCCCGAACCCCTGAGCGTAGAAACTTGAAATTCGGAGAGCATATTCCCTTCATGACGTAAGCACCCACTAAGAAGGGATTTTTCGAAATTCCACTCCTAAGGGATGAAAAGGGGTGAAATGTGATTTCACGAATTCCTTAATATCTCTTAGGGACGACGGGATATCGACTTAGTTTTTGTTTACAAGTATTACCCATACAAATGCCGAAAAAACAATTTCGGGATTTTGCCCTAATCAACCCCTAAAGGGGTGAACCTACAATCGGGGTGGATTATACATCCCGTTGTATTTCCTGTGTTCGTTTAGTTGCAAGATTACTTTTTGGCACATAGGTGTCTTTTTAAAATATCTCGAAATGGTATTGGCAGTTTTTTGAAATTTCACCCCTAAAGGATTCCTTAATATCTCTTAGGACCAATAAGATATCGACTTGCTTTTTGCTTACAAAGATTACCCATACAAATACCGAAACACCAATTTCAGGATTTTGTCCTAATCAACCCCTAAAGGGGTGGATCTACGATCGGGGTGAATTATACATCCCGTCGTAATTCCTGTGTTCGTTTAGTTGCAACATTACTTTTTGGCACATAGGTGTCTTTTTAAAATATCTTGAAATGGGTTTGACAGCTTTTTAAAATTTCACTCCTAAGGGTTGAAAAGGGGTGAATTGTGATTTCAAGGATTCCTTAATATCTCTTAGGATCAATAAGATATCGACTTACTGTTTGCTTGCAAAGATTATCCATACAATTACCGAGAAACTTATTTCAGAAATTTGTCCTAATCAACCCCTAAAGGGGTGGATCTACAATCGGGGTGAGTTATACATCCCGTTGTATTTCCTGTGTTCGTTTAGTTGCAACATTACTTTTTAGCACATAGGTGTCTTTTTAAAATATCTCGAAAAGATTTTGATAGTTTTTTAAAATTTCACCCCTCAAGGGTGGAAAAGGGGTGAATTGTGATTTCAAGGATTCCTTAAATCTCTTAGGGCCAATAAGATATTGACTCGCTTTTTGCTTACAAAGATTACCCATACAAATACCGAAAAACTTATTTCAGGATTTTGTCCTAATCAACCCTTAAAGGGGTGGATCTACTATCGGGGTGGATTATTCATCCCGTTGTATTTCCTGTGTTCGTTTAGTTGCAACATTACATTTGGCACATTGGTGTCTTTTTAAAATATCTCGAAATGGTTTTGACAGTTTTTTAAAATTTCACCCCTAAAGGGTGAAAAGGGGTGAATTATGATTTCAAGGATTCCTTAATATCTCTTAGGACCAAGATATCGACTTGTTTTTTGCTTACAAAGACTATCAATGCAAATTCTGAAAAACTTATTTCAGAATTTTATCTAAATCAACCCCTAAAAGGTTGAACCAACAATTGGAGTGAATTATACATTCCGTCGTATTTCCTGTGTTTGTCGAATTTTAACATTTATTTTTGGCACATAGGTGTCTTATAAGATATCTCGAAATGGTTTTGACAGTGTTTTATAATTTCACCCCTAAAGTATGAAATGGGGTGAATTGTGATTAAAGGATTCCTTAATATCTCCTAGGATCAATAAGATATCGACTTGGTTTTTGCCTACAAAGACTATCTATGCAAATGCCGAAAAACTTATTTCAGGATTTTATCCTAATCAGCCCTTAAAAGGGGTGATTCTACAATTCAGCTGAACTATACATCCCGTCGTATTTCCTGTGTTTTTTTAGTTGCAACATTCCTTTTTGGCACATAGGTGTCTTTTTAAAATATTTTGAAATGGTTTTGACAGTTTTTTTAAATTTCACCCCAAATGGATGAACAGGGTTGAATTGTGATTTTAAGGATTCTTTTATGTCTCCTAAGACTAATAAGATACCGACTTGGTTTTTGCTTACAAATACTACCCATGCAAATGCCGAAAATTTTATTTCAGGATTTTGTCCTGATCAATGTCTAAAGGAGTAAATCTACAATCGGGGTAAATCTACAATTAGTTGCAACATTACTTTTTGGCACATAGGTGTCTTTTTAAAATATTTAGAAATGTTTTTGTCAGTTTTTTTTAATTTCACCCCTAAAAGGTGAAAAGAAGAGGTGTGATTTCAAGGATTCCTTAATATATCTTAGGACCAATAAGATATCGACTTAGTTTTTGCTTACAAAGATTACCCATGTAAATATCGAAAAACTTATTTCAAGATTTTATCCTAATCAATCCGTAAAGGGGTTGAATCTATATTCGGGGTGAATTATATATCCCGTCGTATTTTATGATTTTGTTGAGTTATAACATTATTTTTTGGCAAACAGGTGTCTTTTTAAAATGTCCCGAAATGGTTTTGACAGTTTTTTAAAATGCACCCTTAATGGATATTTTTATTCGATAGAACGTTCCTTTGACATAAATATATGAAATTCGCAAAGTTGATTCCTTCCATGACGCAAGTACCCACTAAGAAGAGATTCTTCGAAAGTCGACTTCTAAGGGGCTAAAAAATTTAAACATACATACAACAACATACAATAAATTTTAATAAAATTATGATTTCGTCCCAATTCACTCCAATTTTTAAGTGGTGAAATGAGGTGAAATTTGATTTAGGGATGCCTCAATATCTCTTAGGCTCAATAAGATATCGACTTGGTTTTTGCTTACAAATTATACTTTTTATTTTTCCTTTGTATTTCCTGAGTTATAACACTTCATTTTGGTACATAGGTTTCTATTTAGAAAGCGTTTGACAGTTTTTTTAAATTTCATCCCTTACGGAGTAAATTGGTATTTTTTATTCGATAGAGCGTCACTTGACAAAGAGATATGAAATTCGGGAGAAACCCTTCGTATCTCCTGTGCGCCATGAGACCATCAATATACCGTAGCGAAGCACGGGTTTTCAGCTAGTATTATTATAAAATGTGTTCTCGTGTATGCGAACCTTTAGTGCAATAATATTTAAGAACCAGAAATGGTTCTTGTTGAACAAACAATAAATATATTGCACTAACAATATAACAGGGAAATCAGCTAATGGCAAATGTAATAAAAACTACAAATTATTGGAAATGAGAACAACAATATTATAAAATTTCACATTAATATACAAAATTTATTATTACTTAAATGTGTAAGCAAATAGCTAGACTGTAGAGTGAATTATCAACAATTAATAACTGTAAATGTAAATAATTTCGGAATGAAATTTCTATGAAATTGAGTAATATTCTAAAAAGAAACAAAAGTTCATAACTAGAATATTTTCATATAAAATATATAGATGTTTTGGACACTTAGCTGGGGTCCTAGGTCCTCTGTGGAGACGAGATCTTTTCGGTTGAAAAGATCAGCTAATCTGCCGGAGGTGGTTGAAACGGGTTTCGTAGGTACAACGTCCGATGCAGTTGTCATACACAAAATTATAATTTTGCACTTAAATAATTTGTCAGAATGTAAAACTGACAAATTCGGTTCAAATTAACACATAATAATTACGGGTCGTAAAGCCGTAAATAACATTAAATGGCACACGGTTGGCGCTTTGGGGGCTACCAAGACCGTAAAATACTTGCTGTAACGGATAACAAACAAGAGTTTTTTACACCGAAAACACAATTGGTAAACAATCGGACAATCCACATAGGATTTCCTGGAATTAAGCCGGGAAGAAAATAACACTGTTTTAGGTTAAACAATACACGTGGTTTTTCTTTCGCGCGGTAACTTTTTCGGTTCATCAGATTTGTTAATGACGAACAGTATCTTGTCAAAATAAATAACCAATAGATGACTCTAGTTGGTCTAAAAGAATGGTGAAACACACAATAATTGTGTTTTACTATTTAAGGGAATATAGTTATAAGATTAATAATAAAATTATTTATTAATCTTATATTAAATATGTTTCACCGAGAATACACAGACTCCTCTGTCAATTATGGAATAGAATTAAATAATTGGAAACTTGCGCTCCTAAGCGAGCGCAACAGTGAGAATGACAGACATGTCACTGGAATTTCATTGTTTTATTTCAAATTGTTTTTAAATTAAATGTACTTATTTATCTACTGTGGCGACAAATCACCCTTTGAGGGTCATGCTATCTTAGTTGAGCTTTACTACAATTTTTTGTCTTTTCTCTTTACTGAAATGCTTACAGTTTACATTTGTCAGTATGCTAATTTATTAAATATTGAAATTCATGTTAAAAATGTTCATCGATAGTGATATATTTCTGTCATTTTAATTTCTTATTTGTTTGTAGCTAGCGATTCTTCCGATAATCGAGATGAGAGTTGGGTACCAGTATCCAAAAAGAAGTTCAAAAAGATTAATACGACAAAAACAATAAAGACATGTTATAAATGTGATGTATGTGAGAAAACATTTACACAAGCTCGATATCTTGCTGCACATAAACCAATTCATACTAACGAGAAACAATGGAGATGTGAACAGTGTAATAAGGCATTTTCACGTTCATCATATCTACTTATACACAAACTAATACATTCTGGAGAGAAACCATTCAAATGTGATCAGTGTGATAAAGTATTTTCAATTTCATCTAATCTCTATAGACATAAACGAATACATTCTGGAGAGAAAGCATTTAAATGTGAAGTGTGTAATAAAGCATTTTCAGTTTCAACTAATCTCATTAGACACAAACAAATACATTCTAGGGAAAAAACATTTAAATGTGATGATTGTAATAAAACTTTTTCAAATTCATCAGATCTCACTAATCACAAACGATTACATTCTGGAGAAAAGCCATTCAAATGTGAGCAGTGTAATAAGGAATTTACACGTTCATTACATCTCCTTACACACAAACGAATACATTCTGGTGAAAAGCCATTCAAATGTAACCAATGCAATAAAGGTTTTGCACAGTCAGCACATCTCATTACACACAAACGATCACATTCTGGAGAACAACCATTTAAATGTGATCAGTGTAATAAAGCATTTTCAAATTCATCAAATCTCATTAGTCACAAAAGAATACATTCTGGAGAAAAACCATTTAAATGTAATCTATGTAATAAAGCATACAAACAGTCATCACATCTCATAATACACAAACGAATACATTCTTCAACGAATACAAAAAAAAAAAAATGTAATCAGTAACAGTCGAAAGGAGGGTACTAGGGTGGCAAGTGTTTAACTTGCGTTCTCGAATATTTTGGCTCCTCGATCTCGAAAGTAAATGATTTTTTATTTCCATTTTTTATCTGTTGCGATACATTTATCTGAACAAAGTTGTGTATAGATTAGAGATGGGAATTTTGGCTCAGTTTGCGGAACCGGATCAGTGGAGGTTGTTCAGTTTGCTGAGCCGGCTCAGTGATCCGGCTAAATAAACATGTTCCCGAGACACAGGTCGGTCAGTTGTCGGTCGTTCGTTCAACACGGTTGTTGGTTTGAACGTTGTTGGTAGAACGTTTCTCAGCCCTGGCTCTTGCATTATATGAACAAGTTAAATAAATAAAAATCTCTAGAAGTGAATTATCTAACATGTTTGCCGGGTTACTAGTAAACAAACAATTCACTTTATATAGCTACGATATTTTAAACCAGATGTGTTAAGTTTATGGCGATGTTTATTGCCCTTATAAATCGGACATCTGGGATTTGGGAAATATTAGTTTCAAATAGACTGGCCTACAAATAGATGACAAAATACACTTTATGATAATACATTACAAGGCGAGTTCTCGCGAAGTTCAACATGATATCTATCCAGATCCGGATCACTCCGGTCACTGTTCGCAATTACCCGATCAAACGTATCCTTGAAACTTGAAACTATGCAGTGAGCCGTGAGTCTTCTCATTTCAATTTGGTGAACCGTGTCACTTCGGTCAGTGTACTGAGCCGGTTCGTTCATGAACGATCCATCTCTTGTATAGATATATAATCTAGCGCCACATTTTGATCAATTTTTATGTATGAACCAAGGATTAGATACATTCAAGCAATGTGGTAATGCAGCGGTTCTTAAATAGTGGTCCGCGGACCCCTGGGGGTCCGCGTAGCCATTACCGGGGGTCCGCGAAACAATTTTGACATAAACTTTACATCCCCTAACTTTTCGCTTTTATTCAAATAACTCAATTAATAAAAATCCTACATGGTCAAGAATTTTTGTATTTGATGTTATCTAACTAGTTATTGACATAACTAAACAATAAATGGTAAAAATTTAATTATTTCTATTCAACTGCAAATTATTTACAGAAAACATATTATAATAAAATCTATTTTGACCAATATTTGACCAAGAAATGTTTGTATGAGTTTAACGTATTATAATTTGTAACTTTTTTTTATTCTTTTTGCTACTATTTTTATTAATTATATGTTTTTTATTCTATATGCTAATAAAAATGTTCCTCTATAAATGCACAAGACCATTTATTAAAATAACCAGCGATACATTTTTACCAATATTTATTACAACGTAGTGCCTATGAGATTATTGAGCCAGAAATTAAGTCTCAAGAACTACGTAAAATGCCTAGGGTTGGGATGGGGTCCGCAAAAAAAATGTTGTTCAAGAGGAGGTCCTCGGACTACATAAGCTTAAGAACCCCTGTTGTAATGTATCTAGTTACAAGTATCCAGATACAGTAACTAGATACTTTTTCAAGTATCTAGATACAAATTAGATGCTTTTTGAAATATGTATTTGTATCTGTATCTAGATATTTAAATTTAAGTATCTTGTATCTGTATTTCAGATACTTTGCTCGTTACTTTATTTTTATACCGTGATACCGTGCTGATATATTAGTTTAATTATAAATTGTCATTTTGTATGTTTTATTTTTGCTAGTATTAGTGACATTTCTCTCGTTTTTCGTAGCTTTTTTTAGAAAACTAAGTTTTTGAATAAATATTCTTGCTATTTCTATGACCAATTTACTAAAAACATATGAAAATTTATGTCCACACACAGCAGGCGGGAGGGTTAGCGGCGCCCGTAGGCAAGATTTAATTGAGCGCCCCTAAGTACGGCGCAACTAGCTTTTTTAGAGGTTTTCCCTTCTAAATTTCAAATGAAGACCTAAAAAAAAAGGTCCTCACTTCTAAATTTCAAGTAAAGACCTAATAAAAAGGTCCTCACTTTTAAATTTCAAGTGAAGTAACCTAACCTAACCTAAAAAAAAGTCTACATTTTTTAATTTCATGTGAAAACCTAAAAAAAAAGGTCCTCACTTCTAAAATTACTTTTACATTCATTTGGCAATTGGCGCCCTTTGGAATCTCACGTTAGCGCCCCCCTCGCAGCGGCACTCGTATGCACCGCATGCCTTGCATGCTGTGCTCCGCCGGCTCTGTCCACACAAGTGGTTTGGGAATGGACTTTGCCAATGGTTTTGTGAAACCTTGGGCAAGACAAATTAAGGGCTTTCAAAAGTATCCAGGAATTTAAAGTACACTTTGATAATTTTTTTGGGACATTTCATCACTTCAGGCCTGGCTCTAATCCGCCTCACCCAAGGGCCGGCCATGCTAGTGTGGATATTAAGTTCATTTCCTAATTGAAATCAGTAAGGTACATAGGTGTGTTTCCTAAACGACGTAGAAACACATTATTTTTTTGAAATTTAATAAAAATTTAATTTGTAAGCGTCAGAAAGCCATCTTGAAATTTTGTTTATAAATTAAATTTGTATGGAATGTCAAAAAAGTAATCACAAATTTCTTATCAGCAATTTTTTATAAGTGATCAAAAATGATCGTGACATTACAATAATTCCACTACAATTAGGGCTAAAATTTGATTTAAAGGAACATCCCCTTAACAAGAACATAGCTGGGTAAAACTGACATTAGCATTATACGTTAGTACATATGACTAATATAATACATACGTTATTTAGTGCATAATTATTCCCTAGAATAGTGTTTTTCTTGAATTTAGTGGGCTTTTTATGATGCCACGGTCATATTTGAATAGCCTGTATAATATAGATAAACATGCACTGTTTAATTACAATGCATTGTTAATTGTTAGCAATTATATGTATTTCAATAAAAATTAATTTCTTAAACATATTTTTATATGGTATTTTCATTTTTCAGTGTTTTTTCAAAAATATCTACTTGTATCTAGAAACAAAAATAAGTATCTGTAACTGTATCTTGATAGTTTTTTAAATGTATCTATTACAACACTGCAGTTAAGATATGACTCAATGATTAAACGAAATTAAGCGTGCTTTGAGACTCTCGATTCAATGCTTAAGTTCTACTTCGGCATTATACATCGTATACTATGATATGTCACGCTGACGCAGAGACAGGGCGACTCTTTTATGCTCATTTATATTGCTATTGTGTGTCTGTAAATCAGAATAAAAGT
The DNA here is from genome assembly GCA_963971575.1 of Liopterus haemorrhoidalis. Classification (NCBI taxonomy): domain Eukaryota; kingdom Metazoa; phylum Arthropoda; class Insecta; order Coleoptera; family Dytiscidae; genus Liopterus; species Liopterus haemorrhoidalis. The sequence continues at coordinate 48,421,511 of OZ020613.1, forward strand.
GTATTAACTCACATTGTACCAGAATTACAGGAGAGCAAATTGAAATAATCTAATTACCTAGTTTTTAGGTGCACACTACTTTATTTTCCCCCACATTAGCTTAATTAAAATTGTACATCATTGGGCATACGTTTATTATATAAATTTATTGCGAGAAAGTAGACATAAGCAGACGGGAGACTAACATTCACCCAAATACTATTGTTATGTTTTATGTAATTATATTTTTCCAATTTTTAGTAATAACATTATGTACAGTAACTATATTTATTCAATATCAACACTAATTTCGTATATGCCTAGTTTTTAAATAATAAAAACGTATCCGTAAATAATATTTTGTTTTATTTCTCCTAAAATGTACTTAAATTTAAAGAATTTGCTACAATTGTTTTTGTAATATCAAAAAAGTATTTATTTTAGTGTTTTATATATAATTCTCGCATACATTTATAATAACCCCTGGTAATATTGCAATTTAAATAACCCTCAATTCTACCAGTTAATTCCGACCCTAACACGGCGTCTCTGTAGTCGAGGTGTTGCATATTTCATACAGTATTGTCAACTCTATCCCTTTGTCTATACAGTTCTAAGCGGTACGTAGTTTGTCCCAAAGAGAATATTAGGAAAAGAATGATCAATGGTATAGCAATTTTGGAAATCCAAACACAGCGCCACCTTGCGCAATGAGAGTTGCGTAGTTTCTCCCACACTTTATTCTAATTGGCTGATTTGAAAAACTTCAGCGATATAGTTTTCATCACCAATCAACTCTGTTTCTTGTTTTCAAGAACTTTTTTTTTTTTTGCTTACATAAACAAATAATATATTTTAATATGGCTGCTTATGTAATGTCTTATTTAATTATAGTCCGTTCAAAGGTGAGTATGCAGTACAGGACATATGGAGTAGTTCTTTTTCATACTGTCTAATGGGTTTATACAATGACGTTATCCTTTTCTTGCTTGTCACCGTTGCCAGCTCTAAAACGTGCTGATCTGTGAAGACGCAGTATTCTACAAATGGTCATTTGTTTTTGTGTTATTTTGAGTTTTATAAGAGTTGATTTTTGTAAATCATACGAGTTTTTCATATTATTATAATTGACACTTTTACAACATTTGGCAACACCGCTCCCATTTGCCATAAGAGCAATACTGCATTCTCACCTTTGAACGGACTATATGTAATTGTCGTATTATTTTGATCACAAATTAAAAATTCAGTTTTCATAATATTTATATATTTTTTGTATTGTGACAAAAAATTAATCTATGATATATTTTATGGAGTTAATTTTATTGTCAATAAATACAATCATTATTGAGAAGTGACATTACCGGTGGCGGCGCTGTGCTCCAAGGCGATATGGCTGATGTCTTTAGTACTCAGCTGTCAATATGCTAATAGCGAATAGGTTAATTTAAGCACAGTATATTTTTACTTTATGAAAATACGAGTAAATATTTGCGAATTTTTTAAATTTTTAAGTGCTACACATGTATTAAGGTGTATAACAGAAAGTGGGCATCAAATTACAGTATTTAAAGTTTAATTTCAGTAGATTTATTGAAGTGTAATTTGTAGTTGAGCAGGTGTTAAATGCCGGGCACGTAATTTTATGTGGTAAATCTGAGTGTCGGTCATCTGAATTTACAATATATGGATTCTGTTTGTAAACAAGTGCATTATGTTCATTGCCTCATGATATAAAATTAGTTTTAGTTGGACAGAAGCAGTGACGGATTTTCGCCTTAGACAAAAAAGACATTTGTCTGGGGCCCGTTATTTTCAAGGGCCCGGATTTGGGAGGTGAGGACCCTTTTTTTTGCTCTTCACTTGGATTTGAGAGGTGAAGACCTTTTTTTTGCTCTTCACTTGGATTTGCGTAAGGACCCTTTTTTGTTTTTTTTTTAAAAACATAGGTTGAGGGCCCGTAAATCAAAAATGTCTTGGGCCCGGCGAAGGCTTAATCCGCCACTGGACAGAAGCAGCTAAAAGTTAAATATGCAACTTGCAGGTGCAAACATATTGTTTTGCAAGTGTTGTTAGTGCAATTTTGTTTTCTGCGACAAATCTAATGAACAAACTCGCATAGTATCAATTACTTTCTACCTCAAAATATATTCCCATACCTTCCTCTTGTCCATAACCAAATCTTTTTCCAATCTGAACTTAATTTTAACTTTCCCTCCATTTTTCTTAAGAAAAAAAAAAAAAAAAACTAAGATGCCTATCTTTGTCCCGTCTTGTATGACAGCCAAAAACACTATAGTTTGTTCTACTTTTATAGTTTTTCACAACTTCTATCGACATTCTAACAAAAATTCAACACTATAACATATGTAATAAGTTCAAACAATACTAGAGCGCCTAATACAATATTTGACCACCAGACTGCTTATCCGAGCGTGTTAGTTCTCAATATTATCTTGAACAGTTAAATTTTTAATTCGTATTGGACCTAATATGAAATTTCTGCTCTAGTAAATAAATACAATTTAAATTTGCCGTTTTTATCTTTTAGTTCCATACATCCTCACCTAGGTCGCTGAAGTAGTGAGTTTCCAATAACTATTGATACCTCTTTCTTTTATTTCTCTCTGGTGTAGTCACGGACAGCTACATCGGTACAATAATACTAATACTACAATTAATATATTCCATTGCTTTAATCAAAGGTAATTTTGCTTATTTGAAAATTAGAAAACATTTGAAAGGAATTTATAGGTATAATGTATTTTTAATGGGTGTTTGTTGTATTTGTTCCAGACAAAAACAATTATGACATTTTAGTAGTTGTGTTTTAATATTAACGATAAATTTAAGTAATTTTAAACTATATTATTAATTTCCATTTGGTGATTAGGTGTATCAACAATTACCAGTAAATCAATTCAGTTTATAAATATATATAAATTTTCTTTTTATAAATTTAAAGCATAAAATGTTTAGTAACATTCTAATGTTATTTTATTTTTTCTGAATTGTTCAGTAACGGCTCCTTCAAACCAGTGGTGAGATAACGAGTAGCTGAATTCTATTCTATATTTGAAAAAAAAAAAAACAATTGAGAACTGACACGCTCGGATACGCAGTCTGGTGGTCAAATATTGTACTACGCGACTGTAGTACTGTTTGAAATTATTGAGAAGTGACATTACCGTTGGCGGCGCTGTTTTTCGCGTAGTACAATATTTGACCACCAGACTGCGTATCCGAGCGTGTCAGTTCTCAATTACATATGTTTTGGTGTTGATTTTTTGTTAGAACGTCGATAGATACATTTTCATAAAATAAAAATGTACTGTGCTTAAATTAACCTGTTCCCTGTTAGCATATTGACAGCTGAATACTAGACAATTCAGCCATTTTTGCCATGAATTACAGCGCCGCCAACGGTAATGTCACTTCTCAATAGTTTCTTGGCAATCGCAAACAGAATCGTTTTATTTTCAATGTTAAAATAGACTTATATTCATAATATCACCAGAGAAAAGAAATGTACACTTAATACATTTGTTAAAATTTTTATTGAATGCAGTATATAATCTTGCAACTCTACTTTTCTTCCTGATTTAAACCAGACAAGTTTATGGAAAAGGCTAACAATTATTTTCAGATGTGCACAGTGTACTATCAGAGAACAACAAACAGAATTGTACTCTGCAGATTTTTATGAATTTATGCGAAACACAAATATATGTATAAATTACACATCGCAACTTAAGTTGTGTCTTTAAAATTAGCCAGGAGTTGTATATGGATTTCAAAAACAACCAGACACAGACCATGGAGGCATTGAAAAAGACACAATAACAGTTACACAATGAAAACAGAAAAGAAAGAAAATAATGATCTCACAGGTATCGTACCACTTGACTTGTACCACATTATAAGAAATACATATTGGTTGGGTGAACTCATATAATGCCATACTGCCCAATCTGCTTTATTTATTCATTTATCTTTGTTGTATTTTTAATAAAATTTTTAGTTTTAATTTAAGTTGAACTGAAACCAAAATATATAAATATTTGTTACTAGCGTTTCATATATGAATACAGGCACCCTTCGATTAGTGCAACTAATTGGTTCCTTGAATATGCCATGCTAATTAAAATCGTGTTAATCGAACTTAATAAGTAATATAAAATATTATAATTCGTCGCAAGTCCTTGAAAATACCAATCAATATTCTTTCTGCTTTTAATTGGTAGAATATTATATATTTAATTTTCAGGAGCAAGAGATGCCATATCAAGGGCAGCTACATTGTACTTGCAATCATCCGAAAATGTGTTAAAAACAGCACAAATTGTAGCGGACGGTATAAATGCCCATGCTGCAGCACTCAGAAAATATGCCTTTGCTTTGCGGGCACAAAAAGGTACATGATTTATTATTATTTTTTTATATATTTTTTTATTAGTTGGTTATATTGTTACTAGGATATCTTTTTTTTTTTTTAAATAATGTTTTTTTTTGTTGACTAGTCTGGTAAAATAACAATAATTATTTAGATATTAATGTATATTTTATTTTATTTATTTTTAGTATGGGTAGTTTAATTAGCCAACTCTTTGCCCATTTTTTTTTTTGCCAGGAAATTCCACTTATCTTATGAACGGTCACTAATACTAAATTTGTGTTTAAGTGTAAATTTAACCTTAAGTGTAACTTATTACCTGTAGATCTATAAACGATAAGCCCGCCCTGAGTCGGATCTAGGTAGGTAGTGCCAAAAGGGTTTATATAAGCCAAAATGTTTATATGGGTTACAATCCCTTTAGTTTTTAAACTGTTTATTTTATTTATTTTTTTTTTTTAAATATACAGCGTAAGACGAACATCCGTAATACGGCAACTTTTACACTCAACTGATTGATTTTAGTAAAAACACATGTAATTTTACTCAATCGGCGTTTTGAAGTGTTTCATTGTGCAGTCGTCTGTAGGTAACCACAAGCATTTCGATGAAGTTTGCACATATTGAATTTTTACATCGATTTATATATGCTCTGTTTCGGGTTGTATTGGGCAGTAGACGGTTGAGTAAGTGTATATTATTTTTGTTTTATTATTGAATCTACATTTGTATCTAAGTGATTCAGTTGGTAGCAGCGGAAAATTGAGTTTACAAAGACCTAAGCTTTGCCCAAATATCGCGTTAATCGAAATTGTGATTCGCACTAATCAAAATTTGGTAGTTAACTATAAATCGCATAAAATCCGATTTTTGCACTAGTTGAGACCGTACTAATCGAGAGATGCCTGTGAATTGTTTTTTCGGACAGACTAGTGTCGCATATATGAGAATCGATTCCTGTGATCGAAAAGCTACTTTTAAAGCTTATAGTCTATAGCAGTGGTTTTCAACCTTCTTAGATCTAAGGAACCCTACAGTTTTAATGCTATTTGTTTGGAACCCCAAGACAAAAAGCCACAATAGGTTGTCTTTATTTAATTTTTAGGTCAAACGTTTTAAAATAATAATTTAAATGTTGAACTATTGAATTTAGTGTTGATCAAAATTGATATTTTATAGCTGACTATATTTATATATCTATTAAATGTAGGTATATTATATATTTTTTAAATAATGCAATACCTACCTATTTTAATTTTTAATGCAAATTATAAATAAAAATTGAATCGAATAATTAGCGATATGCTTTGATTGCGATTGTTTTGAATCTTACTTATTGATTTATTATAAACATTTATTAGTAATCATTATTGATATAAAATCAAAGTAATATAGTAATATATAAACATAAAATCCAATAATACAGTACAAAGTACATATTTAAATGATAGGTGTATAAAAAGTAAATAATAATCATTACTCAACAAATGTGAACTTTTTGGCGAGTAAAATTAGCTGTTTTGGTATAATTATGACCGACTGATGACGAAAATGGTTATTAAAGTATTTGTAGCACCCTTATGTTTAATGTTAATAAATTTTCAAAATTTACCAAAATCATTTGTATCTAAGCCAGGAGGAATTAAAAAAAAAAAAAAAAAAACAATAAAACCATTTAATTAAAATTTAATTAAAACTGCTGTGTTCCGCGGAACACAGATAGAACACCACTAGTCTATAGTAACGATTTCATATTACAGTATGGTCTAGGGGAAAACACAACCCAATTGAAGAAACCAGTTTGGAAAAATGGAGTACTTAATGTTCAATTCAGGCTATGGGAACGGAAGGCAAATATGATATCGTAGTGAACAATAACACATTTGTGTATGGTATTGATAAAAAAATATCATACTTTGATAATATTATTTCTTATTCCATGATTTATGGAAAGTAACTAGTTCTAATTCTTTTCTATGACAGTACATTTTTGTTTCAGGAAGGAATATGAATGATGGAATAAGCGGTGATATGCATCCTGGTGATACCAGAAACAGCGATATTATTAAAAAAGAGATCGACATCAAGACAGAATATGATGTTACTGAAGAATATGAAGTGAAAACTGAAATAGAGCACCTGTCTGATTGTAATAATGGTCAGTAATGAGCATTGCTCTAACTATTTCACTCTTAACCCTAGATTGCATATTGCAGTTTCCAGTAACCCCAATCGTTTTTCAAATCGATGCCATTATCTGTTGTCTTAGTTGACACAACTGCGGTTCTAGTTATTTTTATTTAGGTTTATGTTATAACTGTTGCGTGTGTGCAGGGCTTCGAACCGGAACTGAACCGAAAACCGGAGCTGAACCGAAAAAAAAAATATCGGTTTATTTCGGTTCAGATAATGTTTATGGGAGTGAATTTAAAATACATTTTAATTAAGATTATTTTTTAAACTGATGAGCAGAAAAAAAATTGTAATTTTTTTACTAATGAGTAAATAAAATTGCGCTTCTATTATTTCAGGGGGGGGGGGGAACCAGACCCTCCTTGGCAGCGGCCTTGGTATGATTATTACAAAATAAGGAATAAAATGTTCTTCTAAATCATAGTAGAAAATAAATTTCCAATTCAAATAAAACCATTTAAAAATTTATCACTCGGAACTGAACCGAAAACCGAAAAAAAAATTTTTGCCGGAACGAAAACCGGAACCGAACCGATATATATTTTTTTAATTGAACCGGAACTAAAACCGAAACAAAAAAAATAACGATTCGAAGCCCTGCGTGTGTGGAAGTCCTTTTTTTTTTATTCATTTTTTTTATTTTGTGAATTTTTGGTATTTGGGATTAGTTTTCCTACAAATGACGCAGGATGTTCAGAGATTAAAGATGAAGTTAGAAAAAATTTAACGGTAAAAACAGATAAATTTGGTGTACAGAACCTCCATCTCGTACAACAAAACGAAATATTGTATTACGTATTCCTGAAGCCAAATAAATGCAAAGAATTTCACTATAAGGTTGTAAAATATATTTGCAGAGCTAGCATTTTGTCTTAGGGTATAGACGAATAATAACTCGTCCACTCTTAAGGGGAGGAACAAACTAAAAAGTATATTACGTGTAGATTCCATGTAGAATATATACGAAAATTACATTTCATTCTCTACGGCACATCCCTGGTTAATTCTGTTATTAATATTCTATTGTCACATTTCAGTTTATTGCAGACGAACTTCCACAATATTTTATTATGAATATCTTAAACTGCATATTTTTTACATTAATTTGTCACTAATTTCACAGTGATGCTTTTATTGTAGGAAACAGAGATAGAGTTACAGACGACATATATCACGATAATACGAATATAGAGAAGATTTTTATCAAGTCTGAACCTGTGGACACCAGTGAATGTGAAGGAGATGAGCTGGAGAGTTCAGCTGTCGCAAACACTGGTCAGTAGAGCTAGTTTTATCCATCCTCTATTATTAATCTTTTAGAGTACATTCGATTTGACGCTCCGAGTGTTCCGAGCACATTCTGTACACTCAAACGTGTTCGATTTGACGCTCGGAGTACACTCAATTGCATTCGTTTTGCGATCGACGAGCATTTAGACTGCGCTCTATGTGTTCGGGGTTTTAAGACCGAGCATATGGGGTATGACGGAAAAAGGTGCGGGAACGGCGGGACAGAGTACGGCGAGAAAGAAATAAAAGTTTAAAATTAAATTATAAATAAAAATAATAGCCATAGACAAATAACAATAGACAAATAATATTGTTATTTGTCTGTGACTACAGAGTACGGCCATTTTGTACATTATTATATATATAGTATATGTGACGTTCTGTAAACAGCAAAAAAACTATTAAAATACATAAAATTAAATTGGAACAAACAGACGATCAGTAAAATTTGGCACCGTATTTTCTGCATTGAAAAAAAAAAAATCAACGAAAAACCAAGGTAATATCTATCTCATTTTGTAATACGTAACTAACATGGAAAATTCATTTTTTATGTTGTATATTAACAATACATTTATAATGTTATCATAGTATTAGTTCACACGGATACGCCAAAGTCTGTTTACACCACAAAAGTCCCCAAAATCATCAGTCTAGATCTAGTTACGAATTACAAAATTAAACATCTTATATAAACTGTTCACTTTTGAAAGAACAAACTAAGAGGAAATTTTGTTTTCAACAATTTGCATCTTTAAAACTGTATGTCATGTTGGTATTACAGAAAAATAATTTGAAAAGTCAGATTATAAATATATCATTTAAAAAAAATATCATTTGTCATATTTCATTTTGAATAGTGACATCTTAGATATTTTGTAAATATAATACTAACTTAAAATAATACAAACATAACCCAAAACTGTAAAGCCTTTTTTACAACATAACCAAGTTTCTAAAAGTCAGTAATACACTATAAAAATCACCAAAATAACCAGATCTAGTTTGTCCTTACAAAAGTGAACAGCTTATATATAATTTTTGATTTGGCAAACATTGCATCACAACCGAAGCTCGCTCCGTGTTCGTATTGCTGCGCTCCGTCAGTGCTCTATTCATCCGGACGTCACCAACAACTATTCGCTCAGGGCTCGCTCTACCCTGTACAAATCGAATGTACCCTTATTAGTTTGAGTCCAAAAAAATCTTGTAGTTAACGTGTAGAAGTAAAAACTGTTGATATATAGTATGCCTTTCAATATATGACCCTAATCTGTTTGTTACAGGAACCAAAAATGCTACAGGTGATATGTATCGCTATTATACCAAATCAAACATAATCATTACAGAGGAAATTGACATCAAGTCTGAACCAGTAGACACCATTAAATATGAAGAAGATGAGCCCAAGAGTGTAGATTTTGCAAACACTGGTTAGTAGGGCTAATTTTACTAATGTCTCTGTTATTAATAAATGTGTTTAGTAATTTCTTAATGTAATTGATGAACTAGACGATAATTACTTTTTAATGTATCATCGACATTCTTAAAATCTGAATTAGGTTATGTCGCGGAAAACACAAAAAAAAAAACATATTTACAGTAGAATACTAGATATTAGACATTAGATTAATAATGTTGAAATGACATAGGCGAAATTTAATTTTGGCATTTGATAGGTAGCAATATTTTTATACTTACGTAGTATTTGCTTCAGCTTTGATTTCTGAAATAATACTTACGTGTAAATTTGTTCTTCTTTATTATGCGAAATTTTTTCCGTTAAGGGAATTTTGTAGAAAGCAGAACAAATGGTAGTCGGAGCATATGGTCCAGCATAGCACCATCCGACTACCATTTGTTACCCTTAATGTAAAAAATTTCGCATCTGTGGGCGATATCAAAATTCACCTGGACAGATTTTTCGAGAGCAAAGACGGAACCTTCTGGAGAGATGGCATTATGAAATTGCCTGGGCGTTTGTCCAAAGTGATAGAAAATAATGAACAGTACATTTGATGATATAATTTTTTTTAGAATATATATTTTATTGAATAAAATGTGAAAAAAAAAAACGTACGAACTTACGTAACAACCCAATAATAATAATCTTTATTTCTGAACATAACACACTGTTGTCGGAAGTAACCTCGCTTTTGCTTACTAACTGGTATAATGATCTCTTTTCTCATGTAATTGTTCAATTTGTCTCGCGTCTCTCTTAATTTTTATAGCTTCAATATATAATAAAATTACTTTTAGCTAAAATTTTTGATTTGGATTGTGTTTTTGCTGTCAAATAACGCATTTTTGAGAAACAGTTATTGTTCTTTATCGCTTCGTGACATGCATTCATAACTGATTTTTGTCTCATTAATTAATGAAAGTTTGTTTGCAGCTAGCGAAACAGCTTCCACTGAACCAGAAAAGTCACAGTCTTTGACCATTAACAAGCGTAAACAATCCACAAGAATAATGTCATCACATCTCATTGGACAAAAACGAATACATTCTGGCGAGAAACCAATCAAATGTGATGATTGCGATAAAACATTTTCCAAACCTTCAGCTCTCATTAGTCACAGACGTATACATTCTGGAGAGAAGCCATTCAAATGTGATCAGTGTAATATAGCATTTGCAGTGTCATCAAATCTTATTACTCACAAACGAATACATTCTGGCGAGAAACCATTTAAATGTGATCAGTGTAATATAGCATTTTCAGTGTCATCAAATCTCATAATACACAAACGAGTTCATTCTAGAGAAAAGCCAATCATATGTGATAGGTGTGATAAAACTTTTTCAAATCGATCAAATCTAAATAAACATAAACGGAAACATTCTGGAGAGAAACCATTCAAATGTAATCAGTGTGATAAAGCATTTTCAGATTCATCGGGTCTTATCAGTCACAATCGAACACATACTGGATTTAAACCATTCAAATGTGATGAATGCAATAAAACATTTTCAAAATCTTCTACTCTTATTAGTCACAAACGAATACATTCTGGAGAGAAACCATTCAAATGTGATCAGTGTAATATAGCATTTTCAGTGTCATCAAATCTCATTACTCATAAACGAATACATTCTGGGGAGAAACCATTCAAATGTGATCAATGTGATACAGCATTTTCAATGTCATCAAATCTTATTAATCACAAACGAATACATTCTGGAGATAAACCATTTAAATGTGATCAGTGTAATAAAGCATTTTCACAGTTATCAAATCTCATGACTCATAAACGAATACATTCTACAGGATAATCTTTCGAATGTCAACATTGTATTAAAGCGTTTGTATGGAATAACAGTCTCGTTAGACACAAATGAAAGAATTCTGAAGATGTTAATAAAATAACGTTTAATTGTTAGTTAAGATACTATCTCCTGAACAAGAAAAAAGCTTATGTTGTCCTTGGTAGTATATCGAAAACATTAATAAAACAATAAAGCATTTTCATGTATTTTTTTATTATTATTTTATAAAATATTTATTGCAGGTTGTATTCTAATTTATACTAATTGTTTAACTAAGTACATAATTTTATATTTATATTACGAAAACACCATTGAATTAACGAATACACATTGCTGTACACTATACACTACAAACAATAGTCAGCATTGAGGTGAGTCGTTTCTGCCGGTAACGATTCGTCAAATTTTTTATTGCCGTTGCCGGCTACGGAGTTACTCTTTTATATAACCATTCTAACTTCCAACATATATAATTCTAATTATTTAGCCTCAGATATTGTCAGCCAGTATTATATCCCGCCGCCTAACTAATATTGGACGGCTTGCAGTTGGCCTTGATGTACAATCTTTCGCTGGTCCTAATGTAACAAGTTTGTAATAATTTATATATAATAAAAAAATATAAACAATATTTTTTGTTTTTAATTCACTTTTATAATAAGTTCTATTGTTTTTAATATACAAAATAATTTTATTATATATTTAGTTCACTTTAGTAAGGATAAACCAGATTTGGTTATTTTTATAGTGTTTTCATCATCATCATCATTGGCGCGACAGCCCGAAATGAGCCAAGGCCTCCTGTTTCCAGGTTTCGTGACCATGTTTTCAATCTATATACATTCAAGAGTAATATGGTCAGTATTACGTCCATTTTTTAGCGTACACAGAAAAGCACCTACAGTTTAAAGTCTGTTGCGAACGGCTAAGCAGAACCTGTAATTTGTGTAAATATTTTTACACAAATTATTTGACATAAGCAGGAATTGAACTCAAGTTCTTGCCCTTGCTCAGCGGTCAAGTAGCAGGTACATTTTAACGTTTGCAGCTACAGGCTTGTTTTATAGTGTTTTACTGAGTTCAAATGTAATTTAAAAATATTCCTTATGCTGTAAAACAGACTGCAGATTTGTTGGTTATGATCATTATAATTAAGATATCATTTTTCATTATTACATATGTCAAATGGACAAGAAAGTGACATTTTTTAATACCAACACGACATACAATTTCAAAGGTGCAAAGTATTGAAATAAAAATATCCTCTTGTTTTAACAAGATTGTTTGATTTTACACGTAGAGGGGAGAAGGCATTATACGCAAGACATGAAGCTACTTTCCACCAAAGCATGGAGGTACAAGTAGAGGGAATATACACTTATACAAATATAGTTAAGTATAAAACAATTATTAAAATATGTATACGGGGTAAGCAAGTAAATGTTTCAATGAATAAAAAAAAAAACATGCACATTAAGATATTTTAAAACAATATAAATTAATATTTTCATGTGGAAAGTTACACCAGCTTCTCATTACGACTCTTACAATTTAATGTGGCACAATTCACTGTCTTTATTTAGAAAAAAAACTTCAAAATACGTTTATAATAAGAGAATATGAACGGGAAATGTATTGTTGACACCACGATGTATGCCACCAAACAATGGCCGATTAGCTTCACTTCGCTATACAAGCTGTGATACGGTATTACGTCTCCACGCTACTGGTGCCATCATGATATATAGGCTATTCCAAACATTTAAGTGGAACTAAATGGAATTTAAATTTTCTTAAGTTGTCACTATAGTCCGTTCAAAGGCGAGAATATAATATTGTTCTTATAGCAAATGGGAGCGGTGTTGCCAAATGTTGTAAAAGTAACAAATGTGTCAATTATAATAATATGAAAAACTCGTATGGTTTACAAAAATCAACTTTTATAAAACTCAAAATAACACTCAACAAAAACAAATGACCATTTGTAGAATACTGCGTCTTCACAGATCAGCGCGTTTTAGAGCTGGCAACGTCGACAAGCAAGAAAAGGATAGTGTCATTGTGTAAACCCATTAGAGAGTATGAAAAAGAACTACTCCATATGTCCTGTACTGCATACTCACCTTTGAACAGGCTATACCTATTTATTTTTTATATTGCATGTTGACTTTTCCTAAACAAAATGATCAAAAGCTTCACTTAATCGGTAAAAGTTTCGATTTAAGCGGAACTAGATTTGAAAATCTAGTTCCGCTTAAACCAAAGAAGCCGCCTGTACCAAGTTTTTTGAATCGTGTTCGGATTTTCAGGCGTGGCAACAATGCCACAATCCTAGCCGATCAGTAGTGTAACTGCACGGACTGTTATATACTGTAATTAATATATTGGTTATAGGTAAATTGCTTATTTGCAAATTAGAAAACACTTGGAAGGAATTTGCAGGTATTATGGATTTATTACGCGTGTTTGTTCTATTTGTTTCAAGGTTAAAAACATCTATGACGATATTTCTACTGTTCAGTTTTAATATTAAGGATTTATTTGAAAGTAATTGGTAACTATTTTAGTGTTATGCATATTTTTGACATGATGTTGACAGTTCCATCAAACTAGGAAGGAACTGTACAGTTATAATCCTTTTGTTTGACAAGTTTGTAAAGAAGGATGATTATTATTTTCATATCTCCACAGAGTTGTACAAATAGGGAGTAATATATTTAGAATCCTATAGTGTTTTATGAATTTATACGAAATACAAATATATATAATTACACATCATAACTGAAACTGAAAAAAAATGATCAATTTATTTTGAAAATAGCACTAGTTCTATTTTTCATCAATTTTTTAGGTAATTCTAGGGATTTATTTTGTATCTGTTTAGTTATTTCCAACTGTTTAGTTGTAGCATAACCAAGAAATGTATTGGTTATGTGTTTCGTTTTCAAATGTGACAGAACCGCAAACGTTCTAATTCACCATCATCTAGGTTATTTCTTTTGTTTTTGTTCACAGCTCGTAATTTTGTGAAGATTTTTTCAATATTTTCATTTTGATAAATATGTCAATATGTTTTACAGTTGGTAATACAAAAGTTTTCAAAAAATATGATAAATCAATTCATGTGTGTAAAGTGATCCTTTAATAGACAAAAAAAGATCAATTTTTTTATCAATAAATTGAACTATGTAAAACCAACTTGATAGAATAATTTTAACAATAGATAAAATTGTGAAAATGTAATCGCTGAATAATTTATAAATAGATATTAGACAACAGTGTTCTGTAATATTTCAAATATATTTGTGGGTTTCAAATAACTTTTATATTTATATAGTTTCGTGTAGAAAGGTTTTTTCTACATGATTGTTTATAGTTTAGATTAGTGTTGCCCAAAAGTGTGCCGCAAAATTATCCAAATGTGCCGCAAATTCTTTAAAAAAAACTAGCGTCGTGATTATTTTAACATCATTGTCCGAATATACGTACAATACTATTTAATAAGAATAAAATACACGAAAAATCTTTTTATAACGAATTGAAATTGACATATTCTGAATACAGGGAAGCCTGCATTCCAAATGTCTTCTTCTGTAACTACGTAGGTGTGCCGCGAAATTTTTCTTCTTTGGAAAATGTGCCACGAAAGTAAAAAGATTGAGGAACACTGGTTTAGATTTTTCGTTGAAAAATATTTTACTTAATGATAATGGATTGCCACTTTTGCCACTTGCCAGAACACGTGTTTCTTACAGAAATTAATTAATTTTTACCTGCAGCACCTATATTGAGAACCGCAGCAGATTCTAGATTGCGACAAAAATAGACTACCAAGTAATATAACTATAAGTAGTTTTCGTAATAGAACAAAATAGTTAATAAAATTGCAAAATAGTTAATAGATATATTTGTAGCATGAAGCTTTATAATTTGTCGCATTGTACGCAAATATGCATCGAATGGTTCACAAGATGGCGTCTATAATGTAATTTATTTATTTACAATTACGTAACAGTTTTTTTACAGTTAAAAATATCCTATTCAGTAGATAAAAATTCGCAGCTAATTTTGATCTATAGGTTGTTACTTATTTTATTTCAGATTGTTAAGTCCATTCTGCATTATACTTTTTTCAATATTATCCAACTCTGACGTCATTTCAACTTTTGATACTACAGAATGTAGTGGGGGGAAAAAATAAGAGACAGTGATATATTTTATACCTTCCATATCTTAATACTTTTCATTGCCAACTTAAAAATTTTTAGGTTCAGATGGCAGACAATAATTTGGTTATAGTAAACCACTTTATAAATATTGTTTAATTGTGCTAAGTTTATATTTAATTATATGTTCTAAATAAACTTCTTATCAACTTAATAAACTACTAAAAGTTAAGTTGTAAACAAAAACTAAAAAGTTGGTGTTGGTAAGACGGCAGGGGCGGACTTTAGCCTAGGCAGACTAGGCAACTGCCTAGGGCCCGTATTTTTTTGGAGCCCATAAGTCGGTTTTATTATACATTTTTCTCATTATTTTATGATTTCTTTAACTAGTAGGACCCACAATGAAAACCTTGCCTAGAGCCCAGATTTTCCTTAGTTCTTCACTGTTTGTGCGCCCGGAAGCATATGGGAACGGAATCAAATATAGTGTGGTAGGAAACGAATTAATATGATGAATGACATTTGTGTATTATATTAATTGTAAATTTTATAATATTGTTTCTTGTTCCATAGTTTATAGAAGGTAACTAGTTCTAGTTCTTTTCCATGACAGTAGATTGTTTTCCAGGAATGAATATGAATGATGAAACAGGCTGTGATATGCATCCTGATGATTCCAGAGACAGCGGTATTGTTAAAAAAGAGCTTGATATTAAGACAGAATATGACGAAACTGAAGAATATGAAGTAAACACTGGAATAGATCATACGTCTGAATGGAAGAATGGTCAGTAATGAGTTCAACTATAGCTATTTGATTCTTAACCTTAAATATGGCGTGTGTTTGGTCCACTTTTATTTATTAATATTCAGTATTTTTGGTGTTTGTGGTTATATATAACCCGTACAATTCAAAAGGCTTAGTGAAATTTAGATTTATGATAAATAATGCAGGATATTCAGAGGTTTAAGATGAGGTTAGAAAATTTAAAAGGTAAAAACAAATATATTTGGTATATAGAACCAACATCTCGTACTCATACAACAAAATGAAATGTTATACGTATTCCTGGAGCTAAAGGAAATACAAAGAATATCACTGTAGCGAACCCTGGTACGTTACTTTACAACATACCATTTATTATCAACTAGGTAGCGAACCTGTGATATAATATTAAGTCGGATCTCAAACTGAAATGATGTATCTGACTAAAGGAGTTCGGGTAGTAGGCGTGAGTGTTATCCTGGACTCATCATTACGATATGTGAAATAAATGATATGTATTTGTACTTACCAACCGACTGATCAGGCATCTTGTAATTAGTCTGGTTCTTAGCTGTTCATTTAAGTTCTTAAAGGTGAAGGTTTACACACGTTAAGACGGTTTAAAATTAATGAGTTTGATTTATTAAAAGTAATATTTACAATTAGTTTAAAAGATTAAAATATAGGTAAAAATAATGACAAAGATTAAAACAAATAGAATCGGATAGACTACCAGAATGCCGACACAGTGCCTCTAAGAATTTAACAAATTAGATGTTAATGCTAACCGGACCGAATACTGTCTGATCTCGTCTTCAGGGGGTGTTTTTATAAGACATTTCTAATCATTTATAGGAAAAAGGGTTTAAGCATTGTTCAAGGAGATGCTAGTATTCAAAGTTATTATGCAATAACTCCGAACAAATGTCTCCTTGAACAATGAACCATTTAAAAATATATTTCTTAAGTTACGTGTTGTAAACGTAAGGTTTCTAATTTTATTTTATTATCTGAATTCTAAAAAATATATACCCTTTAAAAATCCCAAAATATGCCTTTCAAAGAAATTCTCGCGACGTGTGGTTTGTGAAAGTTAGTCATTGTTCCAGCGATCTAAACAATTCGATACATCACTACAGAAAGGAAAAAATGCTGGCAGTCTGCAGTAGCGCAGCTAAGATTTTGTCTTGAGGGGGATCTATATCTTTTAGGAATAATACAGAATATCAATGTGAATAAAATTCGATTGTAAATTCTAAAGGATATTTAAAGGAACCAACTTAAATTTATATAATAAAAGTTAAAAATGTCAGTTTTATATTATGTAATACTACGGATATAAGTCGCATGGGATAGACCGAGGCTTCTTCAGTCCCTTTTCTAGTTGCGTCACTGCCAGTCTATAATGATCATAGGAGAGATATTTGTATCAATTGTGCGAAATGAAGTATGTGACAATACGCACCTTAGTCACCGGTGACGACGTATACAATTGATATATTTTATAGGTGGTGTTGGTTTAGTTCTAACCATGCTCTGTATATGATTTTTAAATTAAGTAAAGCTCTACGGTATAAGAAAAATACAGGCGGAAATTAATTTAATTTAATAATTTAAATAATTACCTGTTAGTTTACCACATTTCGTCACTTACTTCCTCTATTCTTCACAACGCGAATTCTGTGGTTTTGTTTTTTTTATTTCCGTTATTATTATTTATTTATCGTACGTTTTCAAGTATACTACTAAAACAAGTAAAAGTTAATTTGAAATACATAATTTAATTTGTTTGGTATGCGCAACGTTTATTTAAAACCTTTATGTTCGTCAATGTGTTATGTGTCAATTCGGTTATTTTCTCACCCAGAATTGACTACGTAGTTTATAACGGATTGTATTGTTC
This sequence comes from Liopterus haemorrhoidalis, assembly GCA_963971575.1. Taxonomy (NCBI): domain Eukaryota; kingdom Metazoa; phylum Arthropoda; class Insecta; order Coleoptera; family Dytiscidae; genus Liopterus; species Liopterus haemorrhoidalis. Next base: position 48,439,474 of record OZ020613.1, read on the forward strand.
TAATACCGAGTTCTAATCTAAAATATAGAGCGCAAGGTATGTGTGTTTGTTGTGTGTGGGAATATTATGCTTCGCGTTAAGTCGTAAGACTTCGTTAAATTGACCTTCTCTGCCCAATGAGTGCTGTTTACACGTTACACGTACCAGTTGAGAGATCGTACGCAGTGTACGTCCATTAATAAAACCCTTCATAAAACTATTTTGATAAATGAAACGCTCTTTAGTTAAATTCCAGAAAATAAGAGTTTTTAAACTTTTTTTAATGTAAGAATCGTTTAATAAACTTTATTTTTATCCCAGGCAATACCAGGTATCTCTGCTAGTGTATTAAATTTAACAGTATGCATTAATTGCAGGAACTAGGGATGGAGTTACAGACGATATATATCATAAGACGAACATAGAACAGATTTTTATCAAATCTGAACCTGTGGACACCAGTGAATGTGAAGAAGATGAATTAGAGGGTGCAGCTGTTGAAAACACTGGTCAGTAGAGCTAGTTTATCCACGCCGATGTTATTAATTAATGTTTTGAGTCCAAAATAATGTAATGGGCATTACACAATATTTATTTTTATTATTGGGTATTAATATATGTGACAAGGCTTTCGGATAAATTAATTCAACCAAATTACTTGTTTTAAATTAAGTTCTTTCTTAGTTTCGTTTATTAATTCTGAGTTTACATGTACTAGTTTATTATTATCTTTGCAACTTGTAGAGATGTAATGAACTTGATTCGATGAAACTGGATTGAAAATCTCTTTGACTCGATGAAAAACGCATTCGAATCCCTCTTTTTATTGATGACAGTAAATGTTGTTTAAAATATGACGTGTTTTGAAAAGAGATAAGCTTGTCATTATATGACTACGATATGTTTTTTGCAGGAACTAGAGGTGACGCTACAGGCGACATGTATCTCAATTACGCGAAATCAAATATAATCATAACAGAGGAGAATGACATCAAGTCTGAACCTGCAGACACCATTATATGTGAAAAAGATGAACTAGAGAGTGCACCTTTCGTAAACAGCGGTCAGTAGAGTTAATATTATTAATGACTCTGTTATTAATTAAAATATAGTGACATTCGGACACATTTTCTTTTTTACTTGCCCGACCTTAATATATAAAGGGTATTGTAATCGCGAAAATTTTCGATGTCGAGATTTTGACTGATGACCACGTTTCATGGTCCAGGGAATCCAAAAAACCTATTTTCGAAGTGCTGTCCGTATGTGTGTGTGTCTATGTGTGTGTCTGTGTGTGTGTCTGTGTGTATACACGATAACTCAAAAACGGTTTAACTTAAAGAGTTCGTTCTGGTACTAAAAAATTCTCCGAATAATTGGGAAGAACCCTGTTGTCTTTTATTAAAATCTGAAACCGGAAACGGAAGTTATTAAACTTAAAATTTAAAAAAAAATCGTAACTAGTAAACCAAACTTTGGACAAAAATTTGTATAGGATATAATTTGATGTATTTTTGAAGATTTACCTAAATCTTCTTTTAAATTTAAAAAAAAAAAAAATTGTGTTTTTTTTTTTTAATTATTATTTTTTTATGGGAGGGCAAGTCTAGCGGAGGTCTTCCTTCGCCACTGGTTTTTTTTGTAATCAGTTCAAATTAACAATATCATATATAATAATTTTCAGTCAACTTTGGTTTTCCTAATTGGTTAACCACATGCTTTTAAGCAACTTCTTTATAAATTTCTTAATTGTGAATTTTCACAAATAGCAGGGTTTCTCAGGTATTTTATAAGTGAAAGGACGCAAGTTTTTCTTTTGAAAAATCACACCAAAATAAAGGATTATTGTTCGTTAATCTACTCTTCAAGGCTTTTCATTTGTCTTTTATTTCAGCGTAAATAACGCTCATGTTAGTTACGACTGAATGTTAAATTGATATTTTCAAATCTCGCTTAATGAAATAAGGCGCGCGCCATTTTTTCCATTTGTAATTTTTTTTTTTCATTTCAATAAAATTCAAATAAATTTAATTTGCTTTTTCTCGATTATTTTGTAATCTAAGGCTATGGACTTTATCTTTGTCAGTATTGTATTATCAGTATAATCTTGTCTATATCGTTGAAGTGAGAATAGAATACTCTATCGAATGAGTAAAAAAAAAATGTGTGTTCCTATTTAAAAAAATAAAGTAGCACTACGCACTTTTGGAAGCACAAAATAAAAAATTGCTTTACTCATTGAAATTCCCATAAAATAGTACTTGTTGTCTAATTTAAACAACCTCGTAGCTCTTATAGTTCCCGATATAGCAATGGTGAGCAATTTAAAATGAATACCCTGTATACATATATAGCCTCATGTAAGAAAAGTTGATATCAAATACTAACTTGATTTCAACAACGGATTTTTGTCTTATTAATCAATTCACGTTTGTTTGCAGCTAGCGGAACATCTTCCAATGAACAAGATGAGAATTATGAGTATTTACCTATTAACGAGTGTAAACAACCCACAGCAACAAGGTCATCACATATTATTAGACACAAACGAATAAATTCTGGCGAGAAACCATTCAAATGTGATCAATGTGATAAAGCATTTTCACAATCATCACGTCTACTTAATCACAAACGATTACATTGTAGAGGAAAACTATTTAAATGTGATCAGTGTGATGAAGCATTTCCAATGTCATCATATCTCATTATACACAAACGGATACATTCTAATGAAAAGCTAATCAAATGTGATAGTTGTGATAAAACATTTTCGAATCAATCAAATCTGAATAAACACAAACGGAAACATTCTGGAGAGAAACCATACAAATGTAATCAGTGTGATAGAGCATTTTTAGAGTCATCGAGTCTCATCAATCACAATCGCGTACATACTGTATTGAAACCATTCAAGTGTGATGATTGCGATAAAGCATTTTCAAAATCTTCAAATTTTATTAGTCACAAACGAATACATTCTGGAGAGAAACCATTCGAATGTGATAAATGTAATAAAGCATTTGCAGGTCCATCTGGTCTCTTTAAACACAAACGAATACATTCTGGAGAGAAACCATTCAAATGTGATCATTGTGATATAGCATTTGTAGTTTCATCAGATCTCATTAAACACAAGAAAACACATTCTGGACAGAAAATATTTAAATGTGATCAGTGCCATAAAGTATTTACACAATCATCAAGTCTCATTACACACAAACGGATACATTCTGGAGAAAGACCATTTAAATGTGATCAGTGTAGTAAAGCATTTTTTGAGTCATCAAAACTAAAAAATCACAAAAGAACACATTCTGGAGAAAAACCGTACAAATGTGACCAGTGTAATAAAGCATTTGCAGTGTCATCAAATCTAGTTGCTCACAAACGAATACATTCTGGTGAGAAACCATTCACATGTAATCAGTGCAATAAAGCATTTTCAATGGCATCAAATCTCATTAATCACAAACGAATACATTCTGGAGATAAACCATTTAAATGTGATCATTGTAATAGAGCATTTTCACAGTTATCAAATCTCATCACTCATAAACGAATACATTCTATAGAATAACCGTAAAGGGTAAGACTGTATTAAAGAGTTTATGGGACTGAAAAGTCTCGTTAGAAGTTATCAAAATAGATATTATCTCCTGAACAAGAACTAGGCATATGTTGTCTTTATATATCATTTTTTATAAATAATTGATTACATGTGCTTACATTTAATAATACATTTTATATTATGTAGTCAAGTTTATATCTGCTTCTTATAAAAGAAAAGAAAAAAAAAACTTAACCTATAACAGATAATAATTATTATTTTTGTACAAAAAGCAAAGCAAGCACATATTTTAGATAATTATATTTGGTACACTTATGTTTGTACTTCAGATTACTGAGGTTATATTTTCTATTGTTATTAATTAAATTATTTTCATTTAAATAGCAACTGTTAATTTTTTTGTGGGAACCCGTTCTTTTATGAAGATAATATTCAGTCGTATTCTTAATAGACGATATCCAAAGTGACGTCAGCAACACTAGCGGTCGGTGTGATTTTGTAAAACTAGTCTTACAAATATTTCATTTGTACATTGCCGGTATACTACGACATTATTTTAAAAAAATATAATTACATTGGTGATTATTTAAAACAAAAAATTTAAAATACAATATAAATACCTAAGTTGATACATTGATACAAAATTTTAAAAATAGTTATATTATAATATGTGTTAATATAATAGTTTTTGATCTGTTTTTTTAAGATGTTAACAGTATGAAAAAAGATATCAAGATTAAGAATAGAAGCTAAGTTATTATAAGTAAATGAAAATCTAATAATAGGCGAATTAAAATTGGAGTTGGTTCTGGCAAAAGGCTGGTGTATTAAATTTTTGATTCTTAAGTTACGATTTGGGACATTTAAGTTTATAAGTTGAAGAAAAGATGGGGAGTCAACTATACCATTAACAATTTTTACAAATATAGTAATGCCAGAGAGATCTTTTATCAATTACTGTAAGCATCTTAAAATATTTACATGCATTTTTATAATCCATGCTGGAAATTGGCGCTTTCCTAGAAATATAACTAAGAAATCTTTTTTGAATTCGTTCTATTCGAAATATCTGAACATTATATTAGGGATTCCAGACGGTACTACGGTAACTTAAATGCCTATTGACATACGCATTATATAAAGTGATTACAGATTTGTATTTTTTTTAAATTTAGATGTAATGATGAAACCCAACATCTTGAAAGCTTCTTGAACTATGGTATTTATATGTTTATCAAATTTCAGCTTTGAGTCTATGGTTACACCGAGATCTTTAACATGGCTGACGTTAAGAAGTGTGTTTGAGTTTATGCTGTAAGAAAATGAAAAAGTTTGATGGTTTCTAGTGAAAGTTATCCGAAAGCATTTAGAAAAAATTAGAAATAATTTATTTGAAATGCAGTATTCATGTAATCTGACATAGTTTTGTAGGAGCAGACATAGATGTAATCTGTGAATAGATCTTCAAGTCGTCAGCATATAGCAGTATTTGCGAATGCTTAAAACATTTTTTAATGCTTTAAATTTTCAACGAATACGACGTACTGGGTGCGAAATTAAACTATGTTAAAATAAAAGATCATTCTATTCAAGAATTAAAAAGGTGATTACATGTCAAACACTACAAAAAACTGAAAACATGTAAGTTTTAATAGAGATATTAGGTTTAAGCGCACATCTAATTTATTTAATAATAATAATAAATTGTCTATGAAATTTTACTTAAAAATATAAATTCGTTAAAAATTAAACAAAAAGTTAATTTGTCAGTATCAGGAAAGCAACTGTTTGGCAGAATAGTTCGATTGACGGCCCACTGTCGCTGCAATCGATTTTAAATTTGATATCGTCTATTGACACTCAGAATATCTGTATTTTTAAATAAAATTTACTATTTTTCTAGCGATAAAACTACAGTGCGATCGTTACATAATGGTAAACAATGTTGGTTTTGAAATATCAAAACTGTATTCTAATTCACAGCTGAAAATCCAAATTTAACGAAGAACCAATCAGAGTACTTCGTTGGTCCGAACGCACCCGAGGAATGTGTTTCTAACTTAATATTTGTTATCAACTCATTGGGTATAGAGAAATATAGTGCTCATTTAATAATCAATTCGTATAAGGTAACAAAAATAGAATGTACGCCTATGTTATAATTATTACATGTCCTTAGAAATACGTTTGATAACTAAATGATTCTGTTATGTATTGCATAACGTTCAAGAAATAATAATCGCATTGTATATAGTTGTAGATAAAATACGTAGGGTGATTTGCACGGATCGCTACATAGTGCAATTAATATAGTCAGCTGGTTATACTAAAGGAAATTTTGTTATTTGGAAATTAGAAAACATATTTGGAAACAATTTGCAAATATAATGTATTTTTAACTATTTGTTTCAAACATAAAAAGCATTTACGACGCCTTTTCAATAGTTATAATATAAACTATTATTTCAAGCTGGTATTGCGTTCAAAAATGGTGAAAAGATTTTTAGTTCTAATACTAATAATTTATTTGCAAGGTTAGCAACTATTTTATTAATTTCCATTAGGGTGATTCAGTTCATGATTTGACACTAATAAACATGAATAATTTCAATTGATCTAATATTCATAGTATACAAATTTATAGTAAAGATGTTTAATATAATTTCAATGTTATGTATATTTTGTTTGAATGGTTTAGTTAGCCCCATAAAAAAAAGAGAGAAATGTGCAGTTCAGCCATTAGTTTAAATTTCTTTCATGCACAAAAAAACTACAGCATTTTTAACATGTTACTCCCTGATTGTACAACACTATATAAATTACAGATCCTAATTGAGTTCTGCTTCTGTTATTAGCAGACTAATCGTTTTTGATATCAAAAACGAACAAACACAGCCCTTGGAAACGATGGAAAAATTCTACAATAACAGTTACACGGTGAAAACAGAAAAGGAAGAAAATAATGATTGCACAGGTATCGTACCAGTTTATTTGTACCACAGTATAAGAAATCCATCATTTTATATTAGTATTTTTCAGTTTACAATCTGATTAATAGATCAATATGATAACAGTAGCATAAAGTTTTATTTATTATTTATTTACATTTCCAGGTATGTTTTTAGCATCTCTTGGTTTCAAGTCTTACAACACCCAATTTGCTTTCTTCTGAATCATTCCCATGTCTTTAGCCCTTTTGCTGCTCCAACCGTATATACTCGTAAATAAAAGTGTGGCCCGATACGCTCCGAGCGAGTTAACTCGCGCCGTGTTTTAAATTGTTTCCTGGTCAACACGACTATTCTTGCTGGGTACCCCAACCAGTTCAAGTACCTGCGAGCACGTTGCGTTGGTATACGTTGCTGTGCCGTTCAATTCAGTTAGATAGGGTCTTACATTCAGTATATCTACGCAAACAAATATTTTTTTAAATAAAATCTTTTTGATTGTATTTTTGTATTCATTGAAACTTATACAAAAACTTACACAAAACTTACACAAAAACTTCACGCCAACTACTCTACACGAATAAACTCGCAATCACCGAAATATGTGCGCACAGCGAGCACGAAACTCAAAGCGTATTGCGCAGTGAAAGGGTTAAGGCGTTTTGAAATTGCTTGTTGTGTCACTCCCAATGATCGTGCCAATTATTCTTGACTTTGACACGAGTCCTCATCAAGAATGCCTCCAATTCTGCATCTTCGAAAACCTTCTTTCTTCCACCGCTATGCCGGTCTTCGACGTTCGTGAAAATCACCGTTCTTGAAGCGTTGAAACAACTCACGACACGTTCTTTCACTAATAGCGGCATCACCATAAGTATTCGAAAGTATTCAGAAAATTAAAACTTCCCGCGAATGACGAGAATTTGGCTCGTAAACTGACATTTTCAATCGAGAATAACTTTATGATGCAAACATAAATCGACTAATGTTTTTATGGGGTTATGTTGACAGATGCCAAAGTTTATTGCATGACATCTATGATTTATTTATTTCGACCACTACTTACCGCTAAAGCCATCTATAGGAAAACGGCGGAAGCAAAGTTGTACACCAAATATATTTTTGTTAAATACCAATTTTAAATTTTTGTCAGTCAAGTCAAGTTAAATTTAATTAATGGAGAAGTAGTTTATTAAATATTTTTCTTGCCCATTATTTATTTTCTAAAAAGTCAAATTTATTATTAAATAATGAATTAAAAATGAATCATTAATCAGTTTGCTCTGATATACTAAATTAAACATAATATTTGTCTTGAATATGACACCATTTACGATAGTAAATAGCACTGATAGTAAATTCCACTACAAATAAAAAATAACTGTCATATATATTCGTGGATTTAATTTTAAAAAACACTATAATTCTATATAATATTTTGTAGATGCCCTAATGTAGAATTTAATATACGCATATCATTTGGTTTCTTTTGAACCTTTGCATGTGCATACCTTCGGATTTTACTATTCGGCCACATGCTACCATTAATCCTCTTTAATTTCAAACAGCAAAATTTGCAGCGAAATTTTATCTATCTTATAGGTTATTTTTATTCTGTTTATTTGTGTCAGGTCGTCAAGGATGAAATTTGTAGTTAATAATATTGCCAACTTTAACAGCTTGATTATTATTTGACATTGGCTTAATATTTTACCGTTCTGTTTTTTTTTTTTGTTGGAAAGTTGCCCTAAAAAATATAAAAAACTTTTTTTAAAATTAATTTTGTTGAAGTATGAGTTCTTACGTGGAACTACGACATCGCAGACCGCGCGAAACGTTAATAGTGTATTTGGCTCTAGTGTTACTACGTAGTAGACAATAACACATTGGTTCGCCAAATGTTGTACAGGTAACTTAAAAACCAAGAAAGAAAAAAGAAAAACCTGGCTTATCGAGCACAGCAGAAATATACTGCAACAGACTGGACTAAATGATGCAATAACTTAAAAAAAAAAATAGCCTAGATTGGTCAACAGATCGACTCCTATCTTACTGCATGATAACGCTAGACCACACACTGCACAAATGACTGTGGCAATATTACAGGAATTGGAGTTGGAACTTCTTCATCATCCTCCATACTAATCAGACCTATCCCCCATTGACTACCACTTCTTCCGCAATTTGGACAACTTTTAAATAGGAAAACAGTTTAATTCCGACAATACTGTAAAAAACTGACTCTCGTCCGCCAGGGTTTTATACTACCGGCCTAAACAAACTGCCGTTTAAATAGCAAAAGTGTATAGACAATATGGGTGCATACTTTGATGAATAAAATAATTGCTTATATTTATAAGTTATCAACCAACTTTGCCTTTTTTTCTACAAATTTCATCCTTGACGACCTAATCGAATCAGCTATTTTGTTCTATTGTGAAAATGAGTTATAGTTATTGTACTTATAGCGGGTTGCTAACGTAAGAGTTTTCTCTAACTCAAGTTAAAATCATTTGTTTCTGTATGCTACAACATACAAAAACAAATGATTTTAACTTGAGTAATGGCCGGTTGCTAAAGTAAGAATTATCACTAACTCAAGTTAAAATCATTTGTTTTTGTATGTTGTAGCATACAAAAACAAATGATCTTAACTTGAGTTAGAGAATACTCTTACGTTAGTAACCGGCCATTAGGGATAAATCTTATTTTAGCAACCGGCTATTTTAGTGTTCCATTTTTACCGCCATTTTGACATTGCCGCGGTTCTTAATATGGGTACTGCAGATAAATATGATTTATTTTTCGTAAAGAACACGTGTACCAATTGGTATTCCATTATCATTTGTTTCAGATAATTGCTACATTTCAGTTTATATCAGAAGAACTTCGGGAAGATTTTATTATGTATATTTTAAACAATATATTTTTTACATTAAGTAATTTGTTAATATATCACAGTGATACGTTTATTGCAGGAATCCGAGATAGAGTTACAGATGACGTATATCATGATAACACCAACATAGAGGAGATATACATCAAGTCTGAACCTGTAGACACCAGTGAATTTGAAGATGAATTGGAGTGTACAGCTGTCGCAAACTCTGGTCAGTAGAGCTTAATTTATTCATGCCTCTGTAATTAATTATAGTTTAGTGTTAGTTCAAAACAAGATCTTTTAGTTGTCTTAGGGTAATTTTTACTAACCTTGTATAAGCAGCGGAGTTATGATTTTATACCTATGTTTATTCCGATGTTTACTTTTACATGGTTTTAATATAAACTAGCAGATATACTCTGCGATGCTCGGGAGAAAATAATAATTTTTCAAAATTATTTTAATTCGAAAAAATAAAAGATTGCTGCACAATAAAAAAAATCAAATTATTTCAATGATGGGTTAAACACCAACATTTTTACCTTCGGTTTTTGTTATTTAATTGAAGAACGTTTAAATTATCAAAATAGTGGTATGTAGGTTTTTAACAATGTACGATCTCTCATCAATTGGTAACATATAACCAGTACTCATTCGGCAGTAACAATATTTTTACTTTTAACGGTTTCATTGTTGCATAGACGGCAATTCTATTGCGCATGTCAAAAACAAATATGAGAATTGATAAGCAAAAGATTTATGTAGTGTAATAAAATACAATACTGAAGGAAAGTTTCGATGTTAATATTTAATATAATCAATACAGCAATATACAAATAATAAATAATCAAAACAAGTTAATATTTACTTCAATTAAGCACAACTTTACCCCCTAAGGATCAGAGTGACCAGCGTACCGTCTACCAATACACGCATCAGATTAATTTATTTACTATTATGTTCTTTCTGTGATTACTTCTGATCTACAAACGATAGGTACATGGGACAATTGCCATTAAAATAATTTTTCTGCGTAAATCTTTAAAGGTAACTACTTTAAAAGTCTTAGTTGATACATAATAGGACTTTGCTATTCATTATAAACCTATGATCTGTTTATTGCAGGAACCATAGATGGGGCTACATATGAGATACATAGTCATTACGCTAAATCAAATATTATCATTAAAGAAGAGATTGACATCAAGTCTGAACCTGTAGATACCATTAAATATGAAAATGAAGAACTGGAAAATACAGCTTTCACAAACACTGGTCAGTAGATTTAGTTTTATTAATAACTCTATTATTAATAAATTTTTATAGCAATTTCTTAATATAAATTATGAATTAGTCATAATTTATATTAAGTTAAGTAAAATTTCCATTTTAAACACAATATTTATTGCCGAATTCATTTGACATTTTAACAGTTTAATAAAAATTATATTAATGTATCTTACATTTGAAGTTTTATTCATTTTGTATGATGTTTTTTGACAGTACACATTTTCAGAGAATATTTTAATGCAGATAGGTGGTTTATTTTATTACAACCAAATTAACGAACGCCTTTTTCATATTCAATGTTTTAAATTAATTTGATTATAATATTATTTAAACAACACGTGTAACATAAATTAAATATTATATTTTCTACTTTTAATAAACCTCATTACAAATATTCAACTCCATTGCATATATGACAGCTAGTGGATTAAAATATTGATAAAACCTATGCGGAAAGTAGTTTTTTTAGCCAGTATTAAATGATTATACGGTACAAAAAAAAAAAACACTACTTTGCTTAGATTAATAGATATGGTAATGAGTACCAAACGCTTAATGACCACTATCCAAGCGCCTACTGAATCAAACGCACAGTTCGTGAAACATGTGTTTTTTGTAAGGCACTTGTTGCTAAATTGTCCGATTACCGGTCGGCATTTGTAGTAGTAAATGTGATGATTTCATCGCTATCGATAGCGGCTCCATATACGTCCTATTCTCTGTCATATACCTTATAACCAAACGTTACGAATAGGTTATGTCGTTGTCGGCATTATGAGTTAATTATGACCGACCTCTCACATACTGTAGATACGGATAGACAGACATATATCGCAACAACCGCGCGATGTCGAGGTCTTTTTGCTCGCTGATGGAGCTTATTCTATTTCAGTAGCTGCTGAATCCTCGAAAATATATGCAGTAACATGCAGCAAAAAGTTATATTAGATATTAATTTTATTTTAACAACGAATTTTTGTCATATTAATCAATGCCAGTTTGTTTGCAGCTAGTGGAACATCTTCCAATGAACCAGATGAAAGTTATGACTCTTCTGCTACTAACAAGTACAAACAACGCACAACAAGAAAGTTATCACATCTCATTCGACGCAAACAAAATCATTCTGTAGAGAGGGTATATAAATGTGATCAGTGTGATAAAGCATTTTCCGTGTCTTCAAGTCTTATTAGTCACAAAAGAGTACATTCTGGAGAGAAACCATTTAAATGTAATCAGTGCAATATGGCATTTTCAGTGTCATCAAATCTCATTAATCACAAACGAATACATTCTGGGGAGAAACCTTTCAAATGCGATCAGTGTGATAAAGTATTTTCAGTATCATCAAATCTAATTATTCACAAACGAAAACATTCTGGAGAGAAACCATTCAAATGTGATCAGTGTAATAAAGGATTTAGACAATCATCAACCCTTGTTAGACATAAACGAATACATTCTGGAGAAAAACCATTCAAATGTCAACAGTGTAATAAGTCATTTTCAGTGTCATCAAATCTCATTAATCACAAACGAATACATTCTGGGGAGAAACCATTTAAATGTGATCAGTGTAATAAAGCATTTTTAGAGTCATCCAAGCTCAATATACACAAAAGAACACATTCTGGAGAAAAACCATTCAGATGTGATCAGTGTAATAAAACATTTTCAGTGTCATCAAGTCTCGCTAGACACAAACGAACACATTCTGGAGAGAAACCATTTAAATGAGATCAGTGTAATAAAGTAGGGTCAGCATCATCAAATCTCACTAGTCATAAACGAATGCATACTGGGGAGAAACTTTTCAAATGTGGTCAGTGTAATAAAGCATTTTCAGTGTCATCAAATCTCATTATTCACAAACGAATACATTCTGGAGAGAAACCATTCAATTGCAATCAGTGTAATAAAACATTTATACAGTCATTGAGCCTCATTAATCACAAAAAAAAACATTTTTGATAGAAATCATTCAAACATGATCATTGTGTAAGGCTTTTCTGCGTCATCAAATCTCAGTGTTCTCAAACTAATACATTTTGGGGAAAATCTTTCAACTTCGATCAGTGTTATGAAGTATTTACACAATTAGTACATCAGATTAGTCACCAACGCGTACATTTTGGAGAGAAACCATGCAAATGTGAGAAGTGATAAAGCATTTTCAATGCCATGACATCTCATTTTTCTCAAAAGAATACATTGTGGAGAGAAACTATTTAAATGTGATCATTGTAATATAGCATTTGCAGTTTCATCAGATCTCATTAAACACAAGAAAATACATTCTGGACAGAAAATATTTAAATGTGATCAGTGCAATAAAGTATTTACACAATCATTAAGTTTCATTATACACTAACTGATACATTCTGGAGAAAGACCATTTAAATGTGATCAGTGTACTAAAGCATTTTTTGAGTCTTCAAAACTAAAAAATCACAAAAGTACACATTCTGGAGAAAAACCTTACAAATGTGATCAGTGTAATAAAGCATTTGCAGTGTCATCAAATTTAGTTGCTCACAAACGAATACATTCTGGTGAGAAACCATTCACTTGTAATCAATGCAATAAAGCATTTTAAATGGTATCAAATCTCTTTAATCATAAACGAATACATTCTGGAGATAAACCATTTAAATGTGATCATTGTAATAGAGCATTTAATAGTTAACTAAGTGTAGGTGTAAGTGAGAGCAGCGTTTACAATTTCCTTAAGAAGGAACATTTTAAATCATGTAACTTTCAAAATAATCAGGAATGATTTCTGAACGTTTATGAGGAAAGAAATCATTTTTGCGAAATAATGATGGAGAGAATTAATAATAATGTAAATAATATAAATAAAATTATTTTTACCGATGAGGCTACGGTTTACCTTCATTGTGAAGTTAATTCTCAAAACTGCCGGTATTGGAGTCTGGAAAAATTATATTTATGTAATACTACCAGTACATAACGACCAGAAAAGATGAACGTTTGGGCAGGTTTGGTAGGAACGCATATCATAGGTCCTTTTTTTTTTAGACGGAAACCTTACTGGCCAAAAATATATGGATTTGTTAGAAAATAGAGCAATACCTGCATTAAATGCACTAAAAATTCCAGGTGAAGTGTGGTTTCACCACGGCGGTGCCCCAGCGCATAGTGCCAGAATAATGAAAACATTTTTTAATCATACATTTCCTCGATGTTGGACGAGGCGGCGAAATAGAATGGCCCGAAAATAATATGAAAATCGAAATATCTTTAGTATTTATTTAATTAAAACTAAGTAAACATTAATATTTTGTTTCAGAATGCATAATGGTGTATTGTTTTGCTCCAAACTGGAACCATTACAGCCACATTCTTAATTGCAATTTTTTTCGTTTTTTGACAGATGAAATGAAAAACAATAATGGATAAAATAAGAAAAATATATTGTTCTTCCAAAATATTTAGAAATGGCAAACAGATTTATTGCTATGTTACTTACCATAATAACAATTATTAACTTATTTTTTGCAAAATTAACCTGCAAAATAATATTGTTTTGCAGAAATAATGGCATATTTAATTATATTGTATAAAATAAGAATTTTAATAAATAAATATTGACTTGTATTCTTACTTTGAAAATTTAAGTTTTATTTCCCAAATACAATTAAATAAAACAACATGTTTAATTCAAATAATAGGAAACCAACCGGTAGGCGGCAGCATGGAAGCCCATTTTGTGACGTAATTACTAATATGGTCTATTAGTTGAATGTAACAATATTATCAAATATCATGATTTTCGGTCAAGTTTGGTTTTCATAATGGTTTTTTGAGATGTAAATCACGAGTGCACCACATGCCTTGAAGCATTTTCTTTACACATTTCTTGATTGTGAATTTTCACAAATATTATGGTTTCTTAGGTATTTAATAAGTGAAACCACGAAAGTTTTTTTTATGCAAAAATGAACAACTGATTTTTGTCTCATTAATCAATGCACGTTTGTTTCCAGCTAGAGGAGTAGCTTCCAATGAACAAGATGAGAATTGTGAATATTTACCCATTGACGAGTGTAAAAAACCCACAGCAACAAGGTCATCACATATTAATAGACACAAACGAATAAATTCTGGCGAGAAAACATTCAAATTTGATCAGTGTGATAAAGCATTTTCACAGACATTACGTCTACTTAATCACAAACGATTACATTGTAGAGGAAAACTATTTAAATGTGATCAGTCTGATGAAGCATTTCCAATAAACACAAACGGAAACATTCTGCAGAGAAACCATACAAATGTAATCAGTGTGATAAAGCATTTTTAAAGTCATCGAGTCTCATTAATCACAATCGCATACATATTGTATTGAAACCATTCAAATGTGATGAATGTGATAAAGCATTTTCAAAATCTTCAACTTTTATAAGTCACAAACGAATACATTCTGGTGAAAAACCGTTCGAATGTGATCAGTGTAATAAAGCATTTGCAGATCCATCAGGTCTCTTTAAACACAGACGAATACAATCTGGAGAGAAATCATTCAAATGTGATCATTGTAATATAGCATTTGCAGTTTCATCAGATCTCATTAAAACACAAGAAAATACATTCTGGACAGAAAATATTTAAATGTGATCAGTGCCATAAAGTATTTACACAATCATTATATCTCATTACACACAAACGGATACATTCTGGAGAAAGACCATTTAAACGTGATCAGTGTACTAAAGCATTTTTTGTCTTCAAAACTAAAAAATCACAAACGTACACATTTTGGAGTAAAACCGTCCAAATGTGATCAGTGTAAAAAAGCATTTGCAGTGTCATTTTCAATGGTATAAAATCTCATTAATCATAAACGAATACATTCTGGAGATAAACCATTTAAATGTGATCATTGTAATAGAGCATTTTCACAGTTATCAAATCACATCACTCATAAATGAATACATTCTATAGAATAACGGGAAAAGATTGTATTAAAGCGTTTACGGGACTGAAAAGACTCGTTAGGCACAATCGAAAAAATTCGGAAGATGTTATCAGAATAGATCTTATCTCGTGAACAAGAACTAGGCATATATTGTCTTAGGAACTATACGGAAAACATTGCAATATATCATTTTATATAAAATATTGATTACCTGTGGTTACATTTAATAATACATTTTATACTATGTAGTCAACTTTATATTTGCTTCTTAAAAAGAAAAAAAACTTTTTGTTCTCAACAGCGCCACCAGGAACATGAAGTGACACCAAGCGGACAGAATTTGAACTAGCGGAACGAGTAACTGTTTATTGTTTACTAGTTGCTACCTCGTGTTGTTTGTATCGCGTTTAAACTTTAGTATTGCAGTTTGTTTGTAACATTAACATTTGTCATAACACAAACTGCTGTGTATTTGGTTGTGACTCTAGGAAAATAAGTGAGAGAAACATTCACCTCCATTTTTTCCAAATGAAAAACAATTTGTGAAAATAATAAGTATATGTGGAATATAATAATTGTTGTGGGAGAGGAAAAAAGCATGGGAAAATGATATAAATACGGGAAAAAGAGTGAGCGTGTGCTAAAAGCATTTAAAAGCTATAGATTACATCAGTATTGTTAACTTATTAATATTTAACAAACTAGTATTTATTAAAAATATTCAACAAATAAGAAATACTCAATTATAAAAATTCTTCTCGAGCATAAATAAATATCTACCCATGTAACTTTACTACAGAATTAGGGCATGCGGTCTCATATATTGTACGTAGATATTCTGATACAGCTTCACTGAAGTGGTTGCTTTCGTTTTTGATTATTTTTTTTTAGGCAGTGAGTTTCTAACAAAGGTTTCGGTTTACAGGTACAGGTTATCTTGCAGTTTTAATTTTCCAGTGACTTTGTGAGGTGGTGATTTTAGACTGCTTGTTTGTAAACATAACCCATAAATGTCAACATGCTCATCATTTTTTTCCGAAACTCCGTATACTATAACACAACCGGCATATAACAACTCCTCTCCTTCAACTACACACCTAGAAGAAGGTGTTGCACTTAAAAAATTAAAATGATTTAGTAAGGATAGTTGTTAATTATTCATTGTTAATCGAAGATTTAACATGTAAACAAACGAGTACAACTTTCACATTACTCGTTTCGATCAGCTGTTTCACGGCGTTCACATCGCTGCCATCGGCCATTGTTGAGTCCAATAACAGATAATAATTATTATTTTTGTACAAAATGCAAACCAAGCACATATTTTAGATAATTATATTTGGTACACTTATGTTTGTACTTCAGATTACTGATGTTATATTTTCTTGTGTTATTTTCATTTAATCAACAACTGTTTTTTTTTTTGTGTGAACCCGTTCTTAAGAAGATAATATTTATTAACTGTTCCTTTAAATTATTTTTTTCCATCTGGGATATATACCGATAATTCTTAAGCATATTCTTAATAGACGATATACAAAGTGACGTCAGCAACACTAGCGCCCAGTGGGATTTTGTCAAACTAGTCTTCTAAATATTTCATTTGTACATTGCCGGAGCATACTGAACAACTTTATTTTCAACGAATACGACGTACCGGGTGCGAAATTAAAATATGTTAAAATTGAAGATCATTCTATTCAAGAATTAAAAAGGTGATTAGATATCGAACACTACAAAAAGCTGGAAACATGAAAGTTTTAATAGAGAGATTAAGTTTAAGCGCACATCGAATATATTTAATTATAATAATAAATTATCTATGAAATTTTAATAAAAAATATAAATTTATAAAATTTAACAAAAAGTTAATTTGTCAGTATCAGGAAAGCAACTGTTTGGCAGCATAGTTTGATTGATGGCCCACTGTCGCTGCGATCGATTTTAAATTTGATATCGTCTATTGACACTCAGAATATCTGTATTTTTAAATTAAATTAACTATTTTTCTAGCAATAAAACTAGAGTGCGATCATTAAATCCTGACCGTTACATAATGGTAAACAATGGGTTTTGAAATATCAAAACTGTATTCTAATTCACAGCTGAAAATCCCAATTTAACGAAGAACTAATCAGAGTACTTTCTTGGTCCGAGCTCACCCGAGGAATGTGTTTCTAACTTAATATTTGTTATCAACTCATTGGCGTCGAGAGAAAAATAGTATTAATTTAATAATCAATTCGTATAAGGTAACAAAAATAGAATGTACGCCTATTTGTAAATGTCCTTGGAAATAAGTTTGATAACTAAATGTTTCTGTCAAGTATTGCATAACGTTCAAGAAATAATGATCGCACTTTATATAGTTGTAGATAAAAAACGTAGAGTGATTTGCACGGATTGCTAAATAGTGCAATTAATATAGTCAGTTGGTTATACTAAAGGTAATTTTGATTATTTGGCAAATAGAAAACATTTTTGGGAACAATTTGCAGGTATAATGTATTTTTAACTATTTGTTGCATTTTTTTCAAACATAAAAAGTATTTCCGAAGTCTTTTCAATAGTTATAATATAACCTATTATTTCAAGCTGGTATTGCTTTCGAAAATGGTGAAAAGATTTTTAGTTCTAATACTAATAATTTATTTGCAAGTATATAGTTAGGAACTATTTTATTAATTTCCATTATGGTGATTCAGTTCATCATTTGACAGTATTAAACACAAATTATTTTAATGATCTAGTATTCATAGTATATAAATTTAAAGTAAAGATGTTTAATATAATTTTAGTGTTATGCATATTTTATTTGAAATGTTTAGTTAGCCCCATTAAACTAAAAGAGAAATATGCAGTTCAGCCATTAGTTTAAATTTCTTTCATTCACAAAAAAGCTACAGCATTTTTAACATATTACTCCCTGATTGTACAACACTATATAATTTACATTACGTAACTGAGTTCTGTTTCTGAAATTAGCGAACAGTTGTGTGTTCCATTGATATCAAAAACGAACAAACACAGCCCAGGAGATGATGGAAAAATTCCATAATAGCAGTTACACAGTGAAAACAGAAAAGGAAGAAAATGATGATTGCACAGGTATCGTACCACTTTACTTGTACCACAGTATAAGAAATCCATCGTTTTATATTAGTATTCTTTAGTTTACAATCTGATTAACAGATCAATATAATAACAGTAGCATAAAGTTTTATTTATTATTTATTTATGTTACCAGGTATGTCTTTCAACATCTCTTGGTTTCAACTCATACGGCACCCAATTTTCTTTCTTCTGAATCATTCCCATGTCTTTAAGGCGTTTTGAAATTGCTTGTTGAGTCACTCCCAATGATCGTGCCAATTCTTCCTGACTTTGACACAAGTCTTCATCAAGTAATGCCTCCAATTCTACATCTTCGAAAACCTTCTTTCTTCCGCCGGTATGCCGGTCTTCGACGTGAAAATCACAGTTCTTGAAGCGTTAAAACCACTCACGACACGTTCTTTCACTAATAGCGGCCTCACCATAAGTATTTGAAAGTATTCGATGAGCATCAGCTGCAGATTTCTTCATATTGAAGCAGAAAATTAAAACTTCCCGCGAATTCCGAGAATTTGGCATTTTCAATCGAGAATAACTTTATGATGCAAACACAAATCGACTAATGTTTTTATGGGGTTATGTTGTCAGATGCCCAAGTTTATTGCATGACACCCATGATCTATTTATTTCGACCACTACTTACCACTAAAGCCATTTATAGGAAAACGGCGAAAGCATAGTTGTACACCTAATATATTTTTTGTTAAATACCAATTTTAAATTTTTGTCAGTCAATATTTAATTAATGGAGGAGAGGTTTATTAAATAATTTTCTTGCGCTTTATTGATTTTCTAAAAAGTCAAATTTATTATTAAATAATGAATTAAAAATGAAACATTAATCAGGTTGCCCTGATATACTAAATTAAATATAATATATGTCTTGAATATGACAACATTTACGATAGTAAATTGCCCTGTAATTCCACTACAAATAACTGTCATATATATTCGTGGATTTCATTTTAAAAAACACACTATAATTCTATATAATATTTTGTTGATGACCTAATGTAGAATATATTATACGCATATCATGTGGTTTCTTTTGAACCTTTGCATGTGCATACCTTCGGATTTTACTATTCGGCCACATGCTACCATTAACCCTCTTAAATTTTAAACAGCAAAATTTGCAGCGAAATTTTATTTATCTTATAGGTTATTTTTATTCTGTTTATTTGTGTCAGATCGTCAAGGATGAAATTTGTAGTTAATAATATTGCCAACTTTAACAGCTTATTATTTGACATTGGCTTAATATTTTACCGTCCTGTTCTTTTTTTTTTTTTTGAAAAGTTACACATCTCGCATGTTTAAAGAAATCATTGTATGCCCTAAAAAAACGAAACGTTAATAGTGTATTTGGCTCTAGTGTTACTACGTTGTAGACAATATCACATTGGTTCGCCAAATTTTGTACAGGTAACTTAAAAATAGAATAATGTTTAACGTCTAATTGATATAATTGTAGAAGTAGGAAATAATTTCACTCAGCTTTTTGGACAGAAAATTTATTTAAGTAAACACAACGTTTCGCCAACTAATTTGTTGGCTTCCTCAGGTGCTACAGCGAACAATATTAACTATAGTAACATCTTATACTTAATATAAAATTAATTTACCTATACTAATTAAACGTCACTCTAACATCATGTACATCATCCATCACCAGGGATCGTGAAGTTGCAAAAATAACATAGACAAAATATTTTGTACTTGAAAATCTAGAAGGATAGGAAAGCAGGAAAATTTTATATATAATAATAATAGAAGTGACTTTGAGTTAAATTTTGAATAATTACCTTATAAATATAAGTTATAAAAATAACAATATTCAAAAACATTAAAGAATGATACTCACATACTAGTAACTTAAAAACCAAGAAAAAAAAATAAATAAAAAACCTGGCTCATCCAGCACAGCAGAAATATACTGCAACAGACTGGACTAAATGATGCAATAACTTAAAAAAAACGGCCTAGATTGGTCAACAGATCGACTCCTATCTTACTGCATGATAACGCTAGACCACACACTGCACAAATGACTGTGGCAATATTACAGGAATTGGAGTTGGAACTTCTTCATCATCCTCCATACTAATCAGACCTATCCCCATTGACTACCACTTCTTCCGCAATTTGGACAACTTTTTAATAGGAAAACAGTTTAATTCCGAAAATACTGTAAAAAACTGACTCGTCCGCCAGGATTTCATTGTCAACTGACAATAACTGAAGCGCCTCTAGTGAGATTTTGAGAAACTGACGGTTGTAGGATAGTCGAGTTTGTGACAAGCATGGGAATATGTTCTTAGAAGTGGAAAGACAGTTAAAGACCATTTTAGAGTGTGTTCCCGTGTGTTTCAATAAATATCACATGAAGATACCATTGAACCTGTCAAAAATATCCTACCAAAGTCAGCCATGATGTGAATGCAGTAGCGCCTCTATCGGTAGTGTCAGATGCCAATATCACCGGCCTAAACAACCTGCCGTTTAAATAGCAAAAGTGTATAGACAATATAAGTGCATACTTTAATGAATAAAATAATTCCTTATATTTATAAGTTATCAACCAACTTTGCCTTTTTTTCTACAAATTTCATCCTTGACGACCTAATAGAATCAGCTATTTTGTTTTATTGTGAAAATGAGTTATAGTTATTGTACTTATGGCGGGTTGCTAACGTAAGAGTTTTCTCTAACTCAAGTTAAAATCATTTGTTTTTGTATGCTACAACATACAGAACCAAATAATTTTAACTTGAGTTAGGGTTAATTCTTACTTTAGCAACCGGCTATTTCAGTGTTCCATTTTTACCGCCATTTTGACATTGCCGCGGTTCTTAATATGGGTACTGCAGATAAATATGATTTATTTTTCGTAAAGAACACGTGTACCAATTGGTATTCCATTATCATTTTTTTCAGATTATTGCTACATTTCAGTTTATATCAGAAGAACTTCGGGAAGATTTTATTATGAATATCTTAAACAATATATTTTTTATATTAAGTAATTTGTTAATATATTACAGTGATACGTTTATTGCAGGAATCCGAGATAGAGTTACAGATGACGTATATCATGATAACACCAACATAGAGGAGATATACATCAAGTCTGAACCTGTCGACACCAGTGAATTTGAAGATGAATTGGAGTGTACAGCTGTCGCAGACACTGGTCTGTAGAAATAGTTTTATTCATGCCTCTGTCATTAATTAATGTTTAGTGTTAGTCTAAAAGAAGATCTTTAGTTGTCTTAGGGCCGTTTTTACAGCAGCAGAGTTATGATTTTATACCTATGTTTATTCCGTTATTCACTTTTACATGGTTTTAATATAAACTAGCAGACATACTCAGCGATGCTCGGGAGAAAATAATAATATGTCAAAATTATTTTAATTCGGAAAAATAAATGATTGCTGTACAATAAAAAAAAAAACAACAAATTATTTCAATGATGGGTTAAATACCAACATTGTTACCTTCGGTTTTAGATATTTAATTGAAGAACGTTTAATTTATCAAAGTAGTTGTATGTAGGTTTTTAACAATGTACGATCTCTCATCAATTGGTAATATATAACCAGTACTCATTCGGCAGTAAAAATATTTCGAAAGAATTTATTTAATAAAAGTTGCTATAAAAGTAATAACTAACAACTTTTATTTGAGACATTTGTTGATAAAGCAGCATAAATTAAACAAGTACTTTGTGATGGCGGTCGGTCCTGTGGTGGCCACAGCTGTTTTGTTTTCTTTAAGATTTTGCGGTGCACTTGGAAAATTTCGCGGCACACTCTTTGGGAAACACTGATGTAGTGTAATAAAAAACAATATTGAAGGAAAGTTTCGATGTTAATATTTCATATAATCAATACAATAATACACAAATAACAAATAATCACAACACAATTTAATATTTACTTCAACTAACCACAACTTTACCCCCTAACGATCAGAGCGTCTACCAATACATCCATCAGATTAATTTATTTATTATTATACTATGATGTTCTTTCTGTGATTACTTCTGATCTATAAACGATATGTACATGGGTCAAAGGGCTTTTATTTTTTCGTTAGTAAATACTCTTGCTATTAAAATAATTTTTCTGCGTAAATCTTTAAAGGTAACTTTACTTTTAAAGTCTTAGTTGATACATAGTAGGACTTTGCTATTCATTATAAAACTATGATCTGTTTATTGCAGGAACCATAGATGGGGCTACATATGACATGCATAGTCATTACGCCAAAACAAACGTTATCATTACAGAAGAGATTGACATCAAGTCTGAACCTGTAGATACCATTAAATATGAAAATGAAGAACTGCAAAATACAGCCTTCAGAAACACTGGTCAGTAGATTTAGTTTTATTAATAACTCTTTTATTAATAAATGTTTATAGCAATTTCTTAATATAAATTATGAACTAGTCATAATTTATATTAAGTTAAGTAAAATTTCCAAACAATTGGGCTCACCAGCGCTATGAAGTGACGCCAAGCGGACTATAACTGAACTAAGCGAAACGAGTAATAGTTTATTGTTTACATCTGGTTTACATGTGTTTTCTCGTGTAGTTTGTATTGCTTTTAAAAGTTAGTGTTGCAGTTTGTGTGTTATATTAACTTTTGATAGCAATTATTATTCTTTTTTATATTACTTTAAGTTATTATAACACAAATTGGTGTGTGTTTGGCTGTCACTCTAGAAAAGGAAGTAACAAAAATATTTACTTCCACTATTTTCCAAATGAGAAACAATTTGTGAACTGTTAATAAATTTGGTGCTGTGGAAGTGATAATAACAAACTAGTATTTATTAAACAAATTAAATAAAAAACAAACACTAAATTATAAAAATCCTTCTCGAACATAATTAAATATCTACCCGGGTAATTTTAATGCAGAATTAGGGCAAGCGGTCTCAAATTCTGTACGCAGCTTTTCTAATACATTTTCACTGAACTTTCAGTGCCTGCTTTTGTTTTTAATCAATTTATTTAGGCAAGGAGTTTCTAACAGAGGTTTCGGTTCATACTGTTGTAAGACAGGTTTCTTAAAAGTAGACCACAGGCATTTTAAATCTGTGCTGGTTAATATTTCCATACTCAATATATTGTTTCTGGAACAAAAAGTAAAACCAACAGAAACCACACAAAAAAAAGATAAATCAAATATTTCACAATCAATCAATGCCCTGATCTTGGCTTCTTTCATTTTGGTTTGTTAACCACCTGGCACAAAATAATAGGATAGCTGAAATGTGTTTGCATGTAGTTCCTGCTTTACATGTGCAGGACATATTTAAAACTTCAACATCATTACTAAATTTTAATTTCCCAGTGACTTCGTGAGGTGGTGTTCTCAAACTGCTTGTTTGTAAACATAACCCACATATGTCGACATGCTCATCATTTTTGTCCAAAATTCCGCACAACATAATATTTCCGGCGTTTAACAACTCTTCTCCTTCAACTACACACCTAGAAGAAGGTGTTGCACTTAAAAAATTAAAATAATTTAATAAAGATAGCTGTTTATTATCCATTGCAAATCGATGATTTAACATGTAAACAAATATGGACAACTTTCACATTACTCGTTTCAATCAGCTGTTCACAGCGCTCGTAGCGCCGCCATCGGGCATTGTTGTATCCAATAATTATTTCTAATGTGAAATTAGCAACATTGCCGAATTCATTAGACATTTTAACAGTTTAATAAAAATTATATTAATGTATCTTACATTTGAAGTTTTATTTATTTTGTATGATTCTTTTTGACAGTACACATTTTCAAAGAATGTTTTAATGCAAATAGAAACCACCTACAACAAATAGGTGGCTTATTGTCATTCAATATCTTTTTATTAATCCTTTTTTTATTTAATATTTGACATGGTTTTATTATAATCAAATTAACTAACGCCTTTTTCATATTTAAAGTTTTAAATTAATTTGATTATAATATTATTTAAACAACATGTGTAACATAGATAAAATATTAGATTTTCTGCTTTTAATAAACCTCATTACAACTGCAATTACACTACTTTGCTTAGTTTAATAGATATCGTAATGAGTGCCAAACGCTAAATGACCAATATCCAAGCGACTACTGAATCAAACGCACAGCTTGTGAAACACGTGTTTTTTTGTAAGGCACTTGTTGCTAAAATGTCCGATTACCGGTCGGCATTTGTAGTAGTAAATGTGATGATGTCATCGCTATCGACAGCGGCTCCATATACGTCCTATTCTCTGTCATATACTTTATAACCAAACGTTACGAAAAGGTTACGGCGCAGTTGGCATTATGAGTTAATTCAGACCGACCTCCCACATACTGTAGATACGGATAGACATAGACATATATCGCCATAGCAACTACCGCGAGAGGTCGAGGTCTTTTTGCTCGCTGATGGAGCTTATTCTATTTCAGTAGCTGCTAAATCCTCGAAAACATATACAGTAACATGCAGCAAAAAGTTATATTAGATATTAATTTTATTTTAACAACGAATTTTTGTCATATTAATCAATGCCAGTTTGTTTGCAGCTAGTGGAACATCTTCCAATGAACCAGATGAGAGTTGCGACTCTTCTGCTACTAACAAGTACAAACAACGGGCAACGACAAAGTTATCGCATCTCATTCGACAAAAACAAAGTCATTCTGTAGAGAGGGTATATAAATGTGATCAGTGTGATAAAGCATTTTCAGTGTCTTCAAGTCTTATTACTCACAAAAGAGTACATTCTGGAGAGAAACCATTTAAATGTAATCAGTGCAATAAGGCATTTTCAGTGTCATCAAATCTCATTAATCACAAACGAATACATTCTGGGGAGAAACCTTTCAAATGCGATCAGTGTGGTAAAGTATTTTCAATATCATCAAATCTAATTATTCACAAACGAAAACATTCTGGTGAGAAACCATTCAAATGTGATCAGTGTAATAAAGGATTTACAGAATCAGCAAGCCTTATTAGACATAAACGAATACATTCTGGAGAAAAACCATTCAAATGTCAACAGTGTAATAAGTCATTTTCAGTATCATCAAATCTCGTTAATCACAAACGAATACATTCTGGGGAGAAACGATTTAAATGTGATCAGTGCAATAAAGCATTTTTAGAGTCATCAAAGCTCAATATACACAAAAGAACACATTCTGGCGAAAAACCATTCAGATGTGATCAGTGTAATAAAACATTTTCAGTGTCATCAAGTCTCGTTAGACACAAACGAATACATTCTGGAGAGAAACCCTTTAAATGTGATCAATGTGATAAAGCATTTTCAATGTCATCAAATCTCACTAGTCATAAACGAATGCATACTGGGGAGAAACCTTTCAAATGTGGTCAGTGTAATAAAGCATTTTCAGTGTCATCAAATCTCATTATTCACAAACGAATACATTCTGGAGAGAAACCATTCAAGTGCAATCATTGTAATAAATCATTTATACAGGCATCACACCTCATTAATCACAAAAGAACACATTTTTGATAGAAATCATTCAAACATGATCATTGTGTGAGGCTTTTCTGCGTCATCAAATCTCAGTGTTCTCAAACTAATACATTTTGGGGAAAATCTTTCAACTTCGATGAGTGTTATGAAGTATTTACACAATTAGTACATCAGATTAGTCACCAACGCGTACATTTTGCAGAGAAACCATGCAAATGTGAGAAGTGATGAAGCATTTGGATAAATAAAAGTTTCGTTGTACACAAACGAATATATTCTGAAAAGAAATATTCAAATATGATCGGTAATATAAAGCATTTTCAATGACATGACATCTCATTATTCTCAAAAGAATACATTGTGGAGAGAAACTATTTAAATGTGGTCAGTGTAATTCAGTGTTCTCACAGCAATCAAATCTTAAAAGACACAAATTAATAACATTTTGCAGGATTATCTTTTGAATATCTTAACTTTATTGCAGCGTTTATAGGACAGAGAGGTTTCGTTAGATAAAAACTAAGGGATCCAGGAGGGGGTTTTATAAAAAAAAAAAAAACTTGAGGATGTGGGGGTAATAATTAGGAAAATTACTTGCTAACGGAGGATGGCAGAAATCAAAAAATTACATGAAGAGGGGGGTAAAAATCAATAGAATGTCTTGAGAACAGGAACAGAAATTGAAAAATCGCTTGCAGTCAGGGAGTGGTGGAAATTTGAAAAAATCACTTCTGCTACTATTGAGGAGGCAGGAATTAAAAAATCACAGTGACGGTGGAAGATAAAATTCATTAAATCACTAGAAGATGGGTGGGGCAGAATTTAAAAAAATCTAGCAATAAATATTCCAAAAGATCGAGGATTTCACAGATAAGCTACTAAGACTGGTTTTACACTGAAAAAAAGTTATATTAATCAAATTTAAACCAATAACCTACTGAGATTAGATAGTATTACAACAGAATAAAATAAAACTGTATATTAATAAACAGAGCCGTAACTTGGCTATGACCAATGTGACCCCCGTCATAGTTGCCAGTTTATTAAAGGCGCCTATGAGATGGCCTATAATATATCTTATTTTGACAATTCATTGACATTAATGTTTATGTTTACCAATCTGACATTTGTAATGTTTGAATGAATATAACCTAAAATTAACATTAAATTAATTAAAAGTTAATCAAAAATTTTATTGAAGTCTTTTAAAACAATATCGATTTATTTCGGCCTTGTGCAATCCTTAATTCAATATGTAATTGTAGTTTGAGGTGGTGCGGCTTAGGTGTATTAAAATGAAATAATTCTTTTGCAAAAAAATAGTTTAAAAATAATCTATATACAGTACCTAGACAAAATGTTATAACCACTGACGAAAACAACTGTTTATTAAAAATGCCAACATATAATCATATGCTACTTTATTTATTTCTTTAACATATCGTGTATATATTAAAAGATAAGCTATTTTAAACATCTTCAACTCTGTATCTTTATTCTGAGACTGATTTGCAAGAACAAAAAGTACCGATTTTGTCCTGGCCAGGTAATTCGCCGGATATCCGGTATGTCTCGAAGAATGGCGGCAGTAATAAAAGCAAAGGGGGGTAACACAAAATATTAAAAAACATTTTATAAATGTACTAAAATAATTTGAAATAATAAAATACAAAATAAAAATAAAATTGGTGTATTACTATTTTGCTGATTTTGCGTAAAACAATGAATTTTTAAAAAATAATAAATGGTTATAATATTTTGTCTAGGTACTGTATATATAAAAGGCAGTGTCCTGACTGACTGACTGACTCAACACCGCCCAGTTTTTTAAAATTTCACCCCTAAAGGGTGAAAAGGGGTGACATGTGATTTCAAGGATTCTTTAATATCTCTTAGGACCAATAAGATATCGACTTGATTTTTGCTTACAAATACCGAAAAACTTATTTCAGCTTTTTATCCTAATCAACCCCTAAAGGGATGAATCTACAATTGGGGTGAATTATACATCCCGTCGTATTTCCTGTGATTGTTGAGATGTAGCATTAGTTTTTGCACATAGGTGTCTTTTTAAAATATCTCTAACTAGTTTTGACAGTTTTTTTTTAATTTGAGCCCCAAAGGGTGAAAAGAGGTGACATGTGATTTGGTACATACCGAAAAACTTATTTCGGTTTTTATCCTAATCAACCCCTAAAGAAGTGAATATACAATTGGGTTGAATCATACATGCCGTCATATTTCATGAGATTGTTGAGTTATAAAATTTCTTTTTGGCATATAAGTGTCTATTTTAAAATATCTCGAAATAATATTGACAGTGTTTTAAAATTACAGCCCTTTAAGGCGAAAAGGGGTGAAATGTGAATTCAAGGATTTCTTAATATCTCTTAGGACCAATAAGATATCGACTTGGTTTTTTCTTACAAAGATTATTCATACAAATGCCGACAAACTTATTTCAGGATTTTGTCCTAATCAACCCCTAAAGGGGTGAATCTACAATCGGGGTGAATTATACATCCCGTCGTATTTCCTGTGTTTGTTGAGTTATAAAATTTATTTTTGGCACATAAGTGTCTTTTTAAAATATCTTGAAATGGTATTGACAGTTTTTTTAAATTACGTCCCTAAAGGGTGAAAAGGGGTGAAATGTTAATTCAAGGATTCCTTAATATTTCTTGGGACCAATTTTTGTTTACAAAGATATCTCATACAAATGCCGTAAAACTTATTTCACATTTTTGTCCTAATCAACCCGTAAAGGGGTGAATATACAATCGGGGTGAATTAAACATGCCGTCGTATTTCCTGAGTTTGTCGAGTTATAAAATTTCTTTTTTGCACATAAGTTCCTTTTTAAAATATCTCGAAATAATATTGACAGTGTTTTAAACTTGCATCCCTTAAGGGTGAAAATGGGTGATATGTGAATTCAAGGATTTCTTAATATCTCTTAGGACCAATAAAATATCGACTTGGTTTTTTCTTACAAAGATTACGCATACAAATGCCGAAAAACCTATTTCAGGATTTTGTCTTGATCAACCCCTAAAGGGGTGAATCTACAATCGGGGTGAATTATACATGCAGTCGTATTTTCTGTGTTTGTTGACTTATAACATACCTTTTTGGCATATAGGTGTCTTTTTTAAATATCTCGAAATAGTTTTGACAGTTCTTTTAATTTCCCCTTGTGATTTCAATGATACTCTAATATCTCTGAGGACCAATAAAATACCGATTTGGTTATAAAGATTACCAATACAAAAGCAAAAAAATCTATTACAGGATTTTGTCTTAATCAACCCCTAAAAGGGTGAATCTACATTCGGACTTAACTATACATCCCGTCGTATTTCCTGTATTTGTTGAG
Organism: Liopterus haemorrhoidalis; assembly: GCA_963971575.1. NCBI lineage: Eukaryota > Metazoa > Arthropoda > Insecta > Coleoptera > Dytiscidae > Liopterus > Liopterus haemorrhoidalis. Next base: position 48,469,077 of record OZ020613.1, read on the forward strand.
TCATAACATATATTTTTGGCTGATGATTGTCTTTTTAAAGAACCACAAAATGGTTTTGACAATTTTTCAAATTGCACCCCTAAAGGGTGAAATGTGATTTCAAGAATTCGGTAATATTTCTTAGGACCAATAAGTTATGAGCGATTTGATTTTTGCTTATAAAGATTATCCATACAAATGCCAAAAACTTATTTCAGTATTTTATCCTAATCAACCCCTAAAGGGGTGAATCTACATTCGGACTGAATTATACATCCCGTCGTATTTTCTGTGTTTATTGAGTCATAACATACCTTTTTTGCACATAGATGTCTTTTTAAAATACTTCGAAATAATATTGAGTTTTTTTAATTTTCACCCTTAAAGGGGTAAATAGGTATTTTTTATTCGATAGAACGTTTTTTGGACACAGATACATGAAATTTGCAAAATATATTCCACTAAGAAGAGATGGTGAAATATGATTTCAGGAATTCCTCAATGTCTCTTAGAACCAATCAGATATCGACTGGGTTTTTGCTTACAAAGGTTACCCATACAAATGTTTGCAACAGAAATTCAGGATTTTGCCCTAATCAACCCCTAAAGGGATGAATCTACATTCGGGGTGAATTATAGAAACCTTACATAGGTTTCTATTAAATAGAAACCTACATAGCTTTCTATTTAAAATATTTAGTAAGAGTTTTGACAGTTTTTTAAACTTTCATCCCTAACTGGGTTAATTGGTATTTTTTATTCGATAGAACGTCCCTTTACATAGAGACATGAAATTCGGGAAATATATTCCCTCCATGACGTAAGCACCCACTAATATGGAACTTTTCAAAATTCAATCCCTAAGGGGGTGAAAAGGGCTGAAATGTGATTTCATGGATTCCTCAATATCTCTTAGAACTATTGAGATATTGACTTGGTTTTTTCTTACAAAAGTTACCCATTGTTAGTTAAACTTAAACTTATTTTAAAATTTTATCCTAACCAACCCCTAAAAGGGTGGATCTGCATTCAGGTTTTAGAACCCTTCGTATTTCCTTCGTTTTTTGAGTTATAACATTCCTTTTTGGCATATATGTCTTTTTAAAATATTTAAATATATACCGTATACCGTTGATTATTCCGTTCTAATATGTAATTAATAGCGCTGTCTGAAATCGATCTTGATGGAGCTGGAACTGGTTCCAAAAAAAAAACGGTTTCGGAATCGGGTATCCGGAAACGGGTAATCGGGACCGGGTATCCGGGTAACGCGAAAATTACAAACCCGGTTTTACCCGAAAACCGGAACTGGATACCCGAAAAACTGGTTTCGGTTCCAAGCATTACTAGGAATTTAGGAAGTTCACTATTTTCTGTCTGACTTTATTTTATGGTTTCGGTTCCCAGCACTAATTTTAATATATTTATGTTTACAGTTTACTTACATCAACATCGGGAATTTGTATTCATTCGAATTCCTCTGGTGTTTTCCCGACCCTAGAACCGGCTATCTAATCTAGAAACTCGGAATCGCGTATCTGGAACCGGGCATTTGGAACCGGGTAATCGGAATCGGGTATCCGGGTACCGCGAAAACTACAAACCCAGTATAACCCGAAAACCGGAACCGGGTACCCGAAAAACCGGTTTCGGTTCCCAGCACTAGTAATTAATTAATGTTTTTGGGAATAGCGGTGGAGCAAAGTAAACTCAATATTTACTAATACCCGATATTTCTCATGTTTTGTCATATTAGAGATTACTACATACTAATTAAAAATCCTGCTATTGTTACAAAATTGAAGTATATCTCCACTTATAGTGAAATTTTGTACAAATCTGTAAGCTACAGACGATCGTTTCTAAGGAGTTGTTTTATGTGTTGTGGACAGTTTCTTACAGATTCTGTCTGTAAGCTTACAGATTTGGTCAGAATTGCATCATTATTTTGTTAGTAAAATCTACAATATATGTAATAATCATTTAAAAAATAACAGCATACACTTCTCTGTTTTAAATTATAGAAGAATTGTTAAAAAATGGCTTTCATCAATAGACCGTAAGTATAATGTAAAATAATAAACCAGAGAAACAACCTATATATTCATTATATATATATATATATATATATATATATATATATATATATATATATATATATATATATATATATATATATATATATATATATATATATATATATATATATATATATATATATACTTTTTCTGTTACAATATTAAAAATTTAGTTTCATAAGTAATTTTACGAAATTTACATTATTTTTGTACAACTTAACATTAAATATTTAGATTTTGACAGTTCAGTAGTTTTTCATTAATAAATAACTCTACAAGTTTTGCAGTAATAAGTGTCACAGCTTTTAAAATACGGCATAGGCACAATAAAATGCTAAGAAATTAAATTATAGGAATCAAACAAAATAAAATATATACATTTTTTTATAGATGATTCTGCCACATTACACATTACAAATTTTTAAATCTAAAACATTATATAAAAAATACAAAGTTATATTTTATTTCTCCACGTCAAATGAACCATACAAAACATAAGTATCACTAAGTTTTATTAACTACAAAACTTATTTGTTTCTAAATAGTCTTTAACAGTACTTTCCCAAGCTTGATCTTGGTTCATTTGTATTCCGTAAAAATAATACAAAGTTTTCAGTAAGTAATAATAATAATAAACCCTTTATTAAACTTCAAGAAAAATTATAAGTTATGTCATATACAATCTATGCATTGCAGAGTTTGCTTAAAAAAAATATAATTAATAATAATAATTAGTAAGTAATAATAATAATAAAAACTATATTTGTACAGTAAAATAATTTGAAATAATATATTTGCGCATTTTTAATTGAAATACCATTTACTCGTTAAAAAATTCTTGTAATTAATAATATGGTTTTTCTGATAACAAAATTTTAAATTTAATTTTTACTGTTTAATGTCTCGACTTCTTAATTCTGTGGGAATTTTGTTAAGTTAAATGTATGGAAGTCGACGTTTATACTTCTTGGTACTTCGTGTCGCGATCTTGGCACCGGTAGATCTTCTTTCGTGCGTGTATTGTAATTATGGGATTCTTTGCGACTGCTGAGGTGACGTACAGGATGATTTTATCATACAATATATGAACCATCGTAAGTATCACTACTTACATTTACAAAATACGTTTTTAAATTGCTTATTACTGCCCTCCCTCCCAATAATAACGAATAATTTTTAATGAATATAATTAAATTTACATGATAAAACATTTTCAAATCAATCAAATCTCAATAAACACAAACGGAAACATTCTGGAGAGATACCATACAAATGTAATCAGTGTAATAAAGCATTTTAAGAGTCATCGAGTCTCATCAATCACAATCGCGTACATACTGTATTGAAACCATTCAAATGTAATGAATGTGATAAAGCATTTTCAAAATCTTCAACTTTTATTAGTCACAAACGAATACATTCTGGAGAGAAACCGTTCGAATGTGATCAGTGTAATAAAGCATAAGGTCCATCAGGTCTCTTTAACACGTTCGCGGACAGTTTTGTACAATGCGATGTACCCAAAATGTCACTTTTTTAGATTTTTGTTTATAATAGGACATTTACTTTGTTTGGTATGTCCCTGATAGGACAGTTTATACTAGTTTTCATATATTTAAATGGAATTAAAACCTGTCCCAGCCGTCATTTGTATATTTGAATAAAAAAGTAGGACGGTTTAGACCGTTATGATCTGAGCTAGGAAAAATATTCGACGGCTATAGCCGTACTGTCCGCGAACGTGTTAAACACAAACGAATACATTCTGAAGAGAAATCATTCAAATGTGATCATTGTAATATAGCATTTGCAGTTTCATCAGATCTCATTAAACACAAGAAAATACATTCTGGACAGAAAATATTTAAATGTGATCAGTGCCATAAAGTATTTACACAATCATCAAGTCTCATTACAAACAAATGGATACATTCTGGAGAAAGACCATTTAAATGTGATCAGTGTACTTAAGCATTTTTTGAGTCTTCAAAACTAAAAAATCACAAAAGTACACATTCTGGAGAAAAACCGTACAAATGTGATTAGTGTAATAAAGCATTTACAGTGTCATCAAATCTAGTTGCTCACAAACGAATACATTCTGGTGAGAAACCATTCACTTGTAATCAATGCAATAAAGCATTTTCAATGGCATCAAATCTCATTAATCACAAACGAATACATTCTGGAGATAAACCATTTAAATGTTATCACTGTAATAGAGCATTTTCACAGTTATCAAATCTCATCACTCATAAACGAATACATTCTATAGAATAACAAGATAGGCAAGATTGTGTTAAAGCGTTTGTGAGACTGAAAAACTCGTTAGGCACGAACGAAAAAATTCGGAAGATATTATCAGAATAGATCTTATCTCGTGAACAAGAACTAGGCATCTGTTGTCTTAGGAACTATAAGGAAAACATTGCAATATATCATTTTATATAAAATATTGATTACCTGTGGTTACATTTAATAATACATTTTATACTATGTAGTCAAATTTATATCTGCTTCTTAGAAAAAAAAAAATCTATTGGGCTGAACAGCGCTATGAAGTGACACCAAGCGGACAGAATTTAAACTAGCGGAACGAGTAACTGTTTATTGTTTATTAGTTGCTACCTCGTGTTGTTTGTATCGCGGTTTAACTTTAATGTTGCAGTTTGTTTGTAACATTAAATTTAATAGCAACTATTATTCTTTTTTATATTATCTTGTGTTATAATGAGTTGTCATAACACAAACTGCTGTGTATTTGGTTGTGACTCTAGGAAAAGAAGTGAGAGAAACATTTACCTCTATTTTTTTCCAAATGAAAAACCATTTCTGAAAATAATAAGTATATGTGGTGTTCTGAAAGAGAAAAAAAGCATGGGAAAATGTTATAAATACGGGAAAAGGAGTGAAAGTGTGCTAAAAGTATTTAAAAGCTATAGATTACATCAGTATTGTTAGTTTATTAATATTTAACAAACTAGTATTTATTAAAAATATTCAACAAATAAGAAATACTCAATTAAAAAAATTCTTCTCGAGCATAAATAAATATCTACCCATGTAACTTTAATACAGAATTAGGGCATGCGGTCTCATATATTGTACGTAGATATTCTGATACAGCTTCACTGAAGTGTTTGCTTTGGTTTTTGATTATTTTTTTTAGGCAGTGAGTTTCTCACAAAGGTTACGGTTTACAGGTACAGGTTATCTTGCAGTTTTAATTTTCCAGTGGCTTTATGAGGTGGTGATTTTAGACTGCTTGTTTGTAAACATAACCCACATATGTCGACATGCTCATCATTTTTTTCCGAAATTCCGTATAATATAACACGACCGGCATATAACAACTCCTCTCCTTCAACTACACACTTAAAAGAAGGTGTTGCACTTAAAAAATTTAAATGATTTAGTAAGGATAGTTGTTAATTATTCATTGTTAATCGAAGATTTAACATGTAAACAAACGAGTACAACTTTCACATTACTCGTTTCGTCAGCTGTTTCACAGCGTTCACAGCGCTGCCATCGGCCATTGTTGAGTCCAATAATAAATAATAATTATTATTTTTGTACAAAATGCAAAGCAAACACATATTTTAGATAATTATATTTGGTACACATGTATGTACTTCAGATTACTGATGTTATATTTTCTTGTGTTATTAATTAAATTATTTTCATTTAATCAACAACTGTTATATATATTTTTTTTTGTGTGATCCCGTTCTTTTATGAAGATAATATTTAGTTACTGTTCCTTTCAATTATTTTTTTCCATCTGGGATATATACCGATAATTCTTAAGCATATTCTTAATAGACGATATCCAAAGTGACGTCAGCAACACTAGCGCCCAGTGGGATTTTGTCAAACTAGTTTTCTCAATATTTCATTTGTACATTGCCGGAGTATACTGAACAACTTTATTTTCAACGAATACGACATACCGGGTGCGAAATTAAAATATGATTTAATTATTATTATTATTATCATGGGGCTTGTCAGGTCTTGACAAGCGTCCACTAATCTCAAACTTCAGCAACCTTTTGAGCCGCGTCATACTAGAGACTAGTGGAGCTAAATACACACGACTGCATCCCAAACCCTGGCGATATGCAGCCGCGGAAATTACGCCAGATCCAGTGCCCGCACAATGCAGAGCGACCCGAGCAGCACTGATTTCTGCATCCTGCAGATCAAAGAGTTGGCAGAAGATCTACAGGCGGGAATGGACTCTATTTCCCTTCGATAGGAGGCTTTCATGCCACCCAAAACACCAACTATCAGGACTACAAGCTTAACTTTATACCCGGGATACAGCTTTCTAAGCTCGGACAAAAGATCCATATACTTGGACCTCTTTTTCCTCCTCCTTGAGAGAGATATTCTTCTCAGCTGGACTTGAGAATTCGATCACAAACATCTGTTTGGTCTCGATATCCAGGAGAGTTATGTCCGGCTTAGTGGCTGTCAGTAACTTCGAGGTGGGGAAGGAGTAATTCCAATAAATTCGGCACTTGGAATTTTCCACCACCAATTCTATGTCAAGAAGAGACGTACAGTATAACCGGTATTTGGTTAATACCATAGTCATGTCTAAGATCAGTCAAACTATTCTGCCAAACAGTTACTTTCGTGGTACTGGCAAATTAACTTTTTGTTTAATTTAGTGGCAAAGGGGCGTTTCTTTACCAGGCAGCGCGAAGAGCAGCAACGAGATTTAACCTGACAGACTTGAGTCCGGTCAAAGAAAACGCTGGAGTACAACTCTCTCGGGAGGAGTACAACAGAGTTACCAGTTCGGTGAAACGAGGGCAGATAGACCTGTTGACAGAAGAACACATGAGTAAAAGTATGCACTCTGTGTTCTTCAGACATATTAAAAGTCTAGAGTTGTCCATCGAACTCACGTTCTCGTTTCTTAAGTCTGCGGGTTTGAGATCGGAAACAGAAGGTTTTGTGTTTGCGTGTCAGGATGGTGTTATAAATACTTTGGCGTACAGGGCCCGCATATTCCAAATAGCGGAGTCCACACTCTGTAGGTTGTGCCACCACCATCCTGAAACAATTATGCACATTCTGTCTGCTTGTCCATCTCTTGCAGCGTCGAGCTACGTGTCTCGACATAATGCTGCTCTCCGCGTGCTCTACTATCATCTTAGACATGCCTATGGTATTGACCAAATACCGGTTATACCGTACGTCCCTTCTGACATAGAATCGGTGGTGGAAAATTCCAAGTGCCGAATTTATTGGAATTACTCCTTCCCCACCTCGAGGTTACTGACAGCCACTAAGCCGGACATAACCCTCCTGGATATCG